>SJYX01014748.1:8529-20659 GCA_006410675.1 Oreotragus oreotragus | reverse complement strand
TGGTTCCTCTGCCTTTTCTAAAACCAGCGTGAACATCAGGAAGTTCATGGTTCATGTATTGCTGAAGCCTGGCTTGGAGAATAACTCTCCTTAAATTACCTAATTTTTGTGTATTGTCTCTTTGCTGAACCTCTACTAATATACTATATTTGACTTGCTATATTTTAATTAAATAAGTCTTTAAAGCATATTTAAAACTAAGTTCAAAGTAGTAGTAACATGAATATAAGCACATTAAGTACTCTTTAATTTTCATATGGTACTTGTAAGTTGTTAATGTTAGTTATTTTTTCATCTTTTCAGATGAAGTTGGAGCCCTTGTTTTTGACATTGGATCCTATACTGTGAGAGCTGGTTATGCTGGTGAAGACTGTCCCAAGGTCAGATAATGTTAGAGTTAATTGGATATACAGGAGCCATTCATGCAGAGTTAAATTCACTCAGAAAGTCTGGCTCAAATATGGTAAAAGATATTAGTTGGTGGGAAATGACTCCTTGATAAAAGCATGTAAAACTTGTAAATCATGTTTTTCACTCTTCCAGGTGGATTTCCCTACGGCTATTGGTATGGTGGTAGAAAGAGATGATGGAAGTACACTGATGGAAATCGATGGTGATAAAGGCAAACAAGGCGGTCCCACCTATTACATAGATACTAATGCCCTTCGAGTTCCGAGGGAGAACACAGAGGCCATCTCCCCACTGAAAAATGGGATGGGTATGATGTTTTTTCCTATGGATTTGATTATAAATGTAGAGTATGTATATTATATTTAAGATATAAAGCAGTGGCTCCTTATAAGTTGAGCATCAGCTATCTTGTTTTTATTCCATGAACTGATGTTCCAGGCACTGAGAATAGAAAGATGCGTAAAACATGTTCCTTTTCCTAAGAAACTTATAGGTATAGAAGCTAGATTTGTGTATATAAATATAACTGTGTTTTATAAGCAGTGGGGTTACAAAGGAGAGATTTAACTCTGTGGGGGTCAGAGATGGTTTTCACAAAGGAGGTAACTGTGCTGAATCTTGATCACGGAATAAGAATTAGCCTGACTGACAAGACTGGGTAAAGCAGAGCAACCAGCATGTGTGAAGAGATGGTATTGTGCGAGAAACTTACGTGTTTACTAATGTCATCAGTTAAGTCTGGCTATGATAGTAGGTGCATTAGGGCCGGTTGCAGGAAAGGCAGACAGAGGGCAATCATGAAAGGGCTTGGAATGCCAGGAGTATATTAAGCAGGTAACTGAAATGTTACCCCAAAGGAATTTTTAAACAGAGATGTGAAATGCTTATATATGTCAAATGGAAAGATTATTCTAACAGTAATACGTAGGCATGATTGGAGAGAGATACTAGAAACAGGAAGATCAATTAGGGAGGTGAGTCCAAATGAGAAATGAAGAGGTTTTAAATTTTAACACTGATGGCAGAGATCCTGAGGTGGCTGTCTGAGATAACCAGGACAAATGGTGCTAAGAATTTAAACTTTAAAAAATTAAAAAAAAAAGTTTCCTAGATTTTTGGAGTCACTGAATAAGGGGTACCATGCACTAGGGAAGGAGCAAGCTTTATGGTCTTAAAAAGAAATGTCCAAAAGAAATGTCCACTGTCACTCTTAGGTCCAGTTATTTACTAAAAGGATTCACAAGATTCAGCATGTAACGGTACCGTAGCTAAGGTTTATTATGCCGAAAGGATACAAAGCAGGATTGACAAAAGGAAGAAAAGAGCATGCAGTGAAGTCCAAAGGAAACCACCACAAGCTTCCAAGAGCTTACAGTGTAGTCATAAAGGATGTGTTTAAACCTTCCAGCAACGAGGAGCATGGGTGTGTAGTCTATTATGCGTGCCCAGTTATATCCAACTCTTTGTGACCCCATGGACTGTAGCCTCCCAGGCTCCTTTGTCCATTGGATTTCCCAGGCAAGAATACTGGAGTGGGTTACCGTTTCCTTTTCCAGAGGCTCTTCCCGACCCAGGCATCGAACCTGCGTCTCCTGAGTCTCCTGCATTGGCAGATGGTTTCTTTATGACTGAGCCACCTGGGAAATCCATGGTCTACTAGGGGAGCACATTAAAGACTCAGCATCCTGCTTCACACTCACAGGATAGCTGTTTTATAAAGATAGACAATAGCAAGTGTGATGAGGATATAGAGAAACTGAAACCTCCATATCTATTTCTTGGAGAGAACATAAAATAGTACAGCAGCTTTGAAAAATAGTTTGACAGTTTCTTAATAGGTTAAATATAAATTCACCTTATAATCCAAACAGTTCCACTCCTAGGTATCAGTACAAGAGAACTGAAACCTATGTTCACACAAATACTTAAATGCAAATATTCATAGCAGCATTATCCATATTAACTGAAAAGTGGATATAGTTCAAAGGTGCATCATTGGATGAATGGGTGTACACAGTATGCTCTATCCATAAAATGAAGTATTAATACTATTTGACAATAAAAGAAACAAAATAACTGATACAAGTCAAAATATCAGTTGGGTTTTGAGAAACCCCAAAAGCCTTATGCCAAATGGAGGAAATCAGATGCAAAATTCCACATAATGTGGAATCACTTACTCTAATATGGAATGACCAGGAAAAGCTGATTTATACAGACAGAAAGTAAAGTAGCGGTTGCTTGGGGTTGTGGATATTATAAGAAGTGATTGTTAAAGGGCATACAGTTTCTTTTTGAGGTGATGGAACTATTCTAAAATTATGTTTTAATAAGAATCACAACTGTGTAGCTTTACAGAAGAAAATCTCTTCATTGTACACATAAAATTCATGTTATGGAAAATTACATCTCTATAGAACTGCTAAAGAACTGGAAGGATATTTTTTGTTACAAATATTTTATTTCTTATATTATCCTGATACTTGGAATAAATAACTATCTTTTGGATTCAGAAAAAAAAGGACTCAGTACCCATGGTTTTTATTGGTGACTGGTCATGTAGGTACCTTGTGCCCAACATGTTCCAAAACCCCAGACTCCTATTATAAACCACACTGTTTGTATAAATGGTTTAGGCAGAGTGAACTACTCTTATTTGGGGAAAGTTTTATATCAGTGTAGAAAACTGTTTACCAGACAAGTTCCCAGATGCCAGCCAAGGGTCAGCCTTGCAAGCAGGCCTTTCTCAGGTTTGCTGAGTTAACTCTTTCTGCATAGCAAGTGAGTTTATTAGTTCAAAGTGTTTGAGTATAGATGCTGGTTTAATAAGTAAGTGAGAATGATTTTAAGACATGGAATTGATTTTTTTTTCCCACCCAGAAAGAGTTTGGGATGTGAAAACAAGATTGAGGGTGAGATTCCTTATGGAAACTTACTCTGCATTTAACCAGTAGAGGTGCCTATGAAGGGGAATGAGATGAACAGTTAGAGGAGTAGGAGAAAATTCAGGAGGAAACCAAGAAAAGAAAAAATTCGAGAAGTAAAGAAGTCCAGTGAGTCTCATTGTTCTTAACTGTGGCATTGAGATTTATGCTAAGAAGGGAAAAGAGAAGTTAAAGCTATAGAGGAAGGGCCTTGACCAAAATATCCCATTCTGGACTTTCCCTGGTCTGCCTGCCAATGCAGGGGACGTGGGTTCAATCCCTGGTCCAGGAAGATTGCACATGCTGGAGGGCAACTAAGCGCACGTGATGCAGCTACTGAGGCCCATGCACCCTAGATCCTGTGCTCTGCACAGAGAAACCACCAGAGTGAGAAGGCTGAGCACCACAACTAGAGAACAGCCCCCGCTCACCAGAACTAGAGAAAGCCCCTGGGGAGCAATGAAGACTCAACATAGCCCCTGCTCACCAGAAATAGAGAACGCCCCTGGGGAGCAGTGAAGACCCAACACAGCCCCCAAAAACAAAGCAATAGAGAACGCCCCTGGGGAGCAATGAAGACTCAACACAGCCCCCAAAAACAAAGCAATAGAGAACGCCCCTGGGGAGCAATGAAGACCTAACGCAGCCCCCCAAAACAAAGCAGTGGATTAAAAACTCATCCTGACAGGCCTATACAAATATTACTGTGATGTACAAATGACGCCATTTCTCTGTTGGTCTNGTCAGCCTTGCAAGCAGGCCTTTCTCAGGTTTGCTGAGTTAACTCTTTCTGCATAGCAAGTGAGTTTATTAGTTCAAAGTGTTTGAGTATAGATGCTGGTTTAATAAGTAAGTGAGAATGATTTTAAGACATGGAATTGATTTTTTTTTCCCACCCAGAAAGAGTTTGGGATGTGAAAACAAGATTGAGGGTGAGATTCCTTATGGAAACTTACTCTGCATTTAACCAGTAGAGGTGCCTATGAAGGGGAATGAGATGAACAGTTAGAGGAGTAGGAGAAAATTCAGGAGGAAACCAAGAAAAGAAAAAATTCGAGAAGTAAAGAAGTCCAGTGAGTCTCATTGTTCTTAACTGTGGCATTGAGATTTATGCTAAGAAGGGAAAAGAGAAGTTAAAGCTATAGAGGAAGGGCCTTGACCAAAATATCCCATTCTGGACTTTCCCTGGTCTGCCTGCCAATGCAGGGGACGTGGGTTCAATCCCTGGTCCAGGAAGATTGCACATGCTGGAGGGCAACTAAGCGCACGTGATGCAGCTACTGAGGCCCATGCACCCTAGATCCTGTGCTCTGCACAGAGAAACCACCAGAGTGAGAAGGCTGAGCACCACAACTAGAGAACAGCCCCCGCTCACCAGAACTAGAGAAAGCCCCTGGGGAGCAATGAAGACTCAACATAGCCCCTGCTCACCAGAAATAGAGAACGCCCCTGGGGAGCAGTGAAGACCCAACACAGCCCCCCAAAACAAAGCAATAGAGAACGCCCCTGGGGAGCAATGAAGACTCAACACAGCCCCCAAAAACAAAGCAATAGAGAACGCCCCTGGGGAGCAATGAAGACCTAACGCAGCCCCCCAAAACAAAGCAGTGGATTAAAAACTCATCCTGACAGGCCTATACAAATATTACTGTGATGTACAAATGACGCCATTTCTCTGTTGGTCTTTGGCAGAAAAAGTTGTAAACTCTTGAATCAATGGTATCAGTAATTTAGAGAGGTTAGATGAGATTACAGATGCAAAGGATCCACTGGATTTACCTGTTAGAAGATCATTAGTGACTTATGCAAGCAGTTTCAGTGTAATGTTTTAATGGAAAGCAAATTGAAAACATTCTTCTTTAAATTTTGTATAATGTTTTTTTGTCTTTTTTTTCATACAGATTGTTGCTGTTAGCTCCAAATCATGCGATTCTGTTTCCTCTTGCAATTTGAATTGTGTTTTTGGCTTTATAGTTCGTACTTAACCGAATACTATTTATTTGGGATTTTAGGTCTGTTAGATAGCTTAATTTTATCTGGGTCAGGTCTAGGGGTTATGGTACTGTTGGGGCTGAAGGAGCCATATCTAGAAGACAAAGCTAATGTCTATATGAAGTACTGTTTTATGAGGTAGAGCTGTAAAATAAGTCAATTCTGTAAAGTATCAGTGCTAAACCATTAGAAACAGTCTCTCAGAAGATGCTGTATTCATCTTCAACTAAGTATTGTTTTCAAGGTATTTATCTTATATTCTAGTTGAAGACTGGGATAGTTTCCAGGCTATTTTGGATCATACCTACAAAATGCATGTCAAATCAGAAGCCAGCCTGCATCCTGTTCTCATGTCAGAAGCACCAGTAAGACAAACTTTTTCAGGTTTTCTAGGTTGTTTTTTTTTTTACTCATTTTACTCTTTTTCTTTAAAGAGATATAGAAATTCATATTTTGAAAATGAGGGAAAGGGGGGTTCTTTTTAAAATACTCTTAGAACTTTTATTATTTCAATAATAAAAATACTCAAAGAACAACAGTAAAGCACCCTAGTGGGTTCTGGTGGTTATTTATCTATTTTTTTCCAGGAATTTAATATCTAATTTCCTTTGACTGCTTTCCATTTTGGTTCATGAATTGTCCCTTATCCCTCAAGGGCAGTGTATATCTGCTTTTATACTCAATCTTAGGAGTAATTAGATTCATTCTTAAGATTTAATACTTCATAAGAATCCTGATTACTATATACTTTGAAAAGTCTGTAGTTTCTAGAATTCATAGCAGCAATTTTACTTTTCAAATAATAAACTTTATTAAATTTATTACAAATACATAGAGATAAATGTTGTAAAGATATTACGAAGATTTTCCATGGTAATTTAAATGTTTTACATTTTTGTTAATATAGTACTGAAATGAATTTTGAGATAAATCAGCATTTTAGTTTTTAAACAATAAGTAATTTGCATTTCTTTTTCCCCTACTCTCAAGTGGAATACCAGAGCAAAGAGAGAGAAACTGACAGAGCTAATGTTTGAACACTACAACATTCCTGCATTCTTCCTTTGCAAAACTGCCGTTTTGACAGCGTATCCTTGAAAGAGTAATATTCAGCTTCTCTTCATGAGTAACTGTGGTGCTGCTAAAGGTGATGTGCTCAGCAGGAAGACAGGAGTCAGTTCTTGCTTGTCAGAAGTTGAGGGGGTTTTCCCCATTGCTGTTTAGATACCTGTCTTTCAGTATTTCTTACTGGAACTGATGTGCGTGAAAGTGTGAGAGGGAGATAGGAAATAAACACTCAAATTCTGCTCATTAATTTAACAAAGTTTTAAAAATTGTGTTTTTAGAAGGGGAATGTGAAGAGAAGGCCTAGATGAGTTCAGAGTGTCATTTCCTTCCTCCTCTCTAATATCTGGGAAAAGTGGAAGTTGTCTGTAAATTCATTTAAGATTTAATCACCAAATATTTTTTATGAGCATGTTAAGGGACAGACAAGGAAATACTATGTCCCGACCTCAAAGAATAATGTAATATTGTTGAAAACTAAATAACATTTAAATAGTACTTCAAAATAGTGCTGGCAAAAGTCATAAAGAAGTACATGATTCATCTGAAATTTTCAAATAGCAATTATAGTTCAGTGGAGGAAGACTGAAGCCTGACAAACCTTGTAAAGAAAAGAGAATTTTGAGACTTCCCTGGCAATCAGTGGTTAAAGACTTTGCACTTCCAGTGCAGGGGACATGAGTTCAATCCTTGATTGGGGAACTAAACATCCTGCATGCCATGTAGTATGCCCATCCCCCACCCCGCCCCACCAAAAAAAAAAGTGAGGGAATTTAGTTGCAAGGTGAAGGGAAAGGAGTCCTATATTTAGAGTTCAAGTAACAGTGCTTATAAACTGATCTTGATTTAGGTACTTAAAATCAGCCTCACCTTTTACACATTTTCCTGTGTACCTCCCTGGATTGCTGTAATATTCAAGTGAATTTTACATGTGTGAGAATCACTGTGGTAGCTGTAATCTAACATTTATCTGTCGTGCTGTGTCTTGGAGATGACTTTAGCAAAAGTGTGGAGGTGGAAAGGGTAAGCATTCCTCACAGTGAGTTTAGAGTTGAAGATTTATATTCAGCTTTAGTGAGAGTTGTAAAAATAGGTTTGGGTCAGACTGTGGAAGCCTTGCATGTGGTATTTTAAAAATGTGAACTTTAGACTTAAGCGAACCATTGCAGGTTTCGAGTAGAGGATGAAGAGCACGAGCAGACTCTCTGCGTTATCTCATTTAATTTTCCTAATAACCCTGTCAGGAGTCAGAGTCAAAATAAGCAAGCTGGTCCCAGTCTACAGCTTGAAAATGGCAGTTATGAATTTGAACATAAGATCTGTTCGGCTGCTTCCTTACAAGGAGTATGTAAATGGAATTGGCATTGTTTTATTTTTTAACTTTTTATTATAGAAAATATCTTATATAAAAGAAGATAGAACATTATATTGAACTGCCATGTGCCCAATCACCCAGGTTAAATCATTTTCAACACAAAGCTAAGTTGTATTAGCTATATAACCATATCCACTCCCCCCTCCTTCCATGGTTTTGAAATAAATGCTAGACAAGAATGGCTTCATTTTGCAATTATTCAAACCTCTTTAACGTTGGACTTAATAGCAGAAGTTGGATTCTCATATCTAGTCTTTGCATTCAGCCTGCTGTGTATCATGTATGACATAGCCTCTGGAAAACTCTCTTGTATATTCATGAGAGAATGACAGTGAAAAGGGCAAATAACATTTTAGTATTATTCTAAAGATTGTTTTGACTTCTCAAGCATGGTTTTGGGATTCTTTTACACTTTAAAAAATTACTGGGGGACTTTCCTGGTGGTCCAGTGGTAGAGGATCTGCCTGCCAATGCAGGGGACACAGGTTTGATCTCCAGTCCGGAAAGATTGTACATGCCCCAGAGCAATTAAGCCTGTGTGCCACAGCTACTGAGCCCATGTGCTGCGACCACTGAAACCTGTGCGCCCTAGAGCCCGTGGTCCACAACAAAAGAAGCCACCGCAGGAAGAAGCCTGCTCACCACAGTGAAGAATGGCCCCCGCTCACCACAGCTAGAGAAAGCCTGAGCGCAGCAACAACGACCCAGCTCAACGAAAACTAAATATATAAACGAAGTTATTAAAGAAACGACAGTGGAAAAGTGCAAGCAAAAATACTGAGGATGCCACAGAGCTTGTGTTTTTATAGGTTATAGCTATCAATATTACTGTTTAAGATTTTAAAATTAAGACTTCTTTTAACATTTTCTTATTAAAAAGGATAGATACATTAATGTCAACACAAGTAACAGTTTTATGAAAAAGATAACTGTTTTCCAAAACAAAAACGTTAGTGAAAAGATTAATGTTTGTTTTATCTGACTTAACTGATAGCTGGCTTCTCATCTGCAAACCTCAGGCTCTGCCCTCCTGACACCGCAGTTTGAGAGGCAGGCTTCAGTTAGCTGTCTGCTGGCCGAGCTGCATACTTGTGGAAAATTCATTTAGTTACAAAGTTAGCAAAATCATTGGTGCCCCTCATTTTTCAAGAATGCATTATTCTCCTGTTCTCTCTGCATTTTATTGGTCCCCCTGAAGTCCTGCACTTGAATAGTTCAGTTGTCAACTAAACATTTGGGTAGATTTTATACTCAGGTTTTATGTTTTGCCCTTTCTGTGGTTCTCTTGCTTCCAGAGTTTATACCTTTAATGTCCAACTTTTCTTCCAGCCCTGAACTCTCTGTGTAGACATAGGTGGTAAGGCTGCAGTTCTTCAGTGCTTTCTTGAGCTCTAGCCTGGAAGCTGGGAAGCACTCTCAGGAGAGGAGGGTGCAGACTTGCAGTTCTTACTCCTTCAAGTTGCAGTTTCATGAGAATTAGTTTTGGCTGAATTTTGACTACTTTTAAATACTTTCCAGTGTTTTGAAATGGTCACTGAAAATAATTTGTCCAGATTTTAGAATTGTCATCTATAGGAGGGCTTACATATATTTAGTCTGGTGTTACTGTATCACTTTGTACTAATAGAATAGAGACAAAATTAGTGTTTATAGTCCATCAGAGATCAATGAAGTAACCGTAATAGCAAAGATAAATTATTAACCTACCTTTCTGGCCATTTATTCTCAGATCTCTTTTCTCTGTTCATTCCTGCCCATGCCTTGGTTTTCTGCTCTTAGTCTTTCATCTCTCTTGACACGTTCTTTCTGATTTAACTATCTATTCTCTTGATTTCAGATATCAGTTATATACTGACCAATTCCAAATCATATCTGTATCCCAGATCTTTCTTGTGAGCTCCAGGCCCATGTCCAGCTGCCTACTAGAACTTTTTCTATTAGTTATTTGTTTAAGCACTTTAAACTCAATATATCCAAAATTGAGTTCCTCTTCTCTCCCGTCAAATTTATTCCTTCTTTGTGTCTTATCTTACTCCCAGTTGTCTAGACCAGAAATCTTTCTCATTAACCCTTCAGATTAAGTAGTAATCAAGCCCTTTGTATTATCTAGCCTCCCCTGACTCCAGTCCAAACCCCCAAATCCATTTATTTCTCTGTGCACTGCCATTGTATTAGGTGTAGCCCTTCCTCTTGCTCATTCTTCACACTGAAGCTCTAATCATCTTTGTTAATTGCCAACCTACTGATTTAAGCCATAATCATTTCCCACAGTCTTGCCTTTCTTATTTCAGGCTCTGCTGAACTGCTCTGCACTTCCCGGATCTCTTCCCGTGATCTCTTGCCTCCTAGCCTTCCCACACATTTCAGCTCTTTGCCATGCCCCCGTCCTCAGCTTTCACTTGAGTTTCCTAGGGATGGGTTATATTCCTTTATACTCTCCTAGGGCATCCTGAACTGTTCTTTGTATAGCTTTATTGATCTCTTCACTAAACAGGATATCCTCCAGGGCAGAGACAGCTTTGGTTGACCCCTTTGTGTCTTCTGTGCTTAAGGAATGCTAGTAAGAGGCCGCTTCCCTTCTTTATTGAGCACCAGCCTCATCACTGGGCACACGATAGATGCTCAGTAAACGTTGGATGACCCAGTGAATGGCTGCACTCCTAAGTGTCAGTTTGTGATGTTCATGTCATGTAGGCCTTCTGCAGCACAGAACTGTGGAAAATGGGATAAATTCTGTCTGCTGATAATCACTGGCTGTTGAATCTACCTGGAAGAGCTGTTCGTATTGAGCTGGGAGAGATGATAACTGCCACTCAGCTGCCAAACTGCTGAAATGGTTCTTTAATCCTGTGTGAGAATGGTTTTAGTTTTTAGCTCAGATGGCACAGCCTCCCACTGTTCTTACCAAGTTTCTGTAGATTTTGTTAAATGCTTCTCAATTTGTTGGAGGCCCTTTTGATCTATGCCAGAGGCTTTGAATAATTGTGCTAATTTTGACCAGCTTAACAGATGTCTCTCTCTCTGGGATAAAGGTTCCTCCGACTTTCTCATACCACCATTCTAAAAGTCCTGCCTGTTGTCGGTCTTTTTTTAAAAAAAAAAAAAAAGAAAGAAACCAGTTGTTATTTGATACCAACTTTCATCCCTGTGTTTACTTTAACACATTTTTAAGCCATGATGCAAGTTTTAAAAATGCCTTAATAAAAACCTTCCCTTTACAAATAAACATTATTTTAGGAACCTTGATACTTTTTCCTTAGTGCTTTAAACTAGATTTGCTAATGGTCGTTCTACCGGGCTTATTTTGGACAGTGGAGCCACTCATACCACTGCAATTCCTGTTCATGATGGCTATGTTCTTCAGCAAGGTAAGTTTTTAACCAGGGTTCACTGAGGACACAGATCATGAAATAAAGCAATGACTTGGGCTATCAAAGTCATTTCCAAGTCATGGTTTTTTTTTTTTTAATCTGTAATGTATAGTGTATATTTAAAACTGAGGCATGGCTTCATGCTTGGAGGATAGTTCCATTAATTCTCCTTAAAAAATAATCGTGTAAAAACACAGGAAGTTCGTCCCAAGGAGCTTGGATGGAATGCTTTCTTACTGAGTCTTGTGTAATCTGTTTCACAGGCATTGTGAAGTCCCCTCTTGCTGGAGATTTTATCACTATGCAGTGCAGGGAACTCTTCCAAGAAATGAATATAGAACTGATTCCTCCATATATGATTGCATCAAAAGTAAGTGGTGATTGAATTTTACTTCTGGTGCTTCCCTTCAACTCCACACCCCATGTTGTGAACTCTTAACCCAGCACTTGTTCTTGGCACCTAGGAGGCTGTTCGTGAAGGGTCTCCAGCAAACTGGAAAAGGAAAGAGAAGCTGCCCCAGGTTACCAGGTCTTGGCACAATTACATGTGTAACGTAAGTAATCCTGTTCTCTTCACAAAAGCATTATATAGGCTGTAAGTCTTTGAACAGAGTATGAGCATTTTATGTTTTCAAACTTATATTTTTAGTGATATTTGCAAACAAAATTAATAGCTTTTGGCGGGGGCTGGGGGAAGGGTATGCTTTTCATGCTTGTCAGATATCAACAAACTACTCTATAGTCACTTGGACTACTGTGGTGAGACCTGAAAGGAGCTTTGGGGTAAAAACAAACTAGTATGGCTCCATTAACGTTTTCTTTCCTGAACTTGAGTCAGCTGTATTAAAAAATGTATTATTGTGTATAGCAAGGAGCCAGTGAAAGGTTTTCTTTACTGAAAACCCATCTCTGACCATGAGTGACTTAGTGATGGGGGAGAGGTTAGTAAAACAACCTCTCACACCACAATATGCATTCTTTTTTTTTTTTTT
>SJYX01014747.1:46018-59556 GCA_006410675.1 Oreotragus oreotragus | reverse complement strand
GGCAAAGACTAATAGAGTTTTGCCAAGAAAATGCACTGGTCATAGCAAACACCCTCTTCCAGCAACACAAGAGAAGACTCTACACATGGACATCACCAGATGGTCAACACCGAAATCAGATTGATTATATTCTTTGCAGCCAAAGATGGAGAAACTCTATACAGTCAACAAAAACAAGACCAGGAGCTGACTGTGGCTCAGATCATGAACTCCTTATTTTCAAATTCAGGCTTAAATTGAAGAAAGTAGGGAAAACCACTAGACCGTTCAGGTATGACCTAAATCAAATCCCTTATGATTATACAGTGGAAGTGAGAAATAGATTTAAGGGCCTAGATCTGATAGACAGAGTTCGGGATCTTAGCAAGTTTCTATTGTATAGAATATACATATTTCTCATACAGATCATAGGTAATGACCACTAGTTTATTTACTAGACCCAATAACTTAAGAAAGGATTAATACTGGCTTTTTTCCCCACATTGAGATACATTCAATCAAAAGATAACACTTAAAATATAATTATTTGATGATTTCCACACTTTCATGTAGTTATGAGAAAATATATTTTTCTTTTCCTTTTTTTTTTTCCCCATAGTCTTTCACACAGATATACTTCATAGCAGGAAACTAATACTTACAATTAACTGAAAATTTTTATTTTAATAGATTTAACACTAAGAGATAGATTTTTCTGTCTTGTATTTTTGACAAATAGTAGTGTATATTAGCTTATATTAATAGTTCAAACCAAGTTAAATGAAAAGCTTTTAATATTCTTTTGTGTTCCTGAATGCACTGAAAAACAAATGCAGGTAATGAATTGAGTTTTCCCTTTTCCACAGTGAAAAGATGGATTAACCATAAGTTCATTTTTATATGCTTTCTTCTATTTTTATAAGCTAGCTTTTAATCATAGAAATATTCCATGGGCACAGCAACAAATTTAAAACAGTAGAGAAGATGTGAAATATAAAGTCTAAGACTCTTAATATTTTCCTGTGGCAACCTCTCTACCTCACCAGAGGGAAACTTTGTTAACCTCTCCTTCTGACTTGATTCTTCTTATTGCTGTCATACTTCTATTTCTAGATTTATAAACCTTAGCCATTGTCTATTTATCATCTGCAAGGAACCTGGAAGAAGTTATCACATTAATTTTCCTCCCACCTCTTTTTCCCAGTCAACTTAGCAAATATTTTTAATTACACCTTTATTTTTGTACTTGTAGGCTTTATAACAATCTACCCACCTGTACCTATATCTATCTAATCTATCAATCTATCTCATCCTCTGCCACCCTCTTCTGCAGAGGATGAAATGGTTAGACAGCATCACTGACTCAGTGGACATGAATTTGAGCAACTATATGAGGTAGTGGAGAACAGAGAAGCCTGGAGTGCTGCACTCTATAGAGTTGCAAAGAGCTGGGCACAACTTAGCAACTGAACTGCAATAAATCTATCTATCATCTATCTTTCAATCTATCTCTATATTCTCTTACATAAATATATCTTCTGTGTTTTCCCTGAAGGATGATTTTTAAAATGAAACTCCAAATACCATGTACAATATAAACATGTAAACATTATTCCTTGTAAAATCAAATATTATGGCAGAAGCCACAAATGGTAATTCTATATCAACAAAACTTAGCCATTCATTGGAGGAGTTTCCAAAACTCAAAGCCTAGTGAATCTTCTTTGAATTTATTGCCATCTTTCTTCTTGATTCTGAGTGACAGTAGCTATCAATATTTTGTATGTCCCACACTACTCTCATCCTGAAAAGCTTGCTTTGCTTGAGTATACTATTTTCTTGACAAATTAATGTTTAAAGTATAGGCTGTATGCACAGTAGACTTTCTCAGTCTTGAAAATGTGTCTGAATATGTCTTTGAAAATAAAGTGTGGTATAAAAATTTTTATTCAAAATCGTTTACTGTAAGAATTTTGAAAATGTTGCTCCATTTTCTTTAGCATCCATTGTTAGTAATGAGAAATCACAAATCAATCTGGTTCCATTCTCTTGCGGGTAATTTGTTTTCTTCTCCTCTGCTTTTATGATTTTTCTCTTTATCCTTGTGGTTGCGAATTTTCAATAGGATATATCTACAAAGGAATGTTTTCTAGTGCTGTTTGGCACTTGGTAGACCGAAGACAGAAAACAGAGACATTTTTCTCTTTTATCTCTTTGATTTTATTCTCCTACCTGCTGTCACTCAGAAACCCTACTTCTAAGATGTTATGTTCTAGGTTGTGGGAAATTTTCTCTTCTCTATCATTCATATTGCTAGATCACAAGAAGTCAGATGTATACATTTAATACTTTATTAAATATGAAGTTTATTTTTTAATTCAACAATTTTACAATTTTTCCAATTTTCTTCTTTATTGTTTCTTTTTAAAAAGCAGTGTGTTTTTATATACATGCAGACTCCTGAATTTTGCAGAGAATAGATTTCTTAAGAAGTTAACTTCTGGTATTTGAATTATCCTTGTTTTCTCCAAGACCAATTATTCTGTTTGTTTACTTTGGTGTTCCTTTTTCATGGTATAGATTCCCTTTGAATAGCTGGAGACCCTTGGTGATTAAATCATGTTAGATAAAGGACTTTGTTACTTAGTATCAATGACTGGAAAGGGTTTTCTCAGAGATTTGTAAATCCATTTTCTTACTGAATCCTTCCTTTGATTAGGTATGTTTTGTCCTTACTCAGTTGTGGATTTTTCCAAAGTTCCACTTTCCCTGCAAACTGCAGGAGGGCCTAGAGGAGCTGTCCCACGTTGAAGGTCAGGAACTGCGGCGGTAAGGAGATACCCCTCATCCAAGGTAAGGAGCAGTGCCTGTGCTTTGCTGGAGCAGTCATGAAGAGACAACCCACGCCCAAGGTAAGAGAAACCCAAGTAAGATGGTAGGTGTTGCAAGAGAGCATCAGAGGGCAGACACACTGAAACCATACTCGCAGAAAACTAGTCAATCTAATCACACTAGGACCAGGGCCTTGTCTAACTCAATGAAACCAAGCCATGCCTGCAGGCCAACCCAAGGCGGGCGGGTCATGGTGGAGAGGTCTGACAGAACGTGGTCCACTGGAGAAGGGAATGGCAAGCCACTTCAGTATTCTTGCCTTGAGAACCCCATGAACAGTATGAAAAGGCAAAATGATAGGATATCAAAAGAGAATCTCCCCAGGTCGTTAGGTGCCCAATATGCTACTGGAGATCAGTGGAGAAATAACTCCAGAAAGAATGAAGGGATGGAGCCAAAGCAAAAACAATACCCAGTTGTGCATGTGACTGGTGATAGAAGCAAGATCTGATGCTGTAAAGAACAATATTGCATAGGAACCTGGAATGTCAGGTCCATGAATCAAGGCAAATTGGAAGTGGTCAAACAAGAGATGGCAAGGGTGAACGTCGACATTCTAGGAATCAGCGAACTAAAATGGACTGGAATGGGTGAATTTAACTCAGATGACCATTATATCTACTACTGCGGGCAGGAATCCCTCAGAAGAAATGGAGTAGCCATCATGGTCAACAAAAGAGTCCGAAATGCAGTACTTGGATGCAATCTCAAAAACGACAGAATGATCTCTGTTCGTTTCCAAGGCAAACCATTCAATATCACAGTTATCCAAGTCTATGCCCCAACCAGTAATGCTGAAGAAGCTGAAGTTGAACGGTTTTATGAAGACCTACAAGACCTTGTAGAACTAACACCCAAAAAAGATGTCCTTTTCATTATAGGGGACTGGAATGCTAAAGTAGGAAGTCAAGAAACACCTGGAGTAACAGGCAAATTTGGCCTTGGAATGCGGAATGAAGCAGGGCAAAGACTAATAGAGTTTTGCCAAGAAAATGCACTGGTCATAGCAAACACCCTCTTCCAGCAACACAAGAGAAGACTCTACACATGGACATCACCAGATGGTCAACACCGAAATCAGATTGATTATATTCTTTGCAGCCAAAGATGGAGAAGCTCTATACAGTCAACAAAAACAAGACCAGGAGCTGACTGTGGCTCAGATCATGAACTCCTTATTTCCAAATTCAGACTTAAATTGAAGAAAGTAGGGAAAACCGCTAGACCATTCAGGTATGACCTAAATCAAATCCCTTATGATTATACAGTGGAAGTGAGAAATAGATTTAAGGGCCTAGATCTGATAGACAGAGTTCCTGATGAACTATGGAATGAGGTTCGTGACATTGTACAGGAGACAGGGATCAAGACCATCCCCATGGAAAAGAAATGCAAAAAAGCAAAATGGCTGTCTGGAGAAGCCTTACAAATAGCACTGAAAAGAAGAGAGGCGAAAAGCAAAGGAGAAAAGAAAAGATATAAGCATCTGAATGCAGAGTTCCAAAGAATAGCAAGAAGAGATAAGAAAGCCTTCTTCAGCAATCAATGCAAAGAGATAGAGGAAAACAACAGAATGGGAAAGACTAGAGATCTCTTCAAGAGAATTGGAGATACCAAGGGAACATTTCATGCAAAGATGGGCTCGATAAAGGATAGAAATGGTATGGACCTAACAGAAGCAGAAGATATTAAGAAGAGGTGGCAAGAATACACAGAAGAACTGTACAGAAAAGATCTTCACGACCCAGATAATCATGAGGATGTGATCACTAATCTAGAGCCAGACATCTTGGAATGTGAAGTCAAGTGGGCCTTAGAAAGCATCACTAAGAACAAAGCTAGTGGAGGTGATGGAATTCCAGTTGAGCTGTTTCAAATCCTGGAAGATGATGCTGTGAAAGTGCTGCACTCAATATGCCAGCAAATTTGGAAAACTCAGCAGTGGCCACAGGACTGGAAAAGGTCAGTTTTCATTCCAATTCCAAAGAAAGGCAATGCCAAAGAATGCTCAAACTACCGCACAATTGCACTCATCTCACACGCTAGTAAAGTAATGCTCAAAATTCTCCAAGCCAGGCTTCAGCAATATGTGAACCGTGAACTCCCTGATGTTCAAGCTGGTTTTAGAACAGGCAGAGGAACCAGAGATCAAATTGCCAACATCCGCTGGATCATGGAAAAAGCAAGAGAGTTCCAGAAAAACATCTATTTCTGCTTTATTGACTATGCCAAAGCCTTTGACTGTGTGGATCACAATAAACTGTGGAAAATTCTGAAAGAGATGGGAATACCAGACCACCTAACCTGCCTCTTGAGAAATCTGTATGCAGGTCAGGAAGCAACAGTTAGAACTGGACATGGAACAACAGACTGGTTCCAAATAGGAAAAGGAGTACGTCAAGGCTGTATATTGTCTCCCTGCTTATTTAACTTATATGCAGAGTACATCATGAGAAACGCTGGACTGGAAGAAACACAAGCTGGAATCAAGATTGCCGGGAGAAATATCAATAACCTCAGATATGCTGATGACACCACCCTTATGGCAGAAAGTGAGGAGGAGCTAAAAAGCCTCTTGATGAAAGTGAAAGAGGAGAGTGAAAAAGTTGGCTTAAAGCTCAACATTCAGAAAACGAAGATCATGGCATCCGGTCCCATCACTTCATGGGAAATAGATGGGGAAACAGTGGAAACAGTGTCAGACTTTATTTTTTTGGGCTCCAAAATCACTGCAGATGGTGACTGCAGCCATGAAATTAAAAGACGCTTACTCCTTGGAAGAAAAGTTATGACCAACCTGGATAGTATATTCAAAAGCAGAGACATTACTTTGCCGACTAAGGTCCGCCTAGTCAAGGCTATGGTTTTTCCTGTGGTCATGTATGGATGTGAAAGTTGGACTGTGAAGAAAGCTGAGCGCCGAAGAATTGATGCTTTTGAACTGTGGTGTTGGAGAAGACTCTTGAGAGTCCCTTGGACTGCAAGGAGATCCAACCAGTCCATTCTGAAGGAGATCAGCCCTGGGATTTCTTTGGAGGGAATGATGCTAAAGCTGAAACTCCAGTACTTTGGCCACCTCATAAGAAGAGTTGACTCATTGGAAAAGACTCTGATGCTGGGAGGGATTGGGGGCAGGAGGAGAAGGGGACGACCGAGGATGAGATGGCTGGATGGCATCATGGACTCGATGGACGTGAGTCTGAGTGAACTCCGGGAGATGGTGATGGACAGGGAGGCATGGCGTGCTGAAATTCATGGGGTTGCAAAGAGTCGGACACGACTGAGCGACTCAACTGAACTGAACTGAACTGAACAAATCTAATATACGAATTTTGTTGGAAATATTTCCAACAACTATTTTATGAACTAATATTTGAACTCTGGAAAGCAAATTAAAAACAATAAATATTTTCCCATCTAGGTTGCTTCCATGTGCTGGCTATTATAAACAGTGCTGCGATGAACATTGGGGTACACGTGTCTCTTTCAATTCTGGTTTCCTCGGTGTGTATGCCCAGCAGTGCTGTGGTACATATACACAATGGAGTATTACTCAGCCATTAAAAGAAATACATTTGAATCAATTCTAATGAGGTGGATAAAACTGAAGTCTATTATATAGAGTGAAGTAAACCAGAAAGAAAAACACCATACAGTATACTAACACATATGTATGGAATTTAGAAAGATAGTAACTATAACCCTGTATGCAAGACAGCAAAAGAGACACAGATGTATAGAACAGACTTTTCGACTCTGTGGGAGAGGGAGAGGGTGGGATGATTTGGGAGAATGGCATTGAAACATGTATAATATCATGTAAGAAATGAATCGCCAGTCTAGGTTTGATGCAGGATACAGGATGCTTGCGGCTGGTGCGCAGGGATGACCCAGAGAGATGGTATGGGGAGGGAGGTGGGAGGGGGTTTCAGGATTGGGAACTCAAGTACACCCATGGCGGATTCATGCTGATGTATGGCAAAACCAATACAGTATTGTAAAGTAAAATAAAGTTTAAAAAAAAGAATAATAAAAAAAGAAAAAATATTCACATGTCTTACCTCTTGTTCTAGTTCCAGAGACTAAAGTTGAACCTACTGGGGCTGGCTTGGGGAGAAGAGGAAATCTTGTTCCAGAAGGAGCTGTCTGAGGGATCATAAGATTTTCTAAACATGGGAAAGGAGGAATTTGATCAATGGTTGAAAAAAAATTTTTAATACAATCAACAAATACCATTTAAAACTTTCATGAGAATTCATACCATTAATCCTCTAATAAGCTATATTTGACTTCTCTAGGTTTAGATTTCAGTGATACCTTCCAAAGTGAAGACCTATTTTCTACACAAACCAAAATACAAACAAAAAATAACTCCCTAAGTGACAATGTGATCAGTGCTGTTTATTAAGTTCTTAATAACTTCCTTAATTACATCACTACACTCGAAATTTCCTGTATCTTATCTCCCTTTACAGGAGAGAATAGTCCCTCTTGTAAAGCTTCAGCTCCTGCAGCAAGTCCAATAATTAGCTTTATGTATTATTTCTACATTGAGAAAATGAACTAACCTTAGTCTTGTGTTGAAGGACCCAGTCTCCCTTACAGACTTGCATTTGTATATGTGTGATACTTTATTTTCTTACAAAAATATTTTTAAAAGGCACAGCTTCAGTAAAACTGTGAAACCATGAAAACAACAACATAAATGTGAAAGCTAGGCTTGGAAAGAAAGGAGAGGTTTGGGAGGAACAGAAGTGAGAATTGCACAAAAGAAGGCACCGACCAAGGGAAGCTTCTACAGCTGATCACAGGCAGTAAGCTACCAGTTACTTCCCAGCATTGATGAAAGATCTTTGCACAAAACAATAACAGCCAGTAAAGGAGAAACTGCTCATGCCCTGTCCATACAGAGCATCACCATAAGCTCAGCAGTGTGTGAGCATGTGCACATACACACACAGAACGCATGTAGAGAAGATGCTCTCTATCTAAAGATTCTAAGACAGTTTTATTAAAGTTCCATCCCAGCAGTTCAGAGGTCTCCCCTTCCTTTGAGAATCTCCAA
Organism: Oreotragus oreotragus; assembly: GCA_006410675.1. Taxonomy (NCBI): domain Eukaryota; kingdom Metazoa; phylum Chordata; class Mammalia; order Artiodactyla; family Bovidae; genus Oreotragus; species Oreotragus oreotragus. The sequence continues at coordinate 51,620 of SJYX01014747.1, read as the reverse complement.
GGAAACTGGCAGAGAAAAGCCCATAAGTGGGGCCTCAGCCAATGACCAGGCAGGGTCAAGTAAGCCAGGCTTCCAATGAACCAGACTGTAAGTCAGAATGGACCCCAAAACCTACTGACTTAGGAATCACACTTAACCAAGGAACACACTTGCAGATGAGAGAAATCTACAGCTAACAATGATTCTTTAATCTTTTCCCCAAATTACCAATGAAAGAAATGTATCAAGTCTTACATGAAGTGTTGTTAAAGTGGAAAGGATGAATAAATGTGAGCCAACAAAACCTCCTTCCTTTTCCTCAGTGTTTAGGCCCTGCATACTGGAGTTTCAGAGTTAAGCTTTCAAACCCAAAGAGAAAAAAAGGGCATTAATACAAAGCCCAACTCAGAGAGTCCCACTGTTTGGGGTGCTTTAACAGCTTTAGATTACTAAGGAATCATTTGTTGATGGCTTTCAACTTCAGAAACTTAAGCTGGTAAATCCTCTTCTTCATTCTGTCTCTTTTGATCGTACCAGCATTTTCATGATCATCATATAAAAATAATAACAACAGAACAACTTTCATTTATAAATGTCAAATACTTGTTAAGAACTGTACTGCTTGCAAAACTTTATCTCATTTAATCTTTATTAACAAACCCATGAAAAGCATCATGTCTACTTTTTCAGCAGCTTTTTTATTTTTCTGGCTGTGCTGGATCTTCACTGCTGTGGGCAAGCTTTCTCTAATTGTGGCAAGCAGGGGCTACTCTCTAGGTGTGATGCATGGGCTTCTCATCACAATGGCTTCTCTTGTGGAGTACAAGCTTTAGGGCACATGGGCTCAGTAGTTGTAGCTCAGGGGCTTAGTAGCCCTGCAGCATGTTGAATCTTCCTGGATCAGAGGTCGAATCCGTGTCCCCTGCGTTGGCAGGTGGGTCCTTAACCACTGGACCACCAAGGAAATCCCATTGTGTCTGCTTTTGAAAGGAAGTCACTGAAGGTAGGGGAGAGTAAACAACTTGTTCAAGCTCACCAGCTAGTACACGGCATAGCCAGGATTTGGGTCTCCTGATTCTATGTGTATGCATACCTCTCATCCTTTCATAATTGAGCCCCACTAAGAAAGGTTATTTATTCAAATATGCTCCAGCTTCAGAATTTTAGAGCTTGAGAAGAGCTTAGAGATGGCATTAAAGTCTTTATTTTATAGATGAGGAAATGGGAGCCCAGCAAGATGAACAAGATGGCAGCAATAGCCAGGCACAGCTCAGGGCTCCTGACTCCTGGGATAGCATCTTTTCCAAAATACCATCTTGCTACTGGGAACACAATTACATGAGATGACCCTATATAAGCCTATTAAGAGCTTTTAAGATTTAGGAAAAAAAAAACTTTTATGTTTGGATATGCTCAGTCCTCAGTATGGAAAAGTGAGTGTTTTTCCTTTCCCTCAGAACAGAAAATTTTGAATTTTTTGACTAGAATTAATCAACGCCTGGCAAGATTCCAAATTCAATTATTTTCATGTACTAAATATAATTCAATTCAATTTAAAATTCCATGATTCAGTCCAATGAACAGTTTCTATCCAGATTGTTCTTGTGTTTCTATTTGTTGCTTGCTTCAATAATCACCTTACTTCATCTCCCTGAAAGGGGTAACTGAAGTGGCTCCCTTGAGATTCCTCATCTTCTCAGGAAGATGAATTCAAAAACAATCCTGGAAACCCAGATCAATCAACATTTTCACCACGATTTCCTTCAGGTGTTTTTCTTCTTATTTTTATTTCAACATATTTAAAATTTATTCAGTGTCTCTCTTTCCCAAAGTGCTAATGGGTTCTGATGTGGCAATCAGCAACTTCTTAGAAAGGCTATTCATGGCCCAAAACACTTGAAGATCTACACTTTAGGGTTTCCATAAAGAAGATGTGTTCACTCAGATCTCATCCTCTGGGAGTGTGAAATCTTACTGACTGGACCACCAGGGAAGTCCAAAGATGCAGCATTTAACAGAGGCAATAGGCATCTCTAGCACTAAATCAGAAGCTGCACAATAATAAATATGTGCTGTGTGTCTAAGGTGGGACTGTGATTTATACATATGTGTGTTTGAGAATTGCAGCCCTACTTTATATAGACAAATGGAGGTGAGGGAAGCACATAACTAGAATTTTATACAATTATTATTTAAAAACAGAAACTTAACAGTAACAATTGGCCCCTTATTCTATTTTTGTACATGGGTCAGCATTTTAAGTTCATCTTTAATAGAGCGAAGGACAAGATTGAATCTTGCTGACAGGGACCATGGGAGGGGCCCACAATCTTGATTATATGTAGCATATTTGATGCATATGCTTGTTTGTGTTTTCTCCCCACCCAGAAGGATGGGATCTCTGGGATCTCTGAAGGCAGAGCTGGAGACCTGCATTTGCTTTGTATCCTCAACAGGGCTGGAGGCACAACACAGGCTTAATAAATGCTTCTTTAAAGGGGACAATAAACCACACAGACAAAAAAGAAGGCAACTGCTAAAATGACAATATGACATTTAGAGCATAAGTATTCATTGAAAGGACTGATACTGAAGCTCCAATACTTTGGCCACTTGATGCCAAGAGCCTGATGCTGGGAAAGATTGAAGGCAAGAGGAGAAGGAAGTGGCAGAGGATGAGATGGTTGGATGGCATCACTGACTCCATGGACATGAGTTTAAGCAAACGCTAGGAGATGGTGGAGGACAGAGGAGCCTGGTGTGCTACAGTCCACGGGGTTGCAAACAGTCGGGCACAGCTTAATGACTGAACAACAACAACATTTGAGAAAGAAAGAAAGGGTCTTTCTTACTCTCTCCTTGACAGAAAAATGTCCCCAAACTCTCACTTACAATAATTTTTCAGAGGTAAGACCATTTAATGGATTGGACTCATGAGAAAACTGTAAATTCCCTGCTTCCCTTTCCAACAGAGGAGTAGAAAGGGGGAGGGGAGAGAATCTGAAAAAGAGTATAAAAGACTAGACTTCTTTTTCTTCTTTTCGTGGTACCCAAGTTGATGGAGGCAGAGAGAAGCAGACAGTGCCAGCTTCATTGAAGACTCACAGTTGATTCTCCCCAGTGCTCAGAAACATCTTCTGCAAGTATAGAAACACTGTGATCCAGATGCTTATAGACAGAATCATTACACAGATCTGGAGCTTTTCCAACATCACGTAACTTGTTAAATTCCTTCCCGGATATGCCCACATAGCAACTGTCTTTCTATGTTTTCCAAGTCATGTTGTTGTCAATAAGTGATTCCTCAGATGGCTTTTTTACAGAAGCATTTCTAAAAGTGACTGATGTCTTTGAATTATTATTCATTTCAGAAATATTCATGGAGTGCCTACTTTCTGCCTAGTACTGTGCCAGTTGTTGAGAAACAAATGACTGAGTGTTTCAGTTCAGTTCAGTTTTTCAGTTCAGTTCAGTTACTAAGTCGTGTCTGACTCTTTGTGACCCCATGAATCACAGCACTCCAGACCTCCCTGTCCATCACCAACTCCCGGAGTTCACCCAAACTCACGTCCATCAAGTCCATGATGCCATCCAGCCATCTCATCCTCTGTCGTCCCCTTCTCCTCCTGCCCCTAATCCCTCCCAGCATCACAGTCTTTTCCAATGAGTCAACTCTTCCTATCAGGTGGCCTAAGTTTTGGAGTTTCAGCTTAGTGAGTCTTTACCTACAAGTAACTCCTAGTTGAGTAGGGGAGACAGATCCACATCAGAGTAACTATTCCATAATGTAGCAAGCATTTGTGATCATCGTAAGCATATTCAGGAGCAAAGCCTAATGTGATCTGGGTGGAACAGGGAAGAGAGGAGTCCAATCAAGATTGCTAAAGCTCTTGATCCCTGAACAGCTCTTTAAAATAGATTTTTAAGGCATTGTTTTAATTAAAAGAGAAAATGAAAGGAAAGGATGAGAGTGGTATTGTATTACATGAAGGAAATGATTATAAACAAAGAATAGCATAGGAGTAAAAAGCACAGCATGACTTATGTGAAAGTGAAATCACTCAGTCATGTCCGACTCTTTGCAACCCCATGGACTGTAGCCTACCAAGCTTTTCCATCCACTGGATTTTCCAGGCAAGGGTACTGGAGTGGGTTGCCATTTCCTTCTCCAGGAGATCTTCCTGACCCAGGGATTGAACCCAGGTCTCCCACATTGTAGGCAGATGCTTTACCATCTGAGCCACCAGGGAAGTCATGACTTTTGTACCAAAGTACAAATATTTCAGGGTTCCTAGAACAATAATTATTGGGCAGGGAACAGGAGGAGGAGGACAGAGAGTCAAGTCAAGCCACACACAGAAGATTTCATGAGCCATGTTAAGGAGTAGGGCTTTCTCCCATTAGGAGTAGACGATGAGGTAGTCAGTGAAATAGTAGTAGTCAGTGAGGACTTTCAAACAGGTTAATAATATGATCCAATTTGTTGGGGGTTTAATGCTTTTTTATTGTGGCAAAAGTCACATAACATAAAACATACTATCTTAAACATATTTAGCTGTACATTTCAGTGGCACTAACTACATTCATATTGCTGTACAACTCTCACCATCATCTATCTCCCAAACTTTTCACCTTCCTAACCTGAGACACTGTCCCCATTAAACACCAGCTTCCTATTCCCCTTCCCCACCCCAGCCCCTGGCACTTACCAATTGTACTTTCTGACTCTATGAACTTGACTACTCTACACACATCATATAAGTGGACTCAAACAGTATCCGTCTGCACCTAATGTATAGTGGAATGCACTTTTAAGGTTAATTTATGCCCTACAAACCAATTTGTTTTTAAATAAGCCCATCCAGAGATTATCAGCGTGTGGAAAGTTTGAAGGGGGCAAGAATGGAGGCAGTGAGATTGCCCTCTAAGTAGTGGTTGAGGTTACACATGCTGTGGGTGATGACCAAAGGGACAGACAAGAGAGACTGGAGGAAAGTTTAAGAGAAAGTGGTGGAAACTAGATGTTAATTTGCAACTAAGGTAGGAGGAGGGAAAAGTCAAGACTTCAAGGTGGATGCTAAAATCAAGGTTACCAGAGTAGAGGATGGGAGTGGAATTGAGCTGTTGAGTTGAATGCTTGACACGTGTGTATGGTACCTCTGGAACATTTCAGTGGAAGTATACAACAGATAGTTGGTACATAAATACGAAGTTTGAAATAAATTCTAGACTAAAGGGCTATAACTGGGAAGCAGTTAGTCACTTGTGCTTGTGACCCACTGAAAATATCCTGCTTGCAAGTGCTGTCCAAACTTACTCTTCTTTGTTGAAAAATGACATATGATTGGTTCACATTGACATGGATGCTTAGTTCTTTCAGGGTTTGTGAGACTGTGATACTTTCAAAGAACATAAATTATTTGCTTTTTAATTTTTGACCATACCCTGTGCCTTGTGGGATCTTAGTTTCACAGTTCAGTTCAGTTCAGTTGCTCAGTCGTGTCCTACTCTCTGCAACCCCATGAATCGCAGCACGCCAGGCCTCCCTGCCCATCACCAACTCCCGGAGTTCACTCAGACTCAAGTCCATCAGGTCAGTGATGCCATCCAGCTATCTCATCCT
>SJYX01014747.1:7035-39180 GCA_006410675.1 Oreotragus oreotragus | reverse complement strand
CTGTGAAGAAAGCTGAGAGCCGAAGAATTGATGCTTTTGAACTGTGGTGTTGGAGAAGACTCTTGAGAGTCCCTTGGACTGCAAGGAGATCCAACTAGTCCATTCTGAAGGAGATCAGCCCTGGGATTTCTTTGGAAGGAATTATGCTAAAGCTGAAACTCCAGTACTTTGGCCACCTCTTGAGAAGAGTTGACTCATTGGAAAAGACTCTGATGCTGGGAGGGATTGGGGGCAGGAGGAGAAGGGGACAATAGAGGATAAGATGGCTGGATGGCATCAACGACTCAATGGACGTAAGTCTGAGTGAACTCCGGGAGATGGTGATGAACAGGGAGGCCTGGCGTGCTGCGATTCATGAGGTCGCAAAGAGTCGGACATGACTGAGTGACTGAACTGAACTGAAGGTAGTAAGTGAAGGCTCTACCAGAGTTGCATTAGATCAGAATCTGGAAGGAAGGGGAACCAAGAAACATGCAGGTGATTGTAAGAAAAACACTCTGGGCAGAGGGAACATCACAAGTAAAAGCTCTTTTGTGGATGAGGAAGATAGAGGATGTGCATACCTTAAATAGTTTCAGATTCCAATGGCTTTCCAACTGTGGATTATTTAAAATGTCTGTAGATGTGAAGTGGAAGCTGGAAGACACTATAGGACAGTAGAATTGTATTTCTGGAAAAATCTTGGTGGTCCTCGTCTCTTAGCTTCATTTTATAAACAAAGAAATTGCAGCTCTTGGAAGTAAAGATACTTGAAGTCATACAAGCAGGCAGATTTTGGATTAGAACCCATGTTTACTGACTTTTAAAAGTACGTATGTATACAGTCTGGCAACTGATCTGTGAAGAGATAGAACAGTGAGAGGTTGGGAGGTGGCAAGTGATGCTGAATTGGCTGAATTATCTGAATTAACTAACACAAAACTTGAATTCCCCAAGGCAAAGCTATGTTGGATACTACCCAGTTATCACCACTGACCCAATCATGGCTATTTTTAAAGCAACTGGGCTTTTTTAATTTCTAAAAAATTTTTCTTGGAGTGTATTTGCTTTTCAATGTGTTACTTTCTGCTGTATAGCAATCAGCAACACATACATATATCCCCTCATTTTTTGATTTCCTTTATTTTATATTGTTGAACAATCCCCAAATATTTGGTTAGCTAGATCCCTACCTCTGCCATAAAAATATATTTCTGGAGAATCAATATATAAATTTAAATCATAAACAAAACTAGAAAAAAAATTGTTGATTCTAAAAATAATCTTTCCATGGGAAAGTCTTTAAAAATATGATATAAAACCCTGAATCATAAAAGAAGCATTGACAGAGTCAATGATATACAAATGTTATACATGCATATCAAAAGAAATTTTAGTAAAGGCAGTCAAAATAAAATATAGGGAAAAATATTTGCAAATCAGCTGATGAAAAAAAAAGAGCTATTTTGTTTAGCATAAAAGAAACTTTTAAATTACAGTTAAGAAACAGCTCAGTAATAATATAACCCAGGGACATGAACAGATTATTTTATTATTCTAGACAATTTTAAAAAACAAAGAAAACGCTCAAAAGCAGATGAAAAAATGCTCATCCTCTCATAATCAAACAAAAAGAATATTAGAACATATAAATATGTTTTTAAATATCTCAATGGTAAAACTTAAAAGCCTTAAGAGTCATTGTTGGGAACAATCAGGCAGACAGACACCTTCACACAAAGTTGGTGGGAGAAGCAAGTAGCAGAATCAATTTGTAGAAATCCTTAGCAAGACCCATAAAAATGTAAAAGACATATTCTTGTGGCCCAGCTACGCCATACATAAGAATATGAACTTGAATATTCATTCTTTCAGTAAATATTTAGTGAACATTTTGTATGTACAAGGTTCTATACTAGGAGCTTGCTTGCTAGGTCGCTGCAGTCCTGTCCGACTCTTTGTGGCCTGTGAACTGTAGCCCACAAGGCTCTTCTGCCATATGATTCTCCAGGCAAGAATACTGGAGCGGGTTACCTTTCCCTTCTCCAGGGGATCTTCCTAACCCAGGGATCAAACCCATCTCTTAAGTCTTCTGCATTGGCAGGCTCGTTCTTTACCTCTGAGGCCACCTAGGAAGTGACTGAGAGCTTAGGACCAGTGATAAACAAGGAAGTGTGATGAGACCTGTCAGAGGGTGAGGGTTTACCACGCAAAGAAATTGTTGGGACTTTGTACTAATGTAATAGGACTTTCCTGGCGGCTTGACAGTAAAGAATCCACCTGCAGTGCAGGAGACCCGGTTGGATCCCTGAATTGGAAAGATCCCCTGGAGAAGGAAATGGCAACCCACTCCAGTATTCTTGCCTGGGAAATCCCATAAACAGAAGAGCCTGGCAGGCTACGGTCCACGGGGTTGCGAAGAGTCAGACACAACTTAGTGACTAAGCCACCACCACACTAATGAAATAGGAGTTCAGTTCAGTCACTCAGTCATGTCCGACTCTGCGACCCCATGAATCGCAGCACGCCAGGCCTCCCTCTCCATCACCATCTCCCGGAGTTCACTCAGACTCACGTCCATCGAGTCTGTGATGCCATCCAGCCATTTCATCCTCGGTCGTCCCCTTCTCCTGCTGCCCCCAATCCCTCCCAGCATCTGAGTCTTTTCCAATGAGTCAACTCTTCGCATGAGGTGGCCAAAGTACTGGACTTTCAGCTTTAGCATCATTCCTTCCAAAGGAATCCCAGGGTTGATCTCCTTCAGAATGGACTAGTTGGATCTCCTTGCAGTCCAAGGGACTCTCAAGAGTCTTCTCCAACACCACAGTTCAAAAGCATTGATTCTTCGGCACTCAGCTTTCTTCACAATCCAACTTTCACATCCATAAATGACCACAGGAAAAACCATAGCCTTGACTAGGCCGACCTTAGTCGGCAAAGTAATGTCTCTGCTTTTGAATATACTATCCAGGTTGGTCATAACTTTTCTTCCAAGGAGTAAGCGTCTTTTAATTTCATGGCTGCAGTCACCATCTGCAGTGATTTTGGAGCCCCAAAAAATAAAGTCTGACACTGTTTCCACTGTTTCCCCATCTATTTCCCATGAAGTGATGGGACCGGATGCCATGATCTTCCTTTTCTGAATGTTGAGCTTTAAGCCAACTTTTTCGCTCTCCTCCTTCACTTTCATCAAGAGGCTTTTTAGCTCCTCCTCACTTTCTGCCATAAGGGTGGTGTCATCAGCATATCTGAGGTTATTGANAAAATAAAGTCTGACACTGTTTCCACTGTTTCCCCATCTATTTCCCATGAAGTGATGGGACCGGATGCCATGATCTTCGTTTTCTGAATGTTGAGCTTTAAGCCAACTTTTTCGCTCTCCTCCTTCACTTTCATCAAGAGGCTTTTTAGCTCCTCCTCACTTTCTGCCATAAGGGTGGTGTCATCAGCATATCTGAGGTTATTGATATTTCTCCCAGCAATCTTGATTCCAGCTTGTGTTCTTCCATTCCAGCGTTTCTCATGATGTACTCTGCATATAAGTTAAATAAGCAGGGAGACAATATACAGCCTTGACGTACTCCTTTTCCTATTTGGAACCAGTCTATTGTTCCATGTCCAGTTCTAACTATTGCTTCTTGACCTGCATACAGATTTCTCAAGAAGCAGGTTAGGTGGTCTGGTATTCCCATGTCTTTCAGAATTTTCCACAGTTTATTGTGATCCACACAGTCAAAGGCTTTGGCATAGTCAATAAAGCAATAAGAGTTAGGAAACCTAACTTTAGTTCTGGTTTTGTGGTCAAAGTTATGTTATCATATTGTACCTTGGTTTTTCTTTCAGTGAAAACAAAAGGATTTGAGTAGATTATAGCTTGGGTCCTATTTACTTACCTCTTGAATGTTTATGACTTAAAAGTACCCTCTGAGGTTTAAAGGAGAACCCATCTTTAGCAAATAAGAGAGTGGGTGTCCTGGTCTTTCTGCAATCCTAGACTTGTCAGAATCATGGGACATCTCTGCTTCACCATGGAGTGCACCATGATCTTTTTAAGAGCAGAAATTCTATTTGATGGTAAATGACTTAGAACATTATTTATAGTAAAAAAAAATGTATTATGACCACAGCACAAAAATAACACTTTTAAAATAACACAATATACAACACACATTTTCTATTTGCCCTTCACGTCTGTTTCACTCACCTTAGTCATTGTCGTAACTATGTCGGGACTCAGTGATGAGGATTATTCCAGTGGAAACCTCTCCAAAGTGTTGTTCTAATCCTGTTGCTAGCTACTGGTCACAGAATTGTATGTTTCCTTTCTGAAGCTTCATTTTTAAAGTTTGATTCTGGCTAATTTTGCCCCTGAATTTTAGTTCCTAGAGAAGAGACTTCTAGCATCTGTTCACAGTGTAACCTTTATTCCAAACTGTTCTCATCCATGGAACAAAGTACATCTTGCCATTTAGCCGGCAGATGGTCACAGCATTTAGGAAGCAACCTTTTTCCACATCAGCTTGCTTCTCTCATCATCACAGTCCTGACATTCTCCTTATCAGGCAAAGATCCCAGAGTTCATTAGATCCTGTTCAGTAACAGGACAGAAGCCCTCAAAGTCCACAGAGGTTCCGTACAAGTTGTCTTGTTGTTGTTCACGTCTATTTCATTTTTCATCTCTCTTTTTTTCATACAAATCATCCTTTTTGTTCAGTAGGTTGCATCCCCAGTGATTAGATTTCTTGCTCTATTAACTATGATTCATAAACCTTCCCTGTCTGTTAAGATCATTTCTTTTGACACTCAAATTTCCTTTGTGTTCCAGTAGAAAACTAGTCAAGAAATCATTAGATGGTCATGCAAATTTACTATAACCTTTGAGGTTTTAAAGGATGTGCTCAAAGTACAGGGTATTACTGTCATCAATTGACAAGAGTATTTTAAGCTTAGAGAAATTAATTTTTTAATAATAAATTTGTTGGTTGTTATTGTGCCACCCTTTGTAAATATCCACAGTTGTGTTTTATTCATCATGAAATTGATTTTGGTGATATAAGGAATGTTTGGCTGCCCAAATGCATAGGTGACTAGAATGATGTCTACCATTTTTTAATAAGAACATTCCGCTCACTCATAAATCAATTTCTTATTTTAACAAAATGAAAACTAAATTCCAGTTTTACTTTTTTTTTAATTCCCCTACATATTATTTTCTGATAAAAAAATTCACATGTCTTTTCTTCATCTTAGAAATAAAGCTATCAACACTGAATCAAATTCATCAACATTTTAAAACATTTCATTGCTTCTGTCAAGCTTATCATTTGGAAGAATCATAAATAAAGAAAAATAAAAGTTCCTCCCCCCATCTTTTTCAACTGTGCACTCTCTTTTATCATCCTATGTTATATTCTGGCATAACTGGACAATTCTCCTTTAAGATAAAATTATATATATTTTTTTTCTTGGTACCAGTTAAGTATAGGTCTGTAAATAAGGCAACTTGGGTTTTATCGATTTTGGAATTCTGTAAATGAAGCTATATATTCTCTTATTTCTGGCTGCTTCTTTTCTTTGGTCGTACTCTGTGGGATATAAGACCTTAGTTCCTTGACCAAGAATGAACCTGTGTCCCCTGCATTGGAAATTCAGAGTCTTAACTACTAGAATTCCAAAGAAGTCCCTCTGGTTCCTTTCACACACATTTGTTTATGTAAGGTTCATGCATGTTGCACATCACTGAAGTTTATTCATTTCCATTATATTCATTGTGTAACTATACCAAAATTTTATTATCTATTCTGCTGTTGATGACATTTAAGCTGTTTTTAGTTTTTGGCATTTAGGATCAATGCTGCTATACATAGTCTTGAAAAATATATCCTAGTGCATATACAGCTGAGTTTCTCCAGGTTATACACATAGAAGTAGAATTGCTGGGCCATGAGTATGTGCATCTTCAACTTTACTAGGTTAGGCTAAATTGTTTTGCTAAGTGTTTATACCATGTTAACTCTTGTCAGTATTGTATTACAGTTCCCATTGCTCCAAACCCTCAACACTCAATATTATCAGACTTTAACTTGAATTTTAAAATACAGAATCCCAGGGATGGAGGAGCCTGGTGGGAGGCCGTCTATGGGGTCGCACAGAGTTGGACACAACTGAAGCGACTTAGCAGCAGCAGCAGCAGCACTGTTATAACCATTATGATAACCTCAGCCCTGGAGCAGAAAGGCTCTGTGATGTTTATCTCTAAGATCACCCTTTGCCCTCACTAGAAGATTCAGTCTCCCTTCTCTCATCCCTGTCTCCTCAGCAAGCTTGATCCCTGTCTCCTACCACCTTGGGCCACCCTCTGTCCTGACCCTCATTCTTTCTCTTCCCCCTTTTCTCTCTTCTCCCTGCCCCAACTATTGTTCCTAGAAGCTTCTCTTCCACTGAACCATCTTTTTCAATTAGCTTCTTTGCCTGACTTCATCTCACTTCAGCAGCTACTATTTATTGTACTAATTATAGCTTTTCTTAATTTTAAGAGGTAGGTAAGTAGAGCCCTTTCATGTCCCTCAGAGTGTCTCTAGATTAGAGACACCAATCATGATGGTATTGCTCAGGTTCACTACCCTTGTAGGGGACTAGCCTCTGCCCACAACTCCTTAGACTATTGTGGGATTTGAATTATGTGACTCATATGATTCCTTCTCTGGTTACAGCCCATTTAACCAAGTGTGGTAGTTGACCTAAGGTCAGTCAGTCCATGAATAGTGGTTCATGACCTGGCTCTGTAAGAAAAGATGAACCAGGCCAATTTAATTCTTTCTCTTTGAAATTTCAGTAGGAAAAAATGAGTTGAAAATGGGGATTTTATCAGCAGAAACAGGATATGAAATGTATACAGTTTATAAAAGCCATGGTGGTTCATGTGCAAAGCACAGAGATAGGGAAGCAGAAACAATAAATAACCAGATATTATACAAAAGAAAGAAGAGGGTAAAAGCGATTGGTAACAGGCAATTAAGAAGTAGACACAAACTATAGAGCCCATCTATAGGAACATTTGACCTAGGCCTGTGTTCCCAGGACCCCTTGGACCTGGCTTCTGTTCATATAAGGCTGGGCTGTGGTTAAATCGGGGAAGGCAATGGCATCCCACCCCAGTACTCTTGCCTGGAAAATCCAATGGACGGAGTAGCCTGGTGGGCTGCAGTCCATGGGGTCGCTAAGAGTTGGACACGACTGAGCGACTTCACTTTCACTTTTCTCTTTCATGCATTGGAGAAGGAAATGGCAACCCACTCCCGTATTCTTGCCTGGAGAATCCCAGGGATGGGGGAGCCCGGTGAGCTGCCGTCTATGGGGTCGCACAGAGTCGGACACAACTGAAGCGACTTAGCAGTAGCAGCAGTGTGATTAAATGCCTGGATGACCATGAAGAATCTCTCTTGACTTTGGCCCCATCTGCAGCCCTCTGTTAAACCTTTTCATTACTTAAGGTAAGTTGACAAAATTCCCTCTGTGTGCTATAAGCAAAAAGCTGATTTAGGAAAAACTCTAGTTGTATTCTTGTGTGGGACTCTTAATTGATGGTTCCCCTCAGTAGGCCCTTGACCTTCAATGGGGGCTGACCTTCCAGTGGCCCTGTGGATGACCCCTCTGCTCTTATAACTCATATTTGTCTCCCAGCACAGAAGGCTGTCATGCACAGTTTGTTAAGGGAGCCATTGGCTGTTAGGCTTTTACATTTTTATACATAATTTTTACCAAGAGAAACTATTTTTACTGAAAACACTACCAGGAAGGATGTAGCACTGTGTGTTCACAAATGGGAGTATTTGTGTCTTCACATCTCTCGATGAAGGGCATCCTTGAAGCCAAAGGATAAAAATACAACAGCGAGATAAGACATGGTAAAAATAAACACTTACAATATGTGATCCTGAGGGGATAACAAGGATTGCTGCTTTTAAATTAACATGCGCCAGACTCGGAATAATAGTTTTAGATGTAAAACTCCAGTTTCTTCTTGGTTTTAATCCAAAATAAGCATTCTCTAGATTAGTTTATTAGGACCTTTTCCAAATGTCTCCATTCTATAACTATGCCTTCTCACTGTTACAGATGAATTAGCCACTGAACTTTAATAATTCTGTGGGAAGAGATCTTTAGGAAGAGATTTGATCAGCCAACAAAACAGAATTATATAAGCACAGAAGTTGTTCCATACTTGAGAAGGGATCAAGAATTCAGCAAATGAGCAAGATTTCCCTGGCAGTCCAGTGGTTAAGACTCTGAGCTTCCACTACAGGGGTCATGGGTTCAGGAAACTAAGATCCAACATTCCATCCAAGGATCCCCCTTTCCCTCAACCAAAAAAAAAAAAAAAAAAAAAAGACTTCTAGCATCTGTTCACAGTGTAACCTTTATTCCAAACTGTTCTCATCCATGGAACAAAGTACATCTTGCCATTTAGCCGGCAGATGGTCACAGCATTTAGGAAGCAACCTTTTTCCACATCAGCTTGCTTCTCTCATCATCACAGTCCTGACATTCTCCTTATCAGGCAAAGATCCCAGAGTTCATTAGATCCTGTTCAGTAACAGGACAGAAGCCCTCAAAGTCCACAGAGGTTCCGTACAAGTTGTCTTGTTGTTGTTCACGTCTATTTCATTTTTCATCTCTCTTTTTTTCATACAAATCATCCTTTTTGTTCAGTAGGTTGCATCCCCAGTGATTAGATTTCTTGCTCTATTAACTATGATTCATAAACCTTCCCTGTCTGTTAAGATCATTTCTTTTGACACTCAAATTTCCTTTGTGTTCCAGTAGAAAACTAGTCAAGAAATCATTAGATGGTCATGCAAATTTACTATAACCTTTGAGGTTTTAAAGGATGTGCTCAAAGTACAGGGTATTACTGTCATCAATTGACAAGAGTATTTTAAGCTTAGAGAAATTAATTTTTTAATAATAAATTTGTTGGTTGTTATTGTGCCACCCTTTGTAAATATCCACAGTTGTGTTTTATTCATCATGAAATTGATTTTGGTGATATAAGGAATGTTTGGCTGCCCAAATGCATAGGTGACTAGAATGATGTCTACCATTTTTTAATAAGAACATTCCGCTCACTCATAAATCAATTTCTTATTTTAACAAAATGAAAACTAAATTCCAGTTTTACTTTTTTTTTAATTCCCCTACATATTATTTTCTGATAAAAAAATTCACATGTCTTTTCTTCATCTTAGAAATAAAGCTATCAACACTGAATCAAATTCATCAACATTTTAAAACATTTCATTGCTTCTGTCAAGCTTATCATTTGGAAGAATCATAAATAAAGAAAAATAAAAGTTCCTCCCCCCATCTTTTTCAACTGTGCACTCTCTTTTATCATCCTATGTTATATTCTGGCATAACTGGACAATTCTCCTTTAAGATAAAATTATATATATTTTTTTTTCTTGGTACCAGTTAAGTATAGGTCTGTAAATAAGGCAACTTGGGTTTTATCGATTTTGGAATTCTGTAAATGAAGCTATATATTCTCTTATTTCTGGCTGCTTCTTTTCTTTGGTCGTACTCTGTGGGATATAAGACCTTAGTTCCTTGACCAAGAATGAACCTGTGTCCCCTGCATTGGAAATTCAGAGTCTTAACTACTAGAATTCCAAAGAAGTCCCTCTGGTTCCTTTCACACACATTTGTTTATGTAAGGTTCATGCATGTTGCACATCACTGAAGTTTATTCATTTCCATTATATTCATTGTGTAACTATACCAAAATTTTATTATCTATTCTGCTGTTGATGACATTTAAGCTGTTTTTAGTTTTTGGCATTTAGGATCAATGCTGCTATACATAGTCTTGAAAAATATATCCTAGTGCATATACAGCTGAGTTTCTCCAGGTTATACACATAGAAGTAGAATTGCTGGGCCATGAGTATGTGCATCTTCAACTTTACTAGGTTAGGCTAAATTGTTTTGCTAAGTGTTTATACCATGTTAACTCTTGTCAGTATTGTATTACAGTTCCCATTGCTCCAAACCCTCAACACTCAATATTATCAGACTTTAACTTGAATTTTAAAATACAGAATCCCAGGGATGGAGGAGCCTGGTGGGAGGCCGTCTATGGGGTCGCACAGAGTTGGACACAACTGAAGCGACTTAGCAGCAGCAGCAGCAGCACTGTTATAACCATTATGATAACCTCAGCCCTGGAGCAGAAAGGCTCTGTGATGTTTATCTCTAAGATCACCCTTTGCCCTCACTAGAAGATTCAGTCTCCCTTCTCTCATCCCTGTCTCCTCAGCAAGCTTGATCCCTGTCTCCTACCACCTTGGGCCACCCTCTGTCCTGACCCTCATTCTTTCTCTTCCCCCTTTTCTCTCTTCTCCCTGCCCCAACTATTGTTCCTAGAAGCTTCTCTTCCACTGAACCATCTTTTTCAATTAGCTTCTTTGCCTGACTTCATCTCACTTCAGCAGCTACTATTTATTGTACTAATTATAGCTTTTCTTAATTTTAAGAGGTAGGTAAGTAGAGCCCTTTCATGTCCCTCAGAGTGTCTCTAGATTAGAGACACCAATCATGATGGTATTGCTCAGGTTCACTACCCTTGTAGGGGACTAGCCTCTGCCCACAACTCCTTAGACTATTGTGGGATTTGAATTATGTGACTCATATGATTCCTTCTCTGGTTACAGCCCATTTAACCAAGTGTGGTAGTTGACCTAAGGTCAGTCAGTCCATGAATAGTGGTTCATGACCTGGCTCTGTAAGAAAAGATGAACCAGGCCAATTTAATTCTTTCTCTTTGGAATTTCAGTAGGAAAAAATGAGTTGAAAATGGGGATTTTATCAGCAGAAACAGGATATGAAATGTATACAGTTTATAAAAGCCATGGTGGTTCATGTGCAAAGCAGAGAGATAGGGAAGCAGAAACAATAAATAACCAGATATTATACAAAAGAAAGAAGAGGGTAAAAGCGATTGGTAACAGGCAATTAAGAAGTAGACACAAACTATAGAGCCCATCTATAGGAACATTTGACCTAGGCCTGTGTTCCCAGGACCCCTTGGACCTGGCTTCTGTTCATATAAGGCTGGGCTGTGGTTAAATCGGGGAAGGCAATGGCATCCCACCCCAGTACTCTTGCCTGGAAAATCCAATGGACGGAGTAGCCTGGTGGGCTGCAGTCCATGGGGTCGCTAAGAGTTGGACACGACTGAGCGACTTCACTTTCACTTTTCTCTTTCATGCATTGGAGAAGGAAATGGCAACCCACTCCCGTATTCTTGCCTGGAGAATCCCAGGGATGGGGGAGCCCGGTGAGCTGCCGTCTATGGGGTCGCACAGAGTCGGACACAACTGAAGCGACTTAGCAGTAGCAGCAGTGTGATTAAATGCCTGGATGACCATGAAGAATCTCTCTTGACTTTGGCCCCATCTGCAGCCCTCTGTTAAACCTTTTCATTACTTAAGGTAAGTTGACAAAATTCCCTCTGTGTGCTATAAGCAAAAAGCTGATTTAGGAAAAACTCTAGTTGTATTCTTGTGTGGGACTCTTAATTGATGGTTCCCCTCAGTAGGCCCTTGACCTTCAATGGGGGCTGACCTTCCAGTGGCCCTGTGGATGACCCCTCTGCTCTTATAACTCATATTTGTCTCCCAGCACAGAAGGCTGTCATGCACAGTTTGTTAAGGGAGCCATTGGCTGTTAGGCTTTTACATTTTTATACATAATTTTTACCAAGAGAAACTATTTTTACTGAAAACACTACCAGGAAGGATGTAGCACTGTGTGTTCACAAATGGGAGTATTTGTGTCTTCACATCTCTCGATGAAGGACATCCTTGAAGCCAAAGGATAAAAATACAACAGCGAGATAAGACATGGTAAAAATAAACACTTACAATATGTGATCCTGAGGGGATAACAAGGATTGCTGCTTTTAAATTAACATGCGCCAGACTCGGAATAATAGTTTTAGATGTAAAACTCCAGTTTCTTCTTGGTTTTAATCCAAAATAAGCATTCTCTAGATTAGTTTATTAGGACCTTTTCCAAATGTCTCCATTCTATAACTATGCCTTCTCACTGTTACAGATGAATTAGCCACTGAACTTTAATAATTCTGTGGGAAGAGATCTTTAGGAAGAGATTTGATCAGCCAACAAAACAGAATTATATAAGCACAGAAGTTGTTCCATACTTGAGAAGGGATCAAGAGTTCAGCAAATGAGCAAGATTTCCCTGGCAGTCCAGTGGTTAAGACTCTGAGCTTCCACTACAGGGGTCATGGGTTCAGGAAACTAAGATCCAACATTCCATCCAAGGATCCCCCTTTCCCTCAACCAAAAAAAAAAAAAAAAAAAACCCAACTCTTTAAAGTTCAGCAAATGAGGAAACAGGGTCATTGAGTTAAAGTGACTTACCTGGGATCATATAGCTCTAAAGAAGTCAGGACCAAAACATATATATTGTTTCCCTTTTCTCCAGGGCTTAGGCCATTTATTTATAAATTTTCCCAAAAACAAATTAATAAGCTTCTGCCAAATCTTTAACTGTCCTGTCAGTTTGAATAGCAGGGTAGAGAGTCATGAAGTATTATCTCAACATCATAGTCCTCCCGTCATTGATAATAGCTATGACTCTGATGATATGGAAGGCAAGTAGCTGATGTGAAAACAAGGCAAATGCAGATCTAGGGAGGCATTCAGATAAGGCAGAGAGGCATGAATGGGAGAGAAAATGCCACCAGGAAAGAGGAAGAGGCACACACATGATCTGGCCTACTTACTAATTTTTCTTAGGCCTTCTGTTGGCTAAACTTGAGTCAGTCTAATTTTCACTACATGTTGATAGAAAAAAAATAAATGATGTAATTATAGAGGCACATGATTTTTTAAGATGTGGATGATGAAATTAAGAAAACCAAAATAAAATCCAAGTTTTGTGTTTCAGGAGCTATTACAGGGAAATGAGAAAACATTCTTAATATAGAAAATCAAGAAAAGAATAAAGGAAAATAGTGTATAATCATTGGAAGGAGGAGAGTTTTTTCTTAATGCTTAAAAAAACTTTTTATCTTATTTTGAAAAACAGAAATTAGGGCAACTTGGGAAGATGAACAGAAAGCTTACTTGCATAAGAAAAGAAAAATTCAGATTTCACATAGATACCCAAAGTAATCTTTTCAAAATGCAAATCTGATAATGTATATATTGTCCCCTACTGTTGTTAAAGACCAAAATCCTATATACAAGTACAAGGCTTTGCCTCACATGGTCCCTATGTACCTTCTAGCCTTCTATTCATATCCATCAATTTCCTTCCTTTACCAGTATTTGCTTCCAAGCCTTGCTGATCATTTTGGCCCTTCCTCAATGCATCAAGAACCACATCCCTTCTCACCCCAGGGCCTTTGTTTATGCTCTTTCCTCTCCCTTAATACTCCTCCCTCCACCTATCAGCTATCACTCATGCTTCATATCTCAGCCAACACATCAGTTTGTTAGGAAAGACTGCTCCTTTGCTGTACAGAAGCTTTTTATTTTGATGTTGTTGAACATGTTTATTTTTTTGACTTATTGCCTTTGTTTTGGTGACATATCCAAAAAAGTTGCCAAGACCAATGTTAAGGAGGTTATCCTTTATGTTTTCTTCTAGGATTTTTACAGTTTCCTTCAAAAGAAATGCATGCTAATGGAGAGGTCACAATTAAAAGAATTTTTTTGATGAACTCAGTTGGTAAATAATCTGTGTGCAAGTAGGAGACCTAGGTTTGATCCCTGGGTCAGGAAGATCTGCTGGAGAAAGAAATGGCAACCCACTCCAGTATTCTTGCTTGGAAAATCCCATGGACAGAGGAGCTTAGAGGGCTATAGTCCATGGGGTTGCAGAAAGTCAGACACAACTGAGCATGCATGCATGCATTTTGAATTACCCATTAGTGTCTTTTAAATAATAAAAATCTGATTGCAAATTTCATGAAAGGGAATTAAATTTTTTTAAGATTTACTGAATAGCAGTATTTGTATAGATCAGACTGAGCGACTTCACTTTCACTTTTCTCTTTCATGCATTGGAGAAGGAAATGGCAACCCACTCCAGTATTCTTGCTTGGAGAATCCCAGGGATGGGGGAGCCTGGTGGGATGCCGTCTATGGGGTCACACAGAGTCGGACACAACTGAAGTGATTTAGCAGCAGCAGCCTCTTATGTTGCAGAACATAATGTTGCAGAATATAATGTAACAGACAATTTGGTTGTTATTTAAAAATATGTAATGATATACTACATGAGAAGTTTTCTTTTTTAAATTGAATTACTTCTTTTAAAACTCACCCTACAATATATCTTTGGCCTCTAGTTGATCTCACAAAGCCTCAGACTTCAGCCCTTACTCAGTCTTGACAGAAGAGGAAACATAAGAGGCTGGTGGGGGTCAAGGCAGAAAGTCTGAGCGAAGATGGTACTACTTTTGTGAATGCCTGCTCATCACTGTGATTGTGGGTGAGAATTAAGGTGGTCAGCCCTACATTTAAAAGTTCTATTAAGACACTATTAAAAATGAAAAGAAGTTTGTTTTTAACATTTAACTTGTCTGATTGTGTAGTTCTTTGATTGAAGGCTTTAGCATTTCATAATAAGTATATTTTTCAATGACTTTTAACACCCAAAATGTAACAATTTCCCCTTGAAGAAGTGAATTAAAACTTCATTTTGGGCATTTTCTACATCCAGGTATCTGGGATACTGGAATTGATTTTTTAAAAATAATTAACTCTAGCTCTTATTATGGTAGCCTCAACTCTTAAGTCAGAATCCTAGGTAATGGCAAGTCAACTCTTCTCAAATCATAAATTGAAATGTCTCCTCTCAGCTCCCCCTTAACTTAGTAAAAAAACAATGCCAAGGTGTTAATTTCCTTGGATATTGTTATGAAGAAACATTATGATAAAGAAACTTAAAGTAAAATAATCTCTTTTTCTAGGTGGATAGCTTTTTTCCCTGAGATAGAAGTAAAGACCCTGGGGCAAGAAAACATTTCTCTAAAAATGCTCTACCAAATCATCAACTTAGCGAGGTAAAAGATACTTAGATATTGTCTAGTCCAAACTTTTGATTTTCATGTAATAAAAGTTTAGAAATCTAGAACATTAGCCCCTTTTCTGGGCTTCTAAGCAAGTGGTTCTTGCATTATATTATGCATTGTACAATTCTTCCCATAACATTATTCATCAATTGTAGCCTGAATTATTACTTTTTGAGTTGGGGCACTTTTGTGACAGGGTGGCCAAGTGGACCATGAGATGAGTCCCCTCCTACTAGCTTCACTTATGTAAAAGTGCTGATTGAAGCTCAAAACACAAAAAAAGTGATTATTAAAAGATACAAAGTAGCTCTAGAAGGGAAAGCCTTGGATAGATCCCAGGAGGTACTATGTTAAAGGACAGAAGAGAAAAAAGCCAGGATCTTTAGAGCTGAGTAAGAGAACCAGTGACAATGTGAGGGTTGGAAATCATCCAGCTTCCATGGTGGGGGCGGTTAAGGAAGAGAAGTGAGGAAAACAAGCATAAAACAAGTCTGTACAGAAAGGGAGGAAAAAGAAGGGAAGAAGACAGGAAAGACTCAAGAATAGCTAAACCAAAGGTGCCAAGAAAACAATAGAAAGTACAAAGGACTTGATTGTTTTATCCATGTACGAAAAACAAACTGCTAATGTAAAGTTATAAGTCAGAAAAGAGATTAATGACTGATGAAATAAGGTCCTAGAGGGAAAAGGAGGAAATCCCACCCTGGAGGAGGGATCACGGCATCTCTGGTGCAGGAAGGAGAGGCAGGGAGGAGATGGCTCACCAAAGAGCCTGGGTCTCAGGAAATAAACTAGTGAGTGAGGGCATCTGCCTAGAGGGAGCAGGGGGTCCAAGGGGTGGCAGAAGGGTACCATCACCACTAGATGCTTGGGTCTCAGGAAATAAACTAGTGGGTGAGGGCATCTGCCTAGAGGGAGCAGGGGGTCCAAGGGGTGGCAAAAGGGTACCATCACCACTAGAGTTTGCTTGTTTTTTATGGAGAAGATTCATGTATTAGCAGAAGCTGGACTACACAGGGACAATAGATTATGTTTGCAAGTCATTTTTATACATGTTGTTTCCTCTGGAGTAGAGTTGTTAGTTTCTACTGTACACTACCACCAGGGTTTCCAGAGCAGCTGCTCCTGCTTGAACCATATAGTCTCGAGGTGAGATTCCTACTGATTTGATAGTCGGCTTGACAGAGGGAAAGGAGAGAACTAAGACTGATGTATACACAGATGAAGCCAACAACATGAGAAGTAGCTTATGTTCTAGCATTTCATACACTGACTTATTGGAATCAGGGTATCAAGAATCTGGCTTTGACAAAATTTGATGGTCTTGGGACCCCTAAGAAAACCCCACCTCTTTTATTACTTATGTGCACATCCAAGGTAGTGTAGTGGAGGAGGGAGGAGAGAGGTGAAGAAAAAGCTCCATTCAGATCCCACCCCACTCCCCCCAACACTTTGGTGCTTCCATGTTCACATGGTACAGAGTTGCCTACTCAGAACATATCTGGGAAGGTGGATGGATGGCTTTTAAAGACCAGAGTGGATGCAAATTAGGAACCACTAAACAAATAAACATCTTTTAGATTTATATTTTTAAAGAAATGAAGGTCCTTCATAGAGCCAACCACTTGGTCCTCTGCAAATGTAGACCAGTTTGGTCAAAAGTTAATTAAATCTTCAAAGCATTGTCTGGAAGGAAAAAGAGCGTGAGCTGCTTTTCAAAAATCCTAAACATTGGGGGAGCTTGTGCCAAGATGGTGCTTGAAGATTTTTCTAAAACTTGAATTTAAAATGTAGCCTTTCACCAACTGTGTTAAGTACAAATCCTGGGGCAGTACCAATCTCCAGTAGTTCTAATTCTTTGCAGAACACAGCCTTACTGCTGGCGGATATTTTATTTATGTCAACTGAAATGTTTTAGCCCATATAATTTTCACCAACTGCAAAACAATATAGCTGAGGGGTTTTAACTGGCAGTCTTGGTAACAGTGCATGTACATTCTGACTTTCTGCTATACAAAAAGGGAGAATTTTAGACCAAAACAAAGGAGATTTCAACTAGGTCAGATTGCTGCTAAAGCAGAAGAGGACACTGTTTCCATCTGAGAGACCCCCCCNAGGAGACCCAAGTTGGATTCCTGGGTCAGAAAGATCCCCTGGAGGAAGGAAGGAAGGAAGGGAGGGAGGGAGGGAGGGAGGGAGGAAGGAAGGAAGGAAGGAAGAAATTGGGTTATAAAAGATCTTCGGCAGGACAGTCCCCCAGCTAACCCTGTGGAATGCAGCCTCTGAACACTAGGGAACCAGGAGGGGGCGCCCGACTCACAGGAGGCGTGACGTGTTTACACTTGTAGGATCAGAGAGCCTGTGAATACCCTCTTCATAAATTCTCTCTGGCCTCACCGCTTCTGCTGATTTAAGGAAAAGGCTGGATGGGCACAAAACCAGTGGTTTTCATCCTTAATGGGAGCAACAGTCAGTGTGACCTAAAGGAATCAATAAAACTGAAGATTTAAAACACTCTCACCACTCTCTGCTGCCCTGAAATCGGGAGTCTGCGTGTAAAGGACGTACCATAACCATCAATCACACACAGCTTCTCCAACGTGTGACCTGACTCTTAACCTTGCCTTGGGCGTCTTTTGACCTTCCTGGCCCTGCCCAGCACCACTGAGACTGATAACCCCCTTCCTCTTTTAGAATCCTTTCTGATTGGCTTCCCACCTCCTCCCTTGTTTCCTCCCAGGCTCTCTTGGAGGCCACGTGTCTGTCCTTCCCTCAAATCTCGCTGCTCTTAAATTTCTGTCCCTGCCTCTCCATCACTCAGGTGACTTCATTTATTCCCACAGTTTGAGCCTTGTTCTTTATGCTGATGGTACTAAATTCCTAATTCCACACCAGATTTGTCTCCTGAGTTCTAGACCCATTGATCCAATTTCCCACTTGGTCATCTCCACAGCCATTCATCTCAATAGATGTAAAACTGAGGGTGTTATCTTTCCACTCCTATTCCCAGACTTGCTCCTCCTGAAGCGTCTAATTCAATAAATAGCACAGCAGCCACACAGGTGTCCAAAAAGAAACCAGCATCTTCAAGTCTTCCTTGCCTCCTACCATGGCACCCAATCAAGTTAGCATTCCCCTGGTCCTGTCTCCTTTCAAAGAATCTGTCCTCCAGTGCTTGCCCCCACCTACATCACTACTGCCTCCACTCAAGCATCACCAGCTGTCATCCACGTTCCTACAGCAGCCTCCTAGCTGCTCTACCTGTCTCCTTTTACTCCACTGTAATCTGTTCTGCACAATGATGCCAGACCAGTAGCCCCATAGTACACACCTAACTATGGCAATCCTCTTCCATACCCCTACATACGGCATAAAAATGTATCCAGGATTTGTTTTAGTGAGGTATTGTGAGGTCAACAGATAAGGAGACAAACCTTGCAGGGTCAGTCACACAGGAAGCACCAGGGTTGGCAGGAGACAAAGTAGGCAAGCAGGACAGAGACATTATTCCGGGAGCGGGGTGGGGGGTGGTAGGGCTTAGCAGGAAGAAACAGGCAAGGCAGGGAAAGTACATTAAGTTAGCTTATGATGGGCCTACTTGGATAATGTTGGTGAGCTCTGGGCTATAGAGGTGGTTCCTTNAGGAGACAAAGTAGGCAAGCAGGACAGAGACATTATTCCGGGAGGGGGGTGGGGGGTGGTAGGGCTTAGCAGGAAGAAACAGGCAAGGCAGGGAAAGTACATTAAGTTAGCTTATGATGGGCCTACTTGGATAATGTTGGTGAGCTCTGGGCTATAGAGGTGGTTCCTTGTTGTCTAATACTTGAACCTGGGGTGATACAGGGCAGGGAGAATGTTGGCTCGGTGTTTGAGTGCTTGATAAAGGGGATGTTTGGGGTATAGGCTCTGGGTTGGTTGGTTTCATAACAAAGGAGTGCTTTTTGTTTGCCCTCTCTAGTTAACTCCTAGAGAGGCAATCCCTTCTGGGGTCCACAAGACTCCCAAAATATCATAGTATCACACAGTACAGAAAAACAACAACAACAACAAACATGATTAACACACAAAGACAGACAGATACACAGGCACACATATATTCCCAAACACTTCAGCTGGGGAATAGGCAACAGGAAGCAATGAAAGGATTTTAAGCAAGAGAATGGCATGATCAGATTTGCTACTCCTGGCCTTTGGAATAAAGTCAGGCTAGTACTTCCAGTCTTATCCATTTATTGTGTTCTCTTTCCGGTATGTATTTTGTGCATTCCTCCCAATATGCTCTGCTTCCTTTGCCTATGGGATTTTGCATATAACATTATTCCCTTTGTCTGAAATGCCACTTCCATCCCTCTTTGCCTAATGCTGGAGCTTTCTTCCAGACTAAGCTCAGATGTCATCTCTTCCTGAAAAGTCTCCCCTTCGCACAGGGATGCACTGGCTACACTCTAGGTCCCCCACATCACCCAGCACATCCTGAACTGCAGTGACCTGGTGGTGTCCTTTGCTGAACTTGACTACAACTCCTTGCAGGCACAGAATGTGCCTTAATCATCTCTGAGTCTCCAGAGCCTGGTCCAGATTATAGCAAGCACCCTATAAATGTTTATGTAATTTGTAAGTAAACAGATGATTGATTAGGGAAATGTTCTTTAAAGAAATTTTTTTTTATATTTCTGTATTTGGCTGCACCAGGTCTTTGGTGGGCATATAGGATCTTTAGTGGCTTGTGAACTCTTAGCTGCAGCATGCAGGATCTTAGTTCCCTAAAAAGGGGTTGAACCCGGACCCTCCTGAATTAGGGGTGCAGAGTCAGCCATTGGACCAGGGAAGTCCTAGGGAAATGTTCTTATACTTAGAACTAATGACATCACAGCACAGAGCCACCTTCTCTATGAAGACTTTTATTTGATCCCCAGTAAGGGATGGGCTTCCTAACTCAGAGGTCTTGCCTACACGTATCTCCACCAGAGCAAGAACCACATCACACATCACATGGTCTCTACCATAAATTCTTAGATGGTCGGAGTCTTGTTTTGTTTTTAAATTTCTAAAGAGTGCTGGGCACATAGTAAAAATTCAATAAATAATCTTATGGGGATGATCTGGAGGGATGATGTGGGGTGGGAGGTGGGAGGGGGGTTCATGTTTGGGAGTTCGTGTAAAAAAATAAATAAATACAAAAAAAAAATAAAAAAATAAAAATAAATTAAAAAAAAAACTGAAAATTAAAATAAGCTATGGAAACAATGCCAAGATTATCTTGCTGTTGCTGCTGCTGCTGCTGCTGCTAAGTTGCTTCAGTCATGTCTGACTCTGTGCGACCCCATAGATGGCAGCCCACCAGGCTCCACCATCCCTGGGATTCTCCACTATTCCAAAAGGAAATAGTGGTTTTTTAATTTAAATTTATTTATTTTAATTGGAGGCTAATTACTTTACAATATTGTATTGGTTTTGCCATACATCAACATGAATCCGCCATGGGTGTATAGTGTTTTAATCAAATGATCCTTATAGACATAATTCTGCTTTCCTAATTCAAATCCATCACTCCACTTTCTGTTACTGAGATGACATATATCCCATATGAAATAACCAAACACATTAACAACAGAGGCACAGAAGGCACCACTTATGCTTGCTGTTTGCAGAGTCTTATCTTCTTCTTTCATATGCCAACTAATTAAGACTATAAAACAAGTAAGGTCTCCAAGTGCTCAAATGTCCCAACATGCCCCATATTTTAATCCCCATGTACTTTCTCAATTTTCAACATCCATACTTCAAAAATCTTAAATTACAAAGATATTCAAAACCAATGAAGGAATTTAGTTTCTATTAGGAAAGCTATAAATATAGCTTTATTGTTGATAAGGAAAAAAAAAAAACAGGATGGATACAAACCATGATTTAGACACCAAACTTCTGAGAATTCTTTTGGGAAAGAATATCTGAATTCCAGTTAGAACAAGAGAAAGAAGAAAGCAAACAGATTCTATTGGATTGGCCAAAAAGTTTGTTCATTCACTCAGTGACTATATTGTTCAATAAAGTTCTTGGTAAAAATGAAAAATGTGTCTATTATTTGTACGTATGCCAAAACCAATACAGTACTGTAAAGTAAAATAAAGTAATATATCGAAAAAAAAATGAACTTTTTGGACAACCAATAAAATTGACCTCAATTCCATCTGACTGTCAAGTCTCTGTATGGTTAGGATAGAGTTTCCATAATATAAATATATTAAACATATTTTGCTTATGACAGCTATGACAGGTATAAATGAGAATTATACCCTAATTAAAAAATAAAGACAATAATAAAATAATTTTTAAAATGGTGACAGTACACATCCAAATTGAGACTCACTGCAAATGAATGACTCAAGTTCCAGAATTTAATGCTTCCTTAGTTACATAAAACATAGGCAAGACCTTGGCAATTGACCCAACCCAAGGGCTAGGTGACAATGAGATATATATGGCTTGTAAACTGGCCATTACTTCTTGGCTGACTTTCCATCCTGCTGAAAGATGCGGTTTCCCTACAGTGGCCAGCACTAAATCTGATCGACTGACCATCCTCAGCAGCCTGGAGTTTCTCTCTCAGAGGGTTTTTTTTTTACTTTTCTCTGTTTCCAGTGTATCATCCTTGCTCTAACTAGCTCTCTTAAATGCTTTCAGCCACAACCTCTTCTTACTGAATGATTGGCTGTTTCTATCTAGTCAATTACACTGAAAGTCCATGAGGCAAGACCACTCTTCACTCTTTGGAACACCTTCCCCTTCAGTTTGACATTTATACACAAATAACAAAATAGATCTTAGATATGGGTCCAGCTGGGGGAACTGGTACAAGGCAAGAATCTCTTTTGACAATAGGATTTTAGTGGTTGTTTGTGACAATACCCATTTATTGTGTGCCTTTTATGATCTAAGAGATGGGAATACCAGACCACCTGACCTGCCTCCTGAGAAATCTGGATGCAGGTCAAGAAGCAACAGTTAGAACTGGACATGGAACAACAGACTGGTTAAAATAACAAAATAGATCTTAGATATGGGTCCAGCTGGGGGAACTGGTACAAGGCAAGAATCTCTTTTGACAATAGGATTTTAGTGGTTGTTTGTGACAATACCCATTTATTGTGTGCCTTTTATGATCTAAGAGATGGGAATACCAGACCACCTGACCTGCCTCCTGAGAAATCTGGATGCAGGTCAAGAAGCAACAGTTAGAACTGGACATGGAACAACAGACTGGTTCCACATTGGGAAAGGAGTACATCAAGGCTGTATATTGTCACCCTGCTTATTTAACTTATATGCAGAGTTCAACATGCAAAATGCTGGGCTGGATGAAGCACAAGCTGGAATCAAGATTGCCGGGAGAAATATCAATAACCTCATATATCCAGATGACACCACCTTTATGGCAGAAAGCAAAGAAGAACTAAAGAGCCTCTTGATGAAAGTGAAAGTGGAGAATGAAAAAGTTGGCTTAAAGCTCAACATTCAGAAAACTAAGATCATGGCATCTTGTCCCATCACTTCATGGGAAATAGATGGGGAAACAATGGAAAATGAGAGACTTTTTTTTGCAGTGGTGGTGGGGGGAGGGTCCAAAATCACTGCAGATGGTGACTGCAGCCATGAAATGAAAAGGCGTTTACTCCTTGGAAGAAAAGTTATGACCAACCTAGACAGCTTATTAAAAAGCAGAGACATTACTTTACCAACAAACTAGTTAAAGCTATGGCTTTTCCCGTAGTCATGTATGGATGTGAGAGTTGAACTATAAAGAAAGCTGAGTGCTGAAGAATTGATGCTTTTGAACTGTGATGTTGGAGAAGACTCTTGAGAGTCTCTTGGACTACAAGGAGATCCAACTAGTCAATCTTAAAGGAGATCAGTCCTAAATATTCTTTGGAAGGACTGATGCTGAAACTGAAGCTCCAATAATTTGGCCACCTGATGTGAAGAACTGACTCATTGGAAAAGACCTTAATGTTGGGAAAGATTGAAGGAAAGAGGAGAAGGGGCTGACAAAGGATGAGATGGTTAGATAGCATCACTGACTTGATGGACATGAGTTTGAGTAGTCTCTGGGAGTTGGTGATGGACAGGGAAGCCTGGTGTGCTGCAGTCCATGGGGTCTCAAAGAGTTGGACATGACTGAGCGACTGAACTGACTGACTATGGCCTATTACCTGCATGTTGGAAAGACAGTGCAATGAAATATTATGGGCAGATAGTAAGTTTATCTTTCTAAGGAAATAGAGGGGCCAGTGGATGAGTAAACACACAGGAAGCCTATGTAGATCTCTTCAGAGGCAAGGGATCTGGGAAGGTTTCCTGGCAGAGAGTATGACTCACTGGGGTATTATAAAAGGATTTGGAATTAGCCAGGGTGGGATAGAAGCAGATTGATTCCAAGCAATAAGAACAGTGTGGGCAGCAGAATGTGAAAAAGTAGGGAAGCCTGAAATTGTATCCTAGCCTAGGTAGATGACAACCTGCTCTCCTACTCATCATTACAGTTCTAAAAAAAAAGAAAAAGAAAACCATATTGGCTATCATATCTTTGCTTACCAATTTTTTAAAAAGATGAGAAAATTAGCATTAATTTAGAATATTTATTTTTGCCAGTTATTGAACTCAATATATATATATTATACACATTTGATTTAATTGGCAAAACAAACATTAAGAAATGTATAGAACTTCCCTGGTGGTACAGTGGATAAAAGTCTGCCACCAATGCAGGGGACTTGGATTCGATCCCTGGTCTGGGAAGATTTCACATGCCTCCGAGCAACTAAGCCCATGTGCCACAACTAATGAGCCCGAGTGCTGCAGCGCTTAGAGCCTGTTCTCTGCAACTAGAGAAGCCGCTGCAATGAGAAGTTGGTACACTGTGACTAGAGAAAGCCTGTGAACAACAAGACCAGTGCAATCAAAATAATATCTATAAAATAACATATATAATGTTTAAAGTTTGGAAAAAAAATAAACAAGCTTCTTTATAAAAAGAAAGAAAGGTGTGATAATATGCATCCTCCAAAAGAGTAAAGAGGCTTCCCAGGTGGCTCTAGTGGTAAAGAGCCCACCTGCCAATGCAGGAGACACGGGAGACATGGGTTCGATTCCTGGGTCAGGAAGAGCCGCTAGAGGAAGAAATGGCAACTTGCTCTAGTATTCTTGCCAGGAAAATTCCATGGACAGAGGAACCTGGCGGACTGAAGAGTTGGACAAGACTGAACAACTGAGCAGGCAGGCAGGCCAAAAGAGTAAATGAAGGTTTAGGGAGGTTAAATGGACTGCCTAGAGCCATGCAGCCTGTGGGTGACAGCCTGGATTCAAGCTGAGTCTGAGACATCAGAATGTAGAGCCTGTGTTTGTTTTTCAGGACCAGGGGACTGGCATGTGACACACGGGAGCAGCTTCGAAGAAGCAGGGCTCTTTCACAGAGCAGAGACCAAAATAAGATTCCTGAACACTTTGCAGAGATTCATGTAACTCTGTATGACTGTACGTAACTCTCTCCTAGTATTCGGTCCACAGCACATGGTCCTGAAATGTGGCATGTCTGGCTTTCAAAGGACTGGATTTAGGGTCTTCGTCTTCAGTTTGCTGTGACCTAGCAGTGGCTCGATTCTAAATTTTAGACCAATGTTATATAATAGTGCACATCTGCCTTCAGCTTACACACATGTGATCTGGCATGATTTTCACTGCCAAAAGGTTGACAAGGTGAGTATTCATTTCATTATTGTGATCAGCTTACAAACAGACAATATGGAGCCCAAGGAAAGTAGTGACTTGACTTTCCTCAAGTTACATAGTACAATGTGAAGACATGGCAATAACAGCAATGGAACCCAGGTCAGGCCACCTCTGATCAGAAAACAAGATGAATTGAAGTCATTACTGAGATGTCAGGATTTAAACTTCCAGGGTGCTGGCAAGGCAAAGCAATTGAGGACAAGAGAAGAAAGCATAGCAGTTGCTCTCAACAAATCTTGAACACCCAAGGTTAAAAAGAACCTGAGGCCTCATCAAGCACCACATGTCTTGGTGACAGCCAGACAGCTGTGGATGTAGAGACCAGTATGAGAAGCAAGTCTGTATCAGGTCTGCAGACAGCCAGGAGTCATCAGGAGTATTGGGGACACTGATCCAGCACTGATGCAGTGGGATTCATAGTGTGTTTAAGACATGCCTTCCACTCCCACAGGGCTGAAGAATTGCCCCCAGATGCAAATCAGAGCTCTAAATCAGAGGCTGAGATGGGCCAGGAGCGTGAAGTAAAGCACAGCTCAAATGCTCTGCTTCCCAAAGTGCAAAGAGTTCGGATATGCCTCTAAAGATAAATACTCCTTTTCTCAATTTTCAGGTGCCTTTACCTACAGGGGTGGCATGGAGGTAGGGATGGGAGGGAGAGTCAAGAGGGAAGGGATATATGTATAGACATAGCTGATTCACTTCGTCGTACAGCAGAAACTAACACAACATTATAAAGTAACTATACCCCAATTTAAAAAAAAAAAGATAGTGGGAATTATTATTATTACCCAGGAAAGATGACATGTTGGATCTAAGGGCGGATAACAAGTTTGCGTTTATTTTGACCATATCAATGAATATAGAAAGTCAAATGGAAGTTTGTCAGCAATCCACGGCAAAACTCAAAAAAGAAAATCCTCTCCCAGGAAATTAGTACCACTTTTGTGGGTGTGGGTGTGTGTTCATTTGAAAGTTTATAAAACACAGTCTCCTGCCAGAATAAGCATTTAGTGCAGATTGTCCATTATTGCATTTCTTGGTCTCATGATGCATCATCTCATTTTTTAAAATTAAATGTTTTATTTGAGATAACTGTAGATTCATATGTAGTTGTACGAAATTGTACAGAGAAGTCCCTGTATCCTTTATCCAGTTATCCTTCATGAAAACCTATAGTGCACAGGGAACTGTATTCAATCTCTTGTAAGAACTTACAATGGAAAAGCAGCTAAAATAGTATATATTTAAAATACATAACTGAATCACTTTGCTGTACACCTGCAACTAACACAACATTGTAAATCCATCATACTTCACAAAGCACAACCGGGACACTGACATTACAACAGTCAAGATACGGAATGTTTCCCTCACCACGAGGACCCCTCAGGCTGCCCTTCCGTGGCTACATCTGCTTCCCTGATTTCCTCAGCTGCTAACATCCACTCATGTGCTCTCTGTCTCTGTAATTTTTGTCATTTCAAGTATCCCCTATGGGGAATTCTCTGGCAGTCCAGTGGTTAGGACCTGGTGCTGGGGGCCTGGGTGCAGACCCTGGTCAGGGAACTAAGATCCTACAAGTCACGTGGTGCAGCCAAAAAAGTAAATAAAAATAAAGAATGCTGTATACGTGGAATGACACAGCGTGCAACCATTTGTCTTCCTCCACTCAGCCTGCTCCTCTGGAGATTTGTTCAGGTTATTGCATGAATCAGCAGTGGTATTGAGTAACATTCCACAGGATGAATGTACTAGAGCTGGTTTCACTTTTCACTGCTAGAGGGAAACTGCAGACTCCCTGCAGGAGCTCAGGCCATCCCATGTTTTTAGTATCAAGGGAGATATATTTTTGATGGAACAGCTTCAGAAACATCTTCCTGAGCAAAATGTAGCAGAAACAACAAGAGCAGATTTTCTGGGACTTAGGGAACCTCTGCCAGACCTGGAGAAAATATGGTATAAGATCATCAGTGGGACTCAAGCGGGAGGATCATCT
This sequence comes from Oreotragus oreotragus, assembly GCA_006410675.1. Lineage (NCBI taxonomy): Eukaryota > Metazoa > Chordata > Mammalia > Artiodactyla > Bovidae > Oreotragus > Oreotragus oreotragus. The sequence goes on along the minus strand of SJYX01014747.1, from coordinate 12,310 downwards.
TGAGGATGAGAAATAAAAATGTCGAAGCGTCTTTAGTAACCTGAAATAGTCTTTCCATGCAGGTATTATCTCCTGCCTTCCATGAAAAAAAAAAAAAAAAAAATAGCCCAACAGCAAGTCAAGTTAAGCATTTTCCTCTGAAGGGTGCAATGTGTAAAGAGCCGTGATGTGTCAAATAGAGGAGAGTGGGTTTGCATAAACCAATGGGGATGCTTACAGGGCCCGATGGTCCCTGCTGTGACAGCCACATCCTCAAAAAGGCTTCAAGACCAATTAATAAGCTAGAACCACAACAGGGAGGTTGAGGTGAAGGCAAAGACTTAGAAAATCATCTAGAGAAAATGGGCAGTTCAAAGAGAAGGGGTAAGAAATAATTGGAATTGTTTTCTGAGATCTGCAAAAATTGAAAGCTAGAAAGAAGAAAGAATTTGTCCTTTGAAGGAGATAGTCTTTATTCTCACGATGAATAAATAATTTCTGTCAGAATCAAACCTACCACTTAGTCCCTAAGATAAAGTGAAAACTTGTTAGAATGAAACTGGTACAGTTTCCTTCACTTTTCTTTGTATGTACAGACCTCTGAATTCTTTGTTGAAAGCAAATACACCGAAAGATAGAGAATTGAAACTCTGTGTGTGTGTGTGCTACATGCTCATTTGTGTTTGACTCTTTGCACCCTGATGGACTGTAGCCCACCAGGCACCTCGGCCCATGGAATTTTCCAGGCAAAAATACCGGAGCAGGTTGCCATTTCCTATTCCAGGATATCTTCCCAATCCAGGGATCCAATCTGGGTCTCTTGCATCTCTTGCATTGGCAGGTGGATTCTTTATCAGTGCGCCACATGGGAAGCTGGAGAATTGAAAGGATGGTATGCTATTTGCATTAGAAAACTATCTTGTTTGGGGTTTTTTGTTTTGTTGTTCATATTCTGAGAATAAATTCTAGAATAATGGGACATTAAGAAAAATCTGTAGTCATAAACAAATTCAAAAATTTGTCTGGAAACATAAAGGAGTTCAGTTCAGTTCAGTTGTGTCTGACTCTTTGTGACCCCACGGACCACAGCACACCAGGCCTTCCTGTCCATCACCACCTCCCAGAGTCCACCCAAACCCATGTCCATTGAGTCAGCGATGCCATCCAACCATCTCATCCTCTGTCTTCCCCTTCTCATCCTGCCCTCAATCTTTCCCAGCATCAGGGTCTTTTCCAATGAGTCAGCTCTCCACATCAGGTGACCAAAGTATTGAAGTTTCAGCTTGAACATCACTCCTTCCAATGAACACCCAGGACTGATCGCCTTTAGGATGGACTGGTTGAATCTCCTTGTAGTCCAAGGGACTCTCAAGAGTCTTCTCCAACACCACAATTCAAAAGCATCAATTCTTCAGCACTCAGCTTTCTTTATAGTCCAACTCTAACATCCATACATAACCACTGGAAAAACCATAGCCTTGACTAGATGGACCTTTGTTGGCAAAGTAATGTCTCTGCTTTTCAATATGCTATCTAGGTTGGTCATAACTTTTCTTCCCAGGAGTAAGTGTCTTTTAATTTCATGGCTGCAGTCACCATCTGCAGTGATTTTGGAGCCCAGAAAAATAAAGTCTATCACTGTTTCCACTGTTCCCCCATCTACTTGCCATGAAGTGATAGGACCAGATGCCATGATCTTAGTTTTCTGAATGTTGAGCTTTAAGACAACTTTTTCACTCTCCTTCACTTTCATCAAGAGGCTCTTTAGTTCTTCTTTGCTTTCTGCCCTAAGGGTGGTGTCATCTGCATATATGAGGTTATTGATATTTCTCCCGGCAATCTTGATTCCAGCTTGTGCTTCCTTCAGCCCGGCATTTCTCATGGTGTACTCTGCATATAAGTTAAATAAGCAGGGNAAATTTGTCTGGAAACATAAAGGAGTTCAGTTCAGTTCAGTTGTGTCTGACTCTTTGTGACCCCACGGACCACAGCACACCAGGCCTTCCTGTCCATCACCAACTCCCAGAGTCCACCCAAACCCATGTCCATTGAGTCAGCGATGCCATCCAACCATCTCATCCTCTGTCTTCCCCTTCTCATCCTGCCCTCAATCTTTCCCAGCATCAGGGTCTTTTCCAATGAGTCAGCTCTCCACATCAGGTGACCAAAGTATTGAAGTTTCAGCTTGAACATCACTCCTTCCAATGAACACCCAGGACTGATCGCCTTTAGGATGGACTGGTTGAATCTCCTTGTAGTCCAAGGGACTCTCAAGAGTCTTCTCCAACACCACAATTCAAAAGCATCAATTCTTCAGCACTCAGCTTTCTTTATAGTCCAACTCTAACATCCATACATAACCACTGGAAAAACCATAGCCTTGACTAGATGGACCTTTGTTGGCAAAGTAATGTCTCTGCTTTTCAATATGCTATCTAGGTTGGTCATAACTTTTCTTCCCAGGAGTAAGTGTCTTTTAATTTCATGGCTGCAGTCACCATCTGCAGTGATTTTGGAGCCCAGAAAAATAAAGTCTATCACTGTTTCCACTGTTCCCCCATCTACTTGCCATGAAGTGATAGGACCAGATGCCATGATCTTAGTTTTCTGAATGTTGAGCTTTAAGACAACTTTTTCACTCTCCTTCACTTTCATCAAGAGGCTCTTTAGTTCTTCTTTGCTTTCTGCCCTAAGGGTGGTGTCATCTGCATATATGAGGTTATTGATATTTCTCCCGGCAATCTTGATTCCAGCTTGTGCTTCCTTCAGCCCGGCATTTCTCATGGTGTACTCTGCATATAAGTTAAATAAGCAGGGAGACAACATACAGCCTTGATGTACTCCTTTTCCTATTTGGAACCAGTCTGTTGTTCCATGTCCAGTTCTAACTGTTGCTTCCTGACCTGCATCCAGATTTCTCAGGAGGCAGGTCAGGTGGTCTGATATTCCCATAAAGGAGTGAAGGAGTCAAAATCTTTATGGAAAAACACCAAGCAAATCAATTATGCCTGATGTGCCCCAAGGCTTCCCTGGTGGCTCCGTGGTAAAGAATCTGCCTGTAACGCAGGAGATGGGGGTTCCATCCATGAGTCAGGAAGATCCCCTGGAGAAGGAAATGGGAACCCACTCCAGTATTCTTGCCTGTGCAATGCCATGGACAGAGGGGCCTGGTAGGATACAGTCCATGGGGTTGCCAAAGAGTCGGACAGGAGTTAGCGACTAAACAACAACATGCCCTGAGGCTGGTTAACAGAGGAATGCATGGCTTTTAGCACCTCTCACAGTCCTAATCTTGCTACTCTGGAGAAAGCCAGCCCTGGACACAGTCTGACTTTGCTCATAACTCTGAAATGACCATGCCTAGACAGGCAGGCAAGAAATCATGGCCAGAGTCCATTTTAGCTAGACTCCTGTACCAAGCTGTTTAGCTTCAGCAGGGTAGTACAGCACTAATTGCCCTGCATTGAATCTGACTAAAGCTTCCAATCTTTCTTATAAAAGTCTTTATTGATTTTTTTACAATATTGTTTCTGTTTTATGCTTTGGTTTTTTGGCTGCAAGGCTTGTGGGATCTCAGCTTTCTGACCAGGGTATGAACTGGCACACCCTGCACTAGAAGATGAAGTCTTAACCACGGGACCACCAAGGAAGCCCCTAAGGCTTCCAATTTTTTGCTTTCATCTCCCTATCTTCTGTCTGAATGTCTTAAAACTCTTTGCTCCAATAAGTACTTATGAATTGGTTGACAATTATAGTTGATCAATAAAATCCAGAACCATTTCATCAGTTTTGTCTTTGAGACAAAATGATAACCAAGACCAGGTAAAATATTCATTTCTCCAAAAGGATCTTTGAAAGTAAGGGAAATAGTTGGATGTCTGGTCCTTAAGGAAGCTCGTGTACTAGAAATAAATGTGTGATAGAAAAAGAGATCCAAAGGACTCCGATTATCAGTAATTCAACACGAATGACAGCAATGAGAGAAAACCGATGACAGCTGCCACTTCAGCTGTCACACTGGGCCAGCTTTCTTCTTATCCATCACCAAGTTGATCCCCTGCTCCTAAATAACAGGGCAATCACATCTATTGAGTTCTGTAATGCTTAGACTCAAGACAGTGCATTTGTTTTCAAATGAAGATAACTTAAGGACCTAAGGCAGTCTCCACATGGTAAAACCTGTATAAATGATGAAGTGCGTGGTTTCTTCAGCTTTGGGTATTCTGATTAAACTCTCATCCTTCAGAAAGAAATAAGCACTATTAAACTCAATATGCTAGAAGCTGAAATTTAGTACAACTAAATTGAACTAAGTTCATCAAGTGATACTGATAAAAGTCCTTAATGGACCAGAGCCAGGTATTTTCTCCTCCAGGAAGACAGTAATTGGTACTTCAGCCAAGGTATTTATGATCTAGGATCAAGTTGCCTCTTCCTCTGTAATATTATCAAATAGAGACTTTCCCCCCTGTATCTATTTGAGTTTATTATTATTATTATTTAATTTTAATTTTTACTTTATTTTGCTTTACAATACTGTATTGGTTTTGCCATACATTGACATGAATCAGCCACGGGTGTACATGAGTTCCCAATTCTGAACCCCGCTCTCACCTCCCACCCCATATCATCTCTCTGGATCATCCCCGTGCACCAGCCCCAAGCATCCTGTATCCTGTGTCGAACATAGACTGGCGATTCATTTCTTACCTAATAGTGTACATGTTTCAATGCCATTCTCCCAAATCATCCCACCTTTTCCCTCTCCCACAGAGTCCAAAAGTCCATCCTATACGTCTGTGTCTCTTTTGCTGTCTCACAAACAGGGTTATCATTACCATCATTCTAAATTCCATATATATATGTGTTAGTATACTGTATTGGTGTTTTTCTTTCTGGCTTACTTCACTCTGTATAATAGGCTCCAGTTTCATCCACCTCATTAGAACTGATTCAAATGTATTCTTTTTAATGGCTGAGTAATACTCCATTGTGTATATGTACCACCCATTCATCTGCTGATGGACATCTAGGTTGTTTCCATGTCCTGGCTATTATAAACAGTGCTGCAATGAGCACTGGGGTACACGTGTCTCTTTCAATTCTGGTTTCCTTGTTCTGTATGCCCAGCAGTGGGATTGCTGGGTCATAAGGCAGCTCTATTTGCAATTTTTTAAGGAATCTCTACACTGTTCTCCATAGTGGCTATACTAGTTTGCATTCCTACCAACAGTGTAAGAGGGTTCCCTTTTCTCCACACCCTCTCCAGCATTTATTGCTTGTAGACTTTTGGATC
>SJYX01014746.1:0-13643 GCA_006410675.1 Oreotragus oreotragus | reverse complement strand
TCTGTCAATGCAGGAGACACGAGTTTGATCCCTGATCCAAGAGGATCCCACATGCTGCAGAGCAACTAACCCTGGGAGCCACAAATATTAAGCTCACACTCTAGAGCCCATACTCTGTAACAAGAGAAGCTACCACACTGAGAAGTCTGAGCACCGCAACTGGAGAGCAGCTCCTGCTTGTTGCAACTAAAGAAAAGCCCTCATGTACCAACAAAGACCCGGAACAGCCAAAACAAAACTTTCTTAAACAGCAAAATTATAGAAATAAATTAAAAGCCACTTCAGATTGTTGAGAACCATGAAAGGATGGGGTTAAAAGGAGGAGTTTTCTCCAAGGAAGCCCATGCTAACTTGAGCCTCCTGAGATGCAAAGATAAAGGATATGGATGGACCCTGGTGACTAGGACTCTCTATATTCCCTGAACACAGAGCTGTTGGCCATAAAGCAGAGCAAAATCATCAAGGTAAGAGTAGCCACTATGGCTCAGCTGTTGCACACATAGCTCCCACGACAGAAGATCCCAAGACACCAATTCAGGAGAGAACATCTGGAATCAAGATTCATGCTGACAAGCACAAGACTTGGCATACAGTCCTTAGTCACACCAGCAGTATATGTAATATCTGCTTAAGCTAAATCCTCCACGATTTGTTCAATGTTACCACACAGCTTATTGAAGGTTAATCATCCTTATAACTTGTACATTAATGAGAAAACTAGGAAATGAATTGTGAAGATGACAAAACCTGAAGAAAGAAACCTGAAGAAAGAATTTAGCATATTAAACCCTTCCAAAAGTGAACTCTCCCTATGTCTTAACATCAGATATTTGTAATTCATGTTTTTAAAAATACCTCTGCTGTTGTTTAGTCACTAAGTCATGTCTGACTCTTTTGTGACCCCATGGACTGTAGCCACCAGGCTCCTCTGTCCATGGGATTTCCCAGGCAAGAATACTGGAGTGGGTTGCCATTTCCTCCTCCAGGGCATCTTCCTGACCCAGGGATCAAACCCACATCTCCTGTGTCTCCTGCATTGGCAGGCAGACTCTATCACTGAGACACCAGGGAAGCAAAAATACCTTACATGAGAGCAAATTTTACTTGTAAAACTGGATGGTAATTCTCTGACCACAGTGGGAAAGTGAGGGCAAAAATGGCCACTGTGCAACAAAGCATCCCCAAACGCCGAGACTTAAAACAATAGCCATTTAAATTATTGCTTGCAAAACTGCAGGTAATCTGGGTGGTTCCTCTGCTCTTAGATGAGCTCCTGAATGGGTCTGCAGTCAAATGTGAGCTGGATTGGTAGCTCTGCTAATCTGGGTGACTCACCCACGTGTTTTGAGTCTGGCTGACTTTAGGATAGTCTACCATGGCTTTGAATGGGAAAAATCAGCTCTCCTTAACGTGTTCTCTCCTCTTCCAGCAGTAAGCCAAGTTTGTTCTCATGATGACAGAGCTCTGAGAGACAGTAGAAGGATATAAGGTCTCTAGGATCAGAACTGCCACTTCTACCATATTCTGCTGGCCAGAGTAAACACAAGGCCATCCCATACTCAAGGAGACGAGAAAACTGACTCAATCTCTTGATGAGATGAACTGTGAGGAAACATGGAAAGGATGTAGGTATAGAAAGCAGTGTAGAAGTGAAGCCAGTTTTGCAATCAATCTACGGCATGCATAAATCAAACATAAAATCCAAGTCGAATATTAGGGAAAAAAGTTAAAACATAGCAAGTGATGGTCAATGAAGTAAGCAGTCCATCTCTTTCCATGATGACATGCTGAAAAAAAAAAAAGTTTCACTCATCAGAGTTTGAAAAAGGATTCTTTATCTCCACTTGTCCTAGCCAAATAGGAAGTCCATTTACATCACATTTTTACTGAGTCTGACCTTCAATGATGCTTAAAACATAATTGAGTTCTTCTTTTTGGAAATGAAATATATCCATTGACTATGTTTTAAAGAAAAAATGTTTTATTTTATTCAACATAATGCTGTTGGAATTATGAGATGTGCCAAAACCTGGCACTTTTCAGAATGACTCAGAAAAAGACTATGCCAGGAAAATTCCAATTCCTGAGGCATTTTTTCCTAAATTGTCCAATTAATTACCTACTTCTTCACCTTCCTTAGTTTTGTAGACACAATACAACATGCTGCCTTTTCCAAACTGTGGTTCCTGAGCCATTTGAAAATCAAGAATATCTGGATCCAGAGTAATAATAATAATAAAATATTTAACAAACACTATGGCCTGGGCACTGACCAACCAGAACATAGTTTGGCACAGGCTTTTGCTCTGCTGTTAAGTGCCACCCCCTCCTCTCTGCTTGCAAGGAGGGATGAAAGATGCCTCCTACATCACCTCCCAGGAGAGAGACACTTTAATGACACCCTTGGGATAGCAACATATGTGTTCTCTGAAGCATTAAAGACACTCTAGACTGTTGTCTGGAAAATCTAAGCTGCAGGAGACAGGCTGACTAACTTCTCTGACAGCTGAGGAAGAGGGAGCTGGCAAGACTGGGACTGACCAGCACTGCCCAAGTTTCCTAGGAAAGAGAAAGTACCTCTCATGGGCCAGACATTGCCCCTGCCTAGCTAGTGCTGAGGTGCACTTCTGTCCTGTCCTGGGGGACTAGCTGGAGGGATGAACACAGAAAAGAAGCTGTAGGAATTCTCAGGGGCTGAAGAAATAAGAATTAACTGGAAAAGAGGTGCACTCATCTTCATCAAGGGAACTTACAGGGAGAGATCCGGAGCAACGTGAGCCATTCTTATCAACTATGAAAGTGCCTGTGAAAGAAAGAATCAATTCTTAAAGCCTGTAGTCACGCCCATAAAGCACTAACTCAGGTTCATCTAGTACCAATCAAGTAAGAGTTTTTTCTACTTCCCTCACCTCTCCTTTGCCAATCCCTCTGCACTTCAACTGGGAAGGACCAAGACCTCTACTTAGTGAAATAAGGGAGAAGTGAAAGCAAATGTGGATAAGGCAAGAAGTTGACCACAACTTTCTCCCCCAACTGTTAGTTTTCTACCAGCCACAGTGGGGAAAGGCCTGGCTCTTAAATCAATTCCAAAGTCTGACCATCACATTAGACTGGACATTTTAATTATTGACCATAGGGCCTTCTATCATTTAAGAATACAGAGAAAAGTCATGAGATGGCCCCAATTTTCACCTGGGACAAAATAAAATGTAAAAAAAAAAAANCCCAACTGTTAGTTTTCTACCAGCCACAGTGGGGAAAGGCCTGGCTCTTAAATCAATTCCAAAGTCTGACCATCACATTAGACTGGACATTTTAATTATTGACCATAGGGCCTTCTATCATTTAAGAATACAGAGAAAAGTCATGAGATGGCCCCAATTTTCACCTGGGACAAAATAAAATGTAAAAAAAAAAAAGGAAACAAAAATTAAATTGTTTTACAATTATATATCGCTCTTTGTCTTTCTCTGATGGACCAGAACAAAGACCCACCTCTCTGGAAGATGATATTCTCATGGATGAAACAAAAATAAGAAAATAGTTAATTAGATAATAATTAGTGATAGTGCCATGAAGAAAAACAAAGTGGGGTGAGGAGGTATGGAGAGACAGCTGGGGGAGGAGGGGTGCTGTTTTCTGTGGAGTAGCAATGAAGGAGGAGAAGGCAATGGCACCCGACTCCAGTGTTCTTGCCTGGAGAATCCCAGGGATGGGGGAGCCTGGTGGGCTGCCATCTATGGGGTCGCACAGAGTCGGACACGACTGAAGCAACTTAGCAGCAGCAGCAGCAGCAATGAAGGAATTCCAACGGGAACATGAGTGAGAAAGTCAGCCACCTGAAGATGGTCTTGGCAGAAAAAAACCGTGAGTGCAAACTGCAGAGGCAGGAATCAGCTTGGGGGGCGTCTGAGGATCAGCGAAAAGCCTGTGTGGCTACAATAGAGGGAATGAAGCGAGAAGGGTAGGCCATGAGTTTGGGGGATCCACTAGGAGTCCAGTCGTATGCTGTCATGAGAAAGGAATTGGCCCTGAAGTGCAGTGCGAAAGCCTCTGAGGGCTGAGCTCGTCCCCCAATGGTTGCCCTGGCTGCCGAGAGAACAGACTAGTGACTAGTGACCACATCTGTCAGGCAGCAGCTTCCAAATCAGCTAGGATACTTACTGAAAGAACATATAAGCCCCATCCATGCCCTGAACGTACTGAACCAGAATCCCATGGGAGTAAGGTAAAGGCTGCTATTTTTAGCTGAACCTCCAGGAGATTCTCTCCAGCTGTCAGAATCAGGAATCACTACCCTACATTAGGGGTTGGCCATTTTATGAGAACTCACAGAATTTTTGCTCGGCATTCAACTTAGGCTCTCTGAAATGTCCATGTTTTCATCTTGTCTCTTTGCTTTAAACACGTTTCATCCATCGTTAACCATTGTGCAGGATTTTCCCGTTCAGTTTTGGAGGGGTCCAACTTTAACTAGGGTTTTATTTTACTATTTATTTGACCTTCATTTTCCCTTCTACTAATATTTATTTTTATTTTTTATAGATACGATTTTTTAGTATTTATGCATCAATTTTATTGTTTTTAAGAATTAAACTGCCATTTCAGCATCTTCAGAGTAATATAATGCATTGTACATACACATAATTTAGACATATGCTTATTCTAGCTTCAAAGTCTTCTCTGGTATAAAATGGGATTCATATTATTTTTTTCCGTAGAGAAAGACACATTAATTTTATCTTTCTACCCACTTCAAACAACTGGATGAGTTCACACCTGATGCCATTTGAAATTTTTGTCTCCTACAACACAATCACCTGATTTGCTTTGCTGCATAACATATACTTCTAACCCTAACAAAAAATAATTTTTAAGTCTACCTCTTTTAACGTATGGGCATTTTATCATGAAACTGATTTTTTTTCTTTTTTTGTCCAGTACATTAAGTGGTTTCATACGATATTCAACCATTGTGAATTTCAATAAAAGCAGGAGAGCTCCTCGTAGATAGTTTAGAAGACTTTAGTGAATTTGACTGTTTTCTTATTACAGGAAACAAAGAATGGTATTGTATCTTAAGAGAAATATTTTAACACTTTCTAAACTTGGACAAAAAAGGGGATCAAGTTTGTACCAGTCCAAGTACCTACAATACTATGACAGAAGCATTTACCATCACTATTTCACTCTACCTCAGTCTCCTAATAGCAAATCTTTCTCACTAGAAGTATTGTATTAACACTGGACTCTCAAATTGCCAGGTGTGAAAAATCACTTACTTTAAAAAGAAAGTGTTATTTATTTCAGGCTAGTCAAGGTTAAAATGACCATTTATATTATTTCTAATTTCAGCTTTAAGCTCAGAGATGTGTTGGCATCTGATCAGCCAAAATGAGAATTTGTTTTGCCTGTATCCAACAGAATAAAATGATAAACTAGCAATAAGTCCATCCTTTGCCAAAAAGAAATATATTTCAAATTTATATAGACTATATAATAAATCTGGAGAAGGAAATGGCTACCCACTGCAGTATTCTTGCCTGGGAAATCCCAGGGACAGAGAAGCCTGGCAGGCTACAGTCCACAGGATCACAAACAGTCGGACACGGCTGAGCAACTAACACACACACACACACCATTAATGGAGGAAAAACTTCATGAGAGTTTATTCAAATGACACATAATAGTACCCCAAGAACATCAATTTATATATATGAACTCTGTACAAAGTGTAAGTGGTCACCTTAACAGAAACAGAACAAGTCCTTATAATGCAAAAATTAATTCTAAAGGCACCTTATCAAGTGATGAAATTCATATAACTTAGTCATATTCATTCATATAATTTACCTCTCTCCTCTCTAATACAAAGTCATCTGGCAGTTTTCATTTAACTTCATGCTAAAATGTTCCAAATTTAGAATCTTTACTAATGAAAGAAATAAACAAGAAATAATTTTTTTTTAATTTCAGGTTAGAGGGAAAGCACATAAGAATAGGAGCAAACTACCATGAAACAAGGAATTATAACAAAGTCTCTTCAACCCTAAATATTTAGTTTAAGACAATGAGCAGAGTACCACACACTTCATCAAAATGACACCATTTAAACTATGTTGTAATATAATATTACTTAAGACAAACCAGTGTGGAGCAGGATGACTCCTACCATTCTCAAAAACAGGATTAACAAGTAACAGCATCCCCACCAGCTTGGGGCCTACAGAATCCATTACTTCAGTCATATTTTTGCAAATGATTCAGTAATGCCTTTCAACATCACAAACAGAAATCTATCATAGTATTAGAATTTTGATGTATTTTGGTGCTTCTGGGGCTGCCTAAAAATAAGAAGGCATCCAAGCAAAATTCATTATATACTTATTATTCCACAACATTTCAGTACCTAAAATGTGAAATCACTCTCTACCATTTACCTGTCTGCCTTACACTATATTCTAGGTTTTTTCCTTCCAAGATTTTTATTGCACTTTGGGAAATTAGAGGTAAAACATAGTTTTATAAAACAGGATATCAAATCATTACACTGTATACCTTAAACGTATACAGTGCTGTACATCAATTATATCTCAATAAAACTAGAAGGAAAAAACTGCGATTGTGCTTAAATTCACAGAAAAATAGCATGTTTACAACCATATTGAAATTTAATCCTTTTACACAGATTAACAAAATATGTCACAGAAAAAACCTAAACAAACAGAAAACTTTTGAAAGCGGAAAAATGCAAGTTTATTTGGGGAACTCAAATGACAGAAGGTCACCTCCAGGTCAATTTACCACGCTAAAGGAAAAGAGTTGTAAAAATACAGCTATGCTACAATGAGCCATTTATCCACACTATAGTATAAAACTGGAAATAAATCCTAAAGTCAAGGTTTAAATTCACTTTAAGAGACAAGATCCTAAGTGTTTTCTTGCTATCTCTGTAAGAGGTGCTTTTCCTTCCCCGAACAAAGGTTAATTGAAAAGTTGATTCAATTTAAGGTTTTGTTTTTTTTCCTCATCAGCTCTTCAGTTCAAAACACTATGATCAATGCTAACATGTTGTCTAATCTGAGTGTTGTGGTCCAGAAAGTGGGATTGGGGAAGCTGGACCTTGTGTTGGTGGAGGAGGTGAAAGTCCTTTTGACAGAGGGCACATACCAGGATTTGTTCCATTCTGTTGTGCAAATGGAAGGTTCGGCGTTTCTTGCTCTTTGGTGAACTGGGGTAAAGATCCGGGGTAAAGAGTTAAGACTGTGATGGTTAGGAGGAGATTCATTTACAGATGGACCACCATTTTAAGATAGAGGAGATCCTGGAGGAGGAGGAGACGCATACGAAGAAGGTGACACCAGGGCAGAAATACATCCAGGGGAAGAAGTCATGGGTGGAGGTAATGCTTGAATATAAACCAACTGAGGAGGATCTGAATCCTGGTGAGAATGTGACACTGGATGGCTTACTAGTGGTAGAGGAGATGTGGGTAGTGCATGTTGCTCTGGATGCACCATAGAAGGGGGCAATACCTCTGGCTGCCTTTGACAGTCAGGATGCTGGTGAGCAGGTACTGGGCCGGAGGTGAGAGTTCTTTGGCACCAGAATTTGAGTCACCCTGAATAGGGGAGATTCATAAATTGCTGTGTTCCCTTGCTGAAATACAAACGATTTCCTGATGGACCAAAGGAGGTAGAAAGTGAAAGTGAAGTCGCTCAGCCGTGTCCGACTCTTTGCGACCCCGTGGACTGTAGCCCACCAGGCTCCTCTGTCCATGGGATTCTCCAGGCAAGCATACTGGAGTGGGTTGCCATTTCCTTCTCCAGGGGATCTTCCTGACCCAGGGATTGAACGCAGGTCTCCCACATTGCAGGCAGAGGCTTTAACCTCTGAGCCACCAGGGAAGCCCAAAGGAGGTGGAGGTGGCACCGATTCTGGGGAGGAGCATGAAGATCCTCGTGTGGCTGGTTTCTGAGCTTGTGTGATACACATTGCACAGGAGGTGGTGACATGTTGGTGCACAACTCTGGTGGAATATGGCTCCTATGGTCCTTGTCTAGCAGCATTTCAGGGATTTCAGTTGTTGGTGAAGCAATACAAGGGTGAACTTTTTTAGTGGAGCACAGGTAACAAATTTTTTAGTTCTCTAATTGTGGTACTTGGTATGAGCTTCTAACTCTTTATGAGACAAATAAGTTTTCCTGCACTCTTGCCCAATGCTACATAGGAAGATAGAACCTTGTGTATGCTCCTCAATTTGCAGCATAGGAATACTACAGCCCAAACATACCTCCGTCTTTTTCATATAAATTAGCACAATAATAGCAAAAAGCATGCTTGCACAAATGTAAAACGGCAAAATAGTTGTCTCAAGAAGTCTTACAAATAGCTGAGAAAAGAAGTGAAAGGCAAAGGAAAAAAGGGAAGATACACCCATCTGAATGCAGAGTTCCAAAAAATAGCAAGGAGAGATAAGAAAGCCTTCCTCAGTGAAAGAAATAGAGAAAAACAATAGAATGGGAAAGACTACAAATCTCTTCAAGAAAATTACATACCAAAGGAACATTTCATGCAAAGATGGCATGATAAAGGACAGAAATGGTATGGACCTAACAGAAGCAGAAGATATTAAGAAGAGGTGGCAAGAATACAAAGAAGAACTATATAATTTAGATCTTAATGACCCAGATAACCATGATCATGTGATCACTCACCTAGAGCCAGACATCCTGGAATGTGAAGTCAAGTGGGTCTTAAGAAGCATCACTATGAACAAAGCTAGTGGAGGTGATGAAATTCCAGCTGAGCTATTTCAAATCCTAAACGATGATGATGCGAAAGTGCTACACCCAATATGACAGCAAATTTGGAAAACTCAGCAGTGGCCACAGGACTGGAAAAGGTCAGTTTTCATGGCCAATCCCAAAGAAAGGCAATGCCAAAGAATGTTCAAATTACTACACAATCGTACACATTTCACATGCCAGCAAAGTAATGCTGAAAATTCTCCAAGCTAGGCTTCAACAGTACATAAACCAAGAACTTCCAGATGTTCAAGCTAGATTTAGAAAAGGCAGAGGAGCCAGAGACCAAACTGCCAACATCTGTTGGTTCATGGAAAAAGTAAGAGAACTGCAGAAAAACATCTGCTTCATTGACTACAACAAAGCCTTTGACTGTGTGGATTGCAACAAACTGTGGAAAATTCTGAAAGAGATGGGATACCAGACCACCTGACCTGTCTCCTGAGAAATCTGTATGCAGGTCAAGAAGCAACAGTTAGAACCCAACATGGAACAACAGACTGGTTCAAAATTGGGAAAGGAGTACGTCAAGTGTGTATATTGTCACTTTGCATATTTAACTTATATGCAGAATCCATCATGCGAAATGCCAGGCTGGATAAAGCACAAGCTGGAATCAAGATTGCCAGGGGAAATATCAATAACCTCAGATATGCAGATGATACCACCCNGTTCAAAATTGGGAAAGGAGTACGTCAAGTGTGTATATTGTCACTTTGCATATTTAACTTATATGCAGAATCCATCATGCGAAATGCCAGGCTGGATAAAGCACAAGCTGGAATCAAGATTGCCAGGGGAAATATCAATAACCTCAGATATGCAGATGATACCACCCTTATGACAGAAAGCAAAGAACTAAAGAGCCTTTTGATGAAAGTGAATGAGGAGAGTGAAAAAGCTGGCTTAAAACTCAACATTCAAAAAACTAATCATAGCATCTGGTCCTATCACTTTATAGCAAATAGATGGGGAAACAATGGAAACAGTGACATTCTTTATTTTCTTGGGCTCCAAAATCACTGCAGATGGTGACTGCAGCCAAGAAATTAAAAGATGTTTGCTCTTTGGAAGAAAAGCTATGACCAATCTAGACAGCACATTAAAAAGCAGAGATATCACTTTGCCAACAAAGGTTCGTCTAGTCAAAGCTATGGTTTTACCAGTAGTGATGTATGGATGTGAGGGTTGGACTATAAAGAAGGCTGAGTGTCAAAGAATTGATGTTTTTGAATTGTGGTGTTGGAAAAAACTCTTGAGAGTGCCTTGGACTGCAGGGAGATCAAACCAGTCAATCCTAAAGGAAATCAGCCCTGCATATTCACTGGAAGGACTGAAGCTGAAGTTTCAATACTTTGGCTACCTGATATGAAGAGCTGACTTCTTAGAAAAGACCCTGATGCAAGGAAAGATTGGAGACAGGAGGAAGAGGCTGAGATGGTTGGATGGCATCACTGACTCAATGGACATGAATTTGAACAAGCTCCAGGAGATGGTGACGAACAGGGAAGCCTGGTGTGCTGCAATCCATGGGGTTGCAAAGAGTCTGAGATGACTGAGTGACTGAACAACAGCAAAGATTTTAATAGGCAAATCACATTTGTCACATAAATGAACTGGTAAATCATCCTTTCCTCCTATCATGTTTATCTTAATGTCCTCCCGAGAGCATTCAGGAAATGTTTTCTTTCTTCCCAACAGTTCATCCCCTTTACCATCAGACCACCCTCTGCCATTACATTCAAATTCCTTCTCACCAGCAGGTGACCAATTCATAGTCCTTGGGGTTTGAGACACAGATTGCTATTGCTCACCTGCTTGGAAATGAGCTTTGAAGGAATCCATCTTGGAACCTCAAGGCCACCAGACAATCCAGAACTCTGAGTACATGGCAGACCACTGTCAGCATCAGTGGGATCCACGTTTGGCATTCGGCTAAGTAGGCACCTGGGAGTGGAAGTCAGACCCTGAAAGGGCAGCAAGAGCTTCCCCTGGAGCCCAGGAGGCAGGAGTTAGACCAGATTAGATCAGGTCCTGCCCCCGGCTCTATAGCTTTGACTTCCTTCCGAGGGGTTTCCTCTCCTTTCCCCTGCCCCATCTCACTACTCTGGGAGGGAGTCAGACAGTAGTTTGGACAAGCAGGGAAAGAGCTTCACTGTTGGGTTTGCTAAGCCTGCTCTTCATATGCCAGGAAAGTGGCCTTTAACTGGAAAAAGAATGATGGAGATGGGGAAAAGGACTACAGAAGCCGCCAAAAGAATAAGTCTTCCACTTAGGAGAGCACTGCCTTCCGAGGCTGCTTGGTTTAATATTGTCCCGTTGCATTCCTGTAACTGCCTTATATTCCTCATGGTATGTGTCAGGGTGTGTGTCTCTCTCTACATGTGTATGCATTCTGGCATACACTTCTAAGATTTTGTAATAATGTAATGAATATAAGATGACCTTTGGAGGTAGGGAGCACTGTATTTACCTTATCAAGAAAGAATCATATAAAAAGTAGTGAACATGGTAATTTGACATTGCTAGACATTTGCTGTTCAGGCTTAAAGAATGAATATGGGTATTTAAGTCAAATTTCCCCAGATCTCACCTTCTGGCAAGTAGAAACTATACCACAAAAACAGCAACAAACTGTATTTATTCAGCTCCACCCCAGCCATAATTTTGGCTCCTCTATACCTTAGGGGGTGGTCTCTCCTTTTGGCTGTCAAGTCTCCCAAAAAAACACTGATCAATCAAAGTTATTTAGACTCACTGCAACATAGAAGACCACTACCTTAAAGTCTAAATAGGGCCTCAGAAGAGGGATGGCAGGATAGGGTATTAAGGGCTGGGCTGGGTCATTTTAGGGCAGGTCTTGCAAGGAGAATTGGGAAGATTTTATAACATGACAGCTAAAGATAAGCAGGCACAGGGAACTGAGAATATTGACCTGAGTATTAATGGGCAATATGTTATTCTTGTTAAGTAAATTCTTCTGCTTGACTCACAATTTTATCTTTCAGGAAAATGTGCTTCCTGGAACAAGTAGCTAAGTTTGCTTCTTCTCAGAAGTTTTTTGGATTTTTTTTTCTTTTTGGCCACAGCCCAGCATGCAGGATCTTGGTTTCCCCGACCAGGGATTGAACCCAGCCCCCTGAGTGGAAGTGTGGAGTCTTAGCCACTGGACTATCAGGGAAGTCCTCTCAGAAGTTTTTAACATAAGAACAGAAAACTATGCCCAGGTCAATTGTTTTACAGGGTGACAAGGAATTATGCTGGTTTCCTTTTCTCTGGCTTGTTAGGGTGTTGTTATACCAATGGTGAAAACACAACAATGCCCAGATACCCACCAAAGGTACCAGTGCTCACTAATGCCCAAAGGAAACAATACTTTACTGAAGGTGCTGTGACGTCCAAGAAGAAACACGGACTTCCTTGCCTCTTTTCTTTCACTCTATTACATGGGCTACAAACCACTTCATATTAACGCTTGCCAATGTGTTAAAGAGATTTTTCTGAAATTGCCCCTTTAGTTTTTTGCTTGCTCTTAATTTGTCCCCCTGGCAAAGACTAAGGCAGTGCAAGATCATGGTGGCTGGTTTAAATTTGAATAAACAACGCCACACGCCTCTGACATTCTCTCCCAGTTCTGAAAACTTTTCAGTATTCCAGCAATGCTGTCTTCTCTTAGGATCATTCACTCCCAGGAGGCAACTTCATTCCTCATGCAAATAAATTTATGGGCTCATCTCCTGGAGTCTCCCAACACATCTAACCTGCCTAAACTCTAAGGACAACACATTTTATCCTCTCAAATCAAGCCTTCCATTGCATGTGGATTTAAATCATAGACAATTTGAAATTTTGTTGGCTTAAACAAAAAGCATTTCTTTAAATAAATCAAAGTGGTTCTTATTTACTAAGCCATGGATATTCTGCCCCTGTTATAAACAATACACCAGAGTTCTAAGTAAAACCTAAAATGTAAAGCATTAAGGCATGTGCAAATATTCTGTTTTACAATTACAATGACTTGTTTCCAGGCTATTTAAGAAGGTTTCATTGTGTGTGTGTGTGTGTGTGTGTTTTAGTGATATACATATAATTCAAACCTTGGGCAAATTTTGAGAGACAGTGAAGGACAGGGAAGCCAGGTGTGCTGCAGTCCATGGGGTTGCAAAGAGCCAGACATGACTGAGCAAGTGAACAACAACAATATAATTCACAAACAATGACTATAAAGGGGGAAAAGTCTGTTGAATAAAATGTCCATAACTTATTTTCTCTTCTTTCCTGCAACTAGTGTTTTCCTGTCTAAACTGTGACATTTCTCATATGGCAGAATGTTGTCTTTACATGTGACCTTGGGTGAAAAAAGCCAGCTCTCTTTCCTAGTTGGCTAAATTTGCTTTTGTTGCTCATCGGGTCAACTTCAAATTATTTTGGAAATAAATTCTAAGTTCGGCCTTTGAGTCATGAAAGCATGTTTCACGATAGACAAGCAGTGATAACTTCCAGACGACCCCCACCCGGGAGCTGCTCTGGTTCAGCACTCGGAGAAGCCTGACTCGAAAGCCTTTAATAAATCCTTTTTTTTCTTTTTTGGTGAAATTGTTGATAAGATAAAGGGCACTGACCATCCATTTATCCACATCTGATTTAAGAGGCTATCTAGAAAAGCTGCCTTCACACACATATCCTTATTTAGTGCCTTTAAACAAAAAGTTAAATGGGCTTCCATCCAGCCACCTCCTTCAGGGCATTAGAGACTCTGTCCTTCAATCTTACTGCTCTTAAAAGCTGCTAGACTTAAATTCAGTTGACAAAAGTGAGATTCAGTGTCTGTCTGCC
>SJYX01014745.1:109811-178555 GCA_006410675.1 Oreotragus oreotragus | reverse complement strand
AGCCACGCAGAGCCACGTCTTCGGATTCTCAGCGCCGCAGTCGGTTCCCGGTGCTGCTGCGAGGAAGGTGGTCCGTGCGCTGGGGGTGAGGGGCGTGTCTTGGCGGAGGTGAGCGGGGCCCCGAGGCTTGGCGGCGAGAACAGGACGTTGCGGTGGGCGGGCGTCCGGCCACCAGAGAGGCTAGTGGGCATCTGGCGGACTGAGCTGCGGGCCTCGAGGGACACGCCTACTCGTCTCCGGGCTGGGGAGCGGGCTGGAGGCTCGGGCCTGAGGGTCGAGCTGGGGGAAGGGGTCTCGTCCATCACCTCAGTGCGGGCCTCAAGGCTGGGTGCCAGGAAACGTGAGCAGATTCTTGGTCGAGGAGTTAGGGGAACTAACCAGGTGCTGAAGGTTGAATAGAGGAAAGGGGATCGTTCTTAGCTTTTTGAGTGGTCACAGTTTGGATTTGACAATACTTTAAATAAAAACCTTTGCATACTCATCAAAAGTAGTTTTAGGACATAAAACGCTTGAAATGACGGAAGCATTTTATCTTGACTTTTTTCTTTTTAAAAAGACTTTTGGACGAAACAGATTTACGCCCTTATGAATAATTATGGTATATTGCCAACTGCTCAGTTTTTAATGAAATGTCTTCATGCTTGAAAAATAGATTTGATCACTCTGGGTCAAACTAAATTAGCTTCCTAAATGCCAGTTTTTTCCAGCTGAACAAAAACATTTAACTGTTGTTCATTGAAGTAATGAAGGACAATAAAGAAAACAAGGAAGTGTAGTGGGCTACAGGCTGACCTTTAACTTTAAAATTAAAGGTGAAAGGAAGATGTTGCTTGTTTGAGAGCTTAATTTCGAAGGGCGTCAGGATCCTCGTGAAAATACAAAAATCCACCCCATGGTGTATGTGGAGCTCTGGGCAGTCCTGGAGAGGAGGTTTTTTCCCCTTTGCTTTTCCTTTGGGAATCAGTCTCTGTAGCCTGGGAGGAATAGCAGAACCTCACAGATTTCCCAGATATTTTGCATATGCAACTTAGGTCTACTTGAAAATGTGACTTTAGGCCTCAGTCCATTTGCAGTAAGCTAGACACAGAATTAAGTTTTCCCATTTGTAAAATGAGATGATTCTTGATCATGTAGGATTTTGTGACTCGTAAATGGCCATATGTGTGGATTTATTTCTAGGTGCTCTTGTTCTATTCCACTGATCTGTCTTTTTATACCAAGGCCATACTGTTTTGATTACTGTAGCTCTGTAGTGTACTTTGAAATCAGGAGTGTGGCGCCTCCAGCTTTGTTCTTTTCAAGAGTGCTTTGATTATTCAGCATCTTTTGTTGTGCTGTGGAATCTTCATTTTAGTTGGGAGTGGACTGTTTAAAAGTTTGCCTTGTGTCCAGGAATTGTTGGGGACAACCTGCTTTCTGTCCTGAAGTGGACAGAACAGGTAGTGCTAACCCACGGGTGTATTCTGCTGTTCTTCCCTCTCAATCGTAGGCTTCTTTGGGGAAGGTCAGAATGAGACAGATGTATTAGTTTGGGATGACAGGTTTTGAAGCAAATGGTCCTTGGAAGATTTCTTATTATACCTGAAAAATATCCCTTTATTTTGCAGACATGGATTTAGATGCTGTTACAAAGCAGTCAGTGTTACATGCCAAGCCTGACGGGCTCATTCTTCAATATGGGACTGCTGGATTTCGAACAAAGGCAGAACATCTTGATCATGTCATGTTCCGAATGGGATTATTAGCTGTCCTGAGGTCAAAGCAGACAAAATCTGCCATAGGAGTCATGGTAACAGCGTCACACAATCCTGAGGTAATGCATTTAGTGCTCCAGTAAGACAAGCTTTTATTTCCAAGACCAGACTTTAGTTTCTGAGCCCTTTGACCCCAGTTCAAATTCTAGTACTTTGCTTTTTCCCTGTTCTGTGCCTTTGGTTTTGAACAAGCACTTTTCTTAACAAGTGGTCATTTCCCTCACAACTCTCTTAACAGTTGTGGAGAGAGTGAAATGAGACAGTCATTTATTGGAGTGTGTCCATATTGAGAAATAACACAATGTCCTTATAACTTAGTTGTATTGAGACAGCATCAGTAAGAAAAAGTGTTGCCTCTGTTAATGTGGCAGAAGTTGAAGAGATTGGAGGCAAGCTGGGGGAGGGGAGAGGACAAATTTTTGAAAAGACTTAGCATACTTTGGAAATTTTCAGACAGCTTTTCTATAGCTAGGGAATAGTCTTGTTCTGAATGAACAGCTGGACATGTGACTTGAGGGATCCAGAGGTGAACATTGGACAGGATATTGATCAGGCCTGATGAGTCTAGGGTTTATGACAATCAAGTTTTTTAAAGTATTCCTCTGACACAACTTAATTATCTTATTCTGTACTGGCCTATAACTCACTAAAACATTGTTTAAATAATATGCTTCTGTTCTGTTGTTAGGACACAAGACTTTTGCCTTTGTAGCTAAATCAGCAGGTTAGTGAGGGATTGTAACCTCTTCCTCTCACACCTGCCCACACTGAAAAATAAGAGGATGTTCCTTATTCAGCTTCTAAATGTGGATTGTTATAAATGTGCTAAGTGTTTAAATGTCTAAATCGCCACACTTGCTTAATGATTTGTAGGCAGAACCCCACATTTATTGTTAATTCTAGAAGCACTTCTTAAAACAATTTTGAGCTCTTCCCTTCCAGTGTGTTCTTTTGAGTGCAGCCACAGGGAGAAGGATCTCCAGGGACCCTGGTTCTGCTGCAGTTGTGCCTCATCAGTTAACTGATGGTGAATGCATGGGTGACAGCCTTTTAAAAGGCTAGGGGGGCTCAGCAGCTGTTGGGTATAAGGGTCAGATAGACTTGATGTTTTAATATCAGCACTGACACTTCCTAGCTGTGTGAACATAAGCAGATTACTTGCTCTGAATCTCGGTTTTCTCAGAGATTGGAGTAACCATAGGAGGATTAGTTAGATTGATGACATGTGTCGTGAGGATTCACTGAGGTGATGCATGTACAATACCTGGTCCAGCACCTGGCCTTCAGTCGTGGTCACTGGTGAAACTGCCCAGCTGTCACTGTCTTTGTTTGGGGAGAAACAGCTTGGGTTTGCTTCCTCATGACCGTGCACAGGCAGTCACCCTCATGACTGTGCTGCGCTGCTGAGTCGCTTCAGTCGTGTCCGACTCTCTGCGACGCCAGAGACGGCAGCCCACCAGGCTCCCCCATCCCTGGGATTCTCCAGGCAAGAACACTGGAGNGTTTGCTTCCTCATGACCGTGCACAGGCAGTCACCCTCATGACTGTGCTGCGCTGCTGAGTCGCTTCAGTCGTGTCCGACTCTCTGCGACGCCAGAGACGGCAGCCCACCAGGCTCCCCCATCCCTGGGATTCTCCAGGCAAGAACACTGGAGTGGGTTGCCATTTCCTTCTCCACATGCTGTGCACAGATGATTTATTACTTTTTATTTTTTGTTAGGAAGACAATGGTGTAAAATTGGTGGATCCTTTGGGTGAAATGTTGGCAGCATCCTGGGAGGAGCATGCCACCTGCTTGGCAAACGCCGAGGAACAGCATTTGCCCAGAGCGTTGGTGGACATCAGCGAGAAGGCAGCCGTGGATCTGCACCAAGATGCCTTCATAGTGATTGGTAGAGATACCAGGTGCCCATCAGACCCACAGTGAAAGCTGGTTTTTGAATGCCACATAAATGGTTGTATCAGTTTTAGCACCCGAGACAAATGGAAAGAGTCAGGTGGAATGGCACCACCCTGAGAGGTTCCTCCTGTCCTTTTCAGTAGCATGTAGGAGTTAAGTCACTGCTACAGCTTGGGCTTGGTGTCCAAGCCCCAACTCTCAAGCTTACTGTGCGAGTTGAGCAAGTCACTTAACCTTTTGGAGCGCACCTTTGCTCGCCTGTAGTGTTGATGGTGAGCCGATATCACGCAGGCCTTCCTGAAGATTACATAAGATAATAGAGATGACACACCTGTTTCCTGGCGCAAGACAGGCACTTACCAAATGTCTCCCATCCCCCTATTTCTGTAGGTTTGCACCTTGCCCCTGTAGAGTAAAAACATGTGATTATTACTTACCTGTATTTAGAGACTATGACCTGTGTTATTGTTGGCTCACGCATCATTTTCCTCTGCTAGAGTTTGTTGGAAAGTGTTAACTGTCTCCATCATTTCTACATGTTTGTCACATTTAGCAGCTCTTCTTTCACAGAGAAGTATCACTGGAAAAGGTTAAAAGTGTACTTTGAAACAGAAGCATTCTCTTTAGCATAAGATCTGGTTCTAGCCAGAGATTTGTTCTAAAGTAAATTTCTACTCAGTCTCTAAATGCCTTACCATTTTACCCTTACCCATTAAGTGTGTTACCCTTAATGTGTTACCACTGATTGTGGATTTGTAGGTAATGAATAGCCAAGTGGTTTATGTTCTGAAGCAGATATCATCTCATGGTAAATCCATCCACATGTGTTTTCCTCTCACCTGTTAATTACTTTAAATGATATAGAAAATCTTGTTCTATAAAGCAGGTATGTATATTGATCTTTATTTTCAGATAGAAAAATAATTTATTCTGACTTTTAAAAATGCAAACTAGATTCTCTATCCTAGGTGGTTTAACACCTAGCCTTGGCTTGCACGCCCTCTGTGTGTATTTACCATTACTGTTTTCAAGCAGTAAATGTGTTGTTACCACCAAACTTGAAAAAGTGTTTGAGTGTAAGAGTAATTAGTGTTACAGTTATATTAGTGTTAAAGTTTATATCTATTTCCTAAATTCATTTAAAAGGCAAAACTCTTTCCAAGAAATATATTAAGAAGGGCCACTGGAAAATGCTTACACTTTACCCATATTTCTTTTCAGAGTTTTTGGGCTATGCAGGTTTCATTTAGTTTGAATACAGTGGACTTATTATTCTGAATTTGTAACATAGAATGTCTGCATTTGCTTTCAGAACTTGCAGCTCAGTTGGTCTTGAATTAGATGTAATATTTTCCTTTTCTTTCCTAGGCCCAGCAGTGAGAAACTGTCACAGTCTGTAATAGACGGTGTGACAGTTTTAGGAGGTCAATTCCACGGTATGTAGTTGTTCTGATTTGTAAATTAGTCTTTTAAAAAAAATCTCAAAGTGAATGCATAATTTAATTTAGAAAAGTTTGAAAATAAGTGAACTTGTAGCATTTTAAATACTAAAATACTACTCGCATTTTAGGTTTAAAAATTAAAAAAAATTCTGGGCATGCATGTTATATTTAGGCTGTAGGAGATTATCTATAGGCAGTGCTGATCTTAACAACTTCCTTTATTAAGACTGAACATACTGGTATAAAAACCCTTGCAGTTACTTGATATACTCATTCTGGGGAGTTCTTACTATCAGGCAGGTATTCTCTAATAGCTGATCACATGTGGAGGCAGTGTGACAGATAATGATGGAAAATACCTTTGACTGACTTATAATTATGATTTTTAAGTTTTGATAGATGATCTTTCCTGTTTTACCAAGAGTTAAATGCAACAAAACAGGCTGGAATCCTCTTCTCACACTGGTGGTGCATCTTGTGAATGCAGTGACTCCACTGTGCTTGGAGGTGAATTTTCCTAGTGTCAGAGCTCTCTCATTTAAAAGCATCTTCTCTTGATCCTCTCAACCTCCGTGTGTCCCTCGATTCCCATTTAACGTGGCCTCTTGCAGACTCGCCTAGTTTGCTTCTCTGTTTGCTCTTCTGATTATAAGAAGCCTGCTGGCGGTGAATACCTGTCCTTTCCCCTTCAGGGAAATGTCTGTCCCAACACTCATCTGCTGGAAAGCAGGAATTCACTGGGGGCCTGGGCCTCCCCAGGGACTGTTTGGTTATTGGCCTCTTGCAGACTCGCCTAGTTTGCTTCTCTGTTTGCTCTTCTGATTATAAGAAGCCTGCTGGCGGTGAATACCTGTCCTTTCCCCTTCAGGGAAATGTCTGTCCCAACACTCATCTGCTGGAAAGCAGGAATTCACTGGGGGCCTGGGCCTCCCCAGGGACTGTTTGGTTAAGCTGCCGGACCCTATGGACCTCTGGGTACAGTGCACCGTGTTACCTACACAAGTGCTTGTCTAGAGAGAGGAGTTGTAGCTTTTGTCAGATACTCAAAGGGATTTGTGATCTAAGAATAACGCTCAGAACTAATATTTGACATTTTTTATTTCAGTTGATCTCTTGGCAGCTGTCCACAGTGATCTCTCCCTCTTTCCCCTGCTTCTTCAGCCGCTGTTCCATACTGTCCTGTCTGCAGGGCCCTTTTCTGTCTCTCCTGATGCGGGCCTTCCTCACTTCCTGCTTTCATTCTGCCTCATTTCTGAATGAGCATCCTTGCTGCCATAGCTGCAGCTGCAAATACTCTTATTCATTCACTCATTCGTTCATCGGACAGTTTTGACTACCTGCTTTAGAACCCTCCAGGAGTGTGTTTCATAGCATAGCTCAGCCTGCAGTAAGAAACCCATCTTGTATCATGACATGTGTCTAGTGTGCTTGTGTAAATAACTGAAACAGAATTTTCAGAGAACAGTGCTTACCGTCCTCCATGACATGCGCTCATCTATTTCATTAAAAAATGGAGAAATGCTGACTGGGTCTCACTGGGTAGATTCCCTGACCTGTTGGCAGGGTTTTGTTTTTTTTTCAATAATTAAAAAAATTTTTTTTATTTTCGGCTGCACTGGGTCTTCGTTGCTGCGTGCGGGCTTTCTCTAGTTGCAGCGAGTGGGGGCTGCCCTCCGGTTGCGATGAGCAGGCGTCTCATTGCGGCACCTTCTCTTGTTGCCAAGCACAGGCTCAAGGCACTCAGGCTTCAGCAGTCGCGGCTCTCGGGCTCAGTTGCCCTGTGGCATGTGGAATCCTCCTTGACCATCCCCTGCATTGGCCACCACGGAGGTCCAGCAGGTGGTTTTGAAAGCACTGGTTTGAGTCATGTTTCCACGTAGGTGGCTGCGCACTCCCCCAGGTTCACCCTGCCCCAAATCATGTTCTTTCTGCCGTCTGCAGGATGGTTGACCTTTCCAGCTCTGTCATTCTAACTCTACATCCATCACTCTTCTAGTGTTTGAACCTAGAAAAATTTGAGAGTGATTTAAAAACAAACTAACATCTTTTGCTCATTGCTCTCTTCCACTTAGTATATTTCAGGAAATCAAAGGTGGTTGATGTGGCTGAGGCTCAGGGAGACTGGGAGAAGCTACTAGAAGATAGGGTTAGGGAGGTGAAGCAAGGGCCTGGTCATTCTAAGCCTTACAGGTCGTGGGGAGGATTGGGGTTTTACTTTCAGTATGGTGGGAGTCCACTGAAGCAGTTTATGCCAGCGAATGGGATCACATTTTCACTTTAAGCCAGTCCCTCTGGCTGTGGTTTAGAGAGAGGAGGGAGTTGGTCATCGGAAAGGAAGAGAAACCAGCTAGGAGACCATGTAGTAGATTCATCCAAGACTCGCTAGTGAGAAAAATGGGAAAAGGTGAAATTAGTAATGACTTTAAAGGATTTTTGTGATTCATGGTGAGGTTGGAAGTGTGAAGAATGGCTGCTAGGTTTCTGGGTTGATCTGTTGAATGGATGGTGATGTTTTTATTGAGTCACTGTCATTTTGTAAATGTCTATTTTGTAATTTTGATACTGGTCACAAAATCCACTTGTTTCAGCCTGCAGTGTGTGTCTCTGGACTGTTGTTTGTCTCTCCTTATGCACCGTGGCTGAGCTGGTCTGAGCTTTTAGCCACTTTTTTTTTAAAAGCCCTTCCACCTTCTCCCATCTAATCCTTATCAGTTCAGTTCAGTTCAGTCGCTCAGTCGTGTCCGACTCTTTGCAACCCCATGAATCGCAGCATCTCACTTCTGACTCAGTCTTGCCCTGAAGAATTGTTTAGTTGCCAAGTTGTGTCCAACTCTTTTGCAACCCCACAGACTCTAGGCCGCCAGGCTCCTCTGTCCTTTGGGTCTTCCAGGCAAGAAGACTGGAGTGGGCTGCCATTTCCTCCTCCAGCAGATCTTCCCGACCCAAGGATTGAACCCTCCTCTCATGCATTGCAGGCGGATTCTTTACCACTGAGCCACCTGGGAAGCTCTGCACTGAATAGTCCTTCTTTTAAAAAATTTAATTTTTATTTTATTTCAGTTCAGTCATTCAGTCATGTCCAACTCTTTACGACACCATGGACTGCAGCATGGCAGGCTTCCCTGTGTTGAGCAACTCCTGGAGCTTACTCAAACTCATATCCATTGAGTTGATGATGCCATTCAACCATCTCACCCTCTGTCGTCCCCTTCTCCTCCTGCCCTCAGTCTTTTCCAGCATCAGGGTCTTTTCAAATGGGTTGGTTCTTCGCATCAAGTGGCCAAAGTATTGGAGTTTCAGCTTCAGCATCAGCCCTTCCAGTGAATATTCAGGACTTATCTCCTTCAGGATGGACTGGTTTGATCACCTTGCAGTCCAAGGGACTCTCAAGAGTCTTCTCCAAACATCACAGTTCAAAAGCATCAATTTTTCAGTGTTCAGCTTTCCTTATAGTCCAACCCTCCCATCCATTTTATATAGGAGTATAATTGATTTACAACATTCAGATGCAGAGAAAGTGATTCATTTACACACATGTCCATTCTTTTTCAGATTCTTTTCCCATGTATGTTATTATAGAATATTGAATAGAGTTCCCTGTGCTATACAGTAGGTCCTTGTTGATTATCTATTTTGTGTATAGCAGTGTGTATATATTAATCCCAACCTCTTAATTTGTCCCTCCCCTCCATGTTTCCCCTTTGGCACAGTAAGATTGTTTTTGAAGTCTGAGAGTCTATTTTTGTTTTGTAAATAAGTTCATTTGTATCATTTTTTAAAAAAATTAGATTCCACATGTGAGTGATACCATATGATGCTTATCTTTGGCTTACTTCTCCTAGTATGACAATCTCTAGATCCATCCATGTTGCTGTAAATGGCATGATTCAGCCTTCTCTGTGGCTGAGTAATAACCCAGTATACTACCCCACCCCAGTACTCTTGCCTGGAAAATCCAATGGACGGCGTAGCCTGGTGGGCTGCAGTCCATGGNTGTCTGCAGGGCCCTTTTCTGTCTCTCCTGATGCGGGCCTTCCTCACTTCCTGCTTTCATTCTGCCTCATTTCTGAATGAGCATCCTTGCTGCCATAGCTGCAGCTGCAGATACTCTTATTCATTCACTCATTCGTTCATCGGACAGTTTTGACTACCTGCTTTAGAACCCTCCAGGAGTGTGTTTCATAGCATAGCTCAGCCTGCAGTAAGAAACCCATCTTGTATCATGACATGTGTCTAGTGTGCTTGTGTAAATAACTGAAACAGAATTTTCAGGGAACAGTGCTTACCGCCCTCCATGACATGCGCTCATCTATTTCATTAAAAAATGGAGAAATGCTGACTGGGTCTCACTGGGTAGATTCCCTGACCTGTTGGCAGGGTTTTGTTTTTTTTTCAATAATTAAAAAAATTTTTTTTATTTTCGGCTGCACTGGGTCTTCGTTGCTGCGTGCGGGCTTTCTCTAGTTGCAGCGAGTGGGGGCTGCCCTCCGGTTGCGATGAGCAGGCGTCTCATTGCGGCACCTTCTCTTGTTGCCAAGCACAGGCTCAAGGCACTCAGGCTTCAGCAGTCGCGGCTCTCGGGCTCAGTTGCCCTGTGGCATGTGGAATCCTCCTTGACCATCCCCTGCATTGGCCACCACGGAGGTCCAGCAGGTGGTTTTGAAAGCACTGGTTTGAGTCATGTTTCCACGTAGGTGGCTGCGCACTCCCCCAGGTTCACCCTGCCCCAAATCATGTTCTTTCTGCTGTCTGCAGGATGGTTGACCTTTCCAGCTCTGTCATTCTAACTCTAGATCCATCACTCTTCTAGTGTTTGAACCTAGAAAAATTTGAGAGTGATTTAAAAACAAACTAACATCTTTTGCTCATTGCTCTCTTCCACTTAGTATATTTCAGGAAATCAAAGGTGGTTGATGTGGCTGAGGCTCAGGGAGACTGGGAGAAGCTACTAGAAGATAGGGTTAGGGAGGTGAAGCAAGGGCCTGGTCATTCTAAGCCTTACAGGTCGTGGGGAGGATTGGGGTTTTACTTTCAGTATGGTGGGAGTCCACTGAAGCAGTTTATGCCAGCGAATGGGATCACATTTTCACTTTAAGCCAGTCCCTCTGGCTGTGGTTTAGAGAGAGGAGGGAGTTGGTCATCGGAAAGGAAGAGAAACCAGCTAGGAGACCATGTAGTAGATTCATCCAAGACTCGCTAGTGAGAAAAATGGGAAAAGGTGAAATTAGTAATGACTTTAAAGGATTTTTGTGATTCATGGTGAGGTTGGAAGTGTGAAGAATGGCTGCTAGGTTTCTGGGTTGATCTGTTGAATGGATGGTGATGTTTTTATTGAGTCACTGTCATTTTGTAAATGTCTATTTTGTAATTTTGATACTGGTCACAAAATCCACTTGTTTCAGCCTTCAGTGTGTGTCTCTGGACTGTTGTTTGTCTCTCCTTATGCACCGTGGCTGAGCTGGTCTGAGCTTTTAGCCACTTTTTTTTTAAAAGCCCTTCCACCTTCTCCCATCTAATCCTTATCAGTTCAGTTCAGTTCAGTCGCTCAGTCGTGTCCGACTCTTTGCAACCCCATGAATCGCAGCATGCCAGGCCTCCCTGTCCATCAGCAACTCCCGGAGTACACTCAGACTCAAGTCCATCGAGTCCATGATGCCATCCAGCCATCTCATGCTTGGTCGTCCCCTTCTCCTCCTGTCCCCAATCCCTCCCAGCATCAGAGTCTTTTCCAGTGAGTCAACTCTTCGCATGAGGTGGCCAAAGTACTGGAGTTTCAGCTTTAGCATCATTCCTTCCAAAGAAATCCCAGGGTTGATCTCCTTCAGAATGAACTGGTTGGATCTCCTTGCAGTCCAAGGGACTCTCAAGAGTCTTCTCCAACACCACAATTCAAAAGCATCAATTCTTCGGCACTCAGCCTTCTTCATAGTCCAACTCTCTAATCCTTATACCAGAGCCAAATATCTGTTACACAGCTGCAGTGCTCAAGAACCTGAAGTGACTGTTTGCCTTCCATCCAGACTCTTTGCTTGACTTTGAAGACCATTGACAAATTTTATCACAGTGTATTTATTGGATCCTGGTCCACTTTTGCTGTTTCTCTTGCTTCTTACTCATAGTCCCTTTCTTGTGTGTTTAGCTATTTTTCACTGTAAGCTCTTTGTTTTCTGGGAGAATTATCTGTGGGACACTTTTGAGGTTTACGGTGAAGGTGTATTGCCCTGGCAGGGTTTAGTGTTTGCATCTGCTTGGGGTACTAGCCGGCTGGTGGGTGATAAGGCTCTTTGAAGACAGCATTCGTCTGGATCCCTGTGGTTATGTGCCTCTGGGCCGGGAGTCCCTGGAGGCCTGTACTTGTGGTGGCAGCTCTTCAGGTGTGGACTTTCCCCTCTGCTCCGTTTGGTGCCAAGTCAGCTTTCTGGGGAGTAGGCCCTGAGGGTTTACTCACTTCTGACTCAGTCTTGCCCTGAAGAATTGTTTAGTTGCCAAGTTGTGTCCAACTCTTTTGCAACCCCACAGACTCTAGGCCGCCAGGCTCCTCTGTCCTTTGGGTCTTCCAGGCAAGAAGACTGGAGTGGGCTGCCATTTCCTCCTCCAGCAGATCTTCCCGACCCAAGGATTGAACCCTCCTCTCATGCATTGCAGGCGGATTCTTTACCACTGAGCCACCTGGGAAGCTCTGCACTGAATAGTCCTTCTTTTAAAAAATTTAATTTTTATTTTATTTCAGTTCAGTCATTCAGTCATGTCCAACTCTTTACGACACCATGGACTGCAGCATGGCAGGCTTCCCTGTGTTGAGCAACTCCTGGAGCTTACTCAAACTCATATCCATTGAGTTGATGATGCCATTCAACCATCTCACCCTCTGTCGTCCCCTTCTCCTCCTGCCCTCAGTCTTTTCCAGCATCAGGGTCTTTTCAAATGGGTTGGTTCTTCGCATCAAGTGGCCAAAGTATTGGAGTTTCAGCTTCAGCATCAGCCCTTCCAGTGAATATTCAGGACTGATCTCCTTCAGGATGGACTGGTTTGATCACCTTGCAGTCCAAGGGACTCTCAAGAGTCTTCTCCAAACATCACAGTTCAAAAGCATCAATTTTTCAGTGTTCAGCTTTCCTTATAGTCCAACCCTCCCATCCATTTTATATAGGAGTATAATTGATTTACAACATTCAGATGCACAGAAAGTGATTCATTTACACACATGTCCATTCTTTTTCAGATTCTTTTCCCATGTATGTTATTATAGAATATTGAATAGAGTTCCCTGTGCTATACAGTAGGTCCTTGTTGATTATCTATTTTGTGTATAGCAGTGTGTATATATTAATCCCAACCTCTTAATTTGTCCCTCCCCTCCATGTTTCCCCTTTGGCACAGTAAGATTGTTTTTGAAGTCTGAGAGTCTATTTTTGTTTTGTAAATAAGTTCATTTGTATCATTTTTTAAAAAAATTAGATTCCACATGTGAGTGATACCATATGATGCTTATCTTTGGCTTACTTCTCCTAGTATGACAATCTCTAGATCCATCCATGTTGCTGTAAATGGCATGATTCAGCCTTCTCTGTGGCTGAGTAATAACCCAGTATACTACCCCACCCCAGTACTCTTGCCTGGAAAATCCAATGGACGGCGTAGCCTGGTGGGCTGCAGTCCATGGGGTCGCTAACAGTCGGACAGACTGAGTAACTTCCCTTTCACTTTTCTCTTTCATGCATTGGAGAAGGAAATGGCAACCCACTCCAGTATTCTTGCCTGGAGAATCCCAGGGACGGGGGAGCCTGGTGGGCTGCCGTGTGTGGGGTCACACAGAGTCGGACACGACTGAAGCGACTTAGCAGCAGCAGCAGCAGCGTCTTCTTTAGGCATTCCTGTGTCAGTGGACATCTAGTTTGCTTCATGTCTTGGCTGTTGTAAATATTGTAAATAGTGCTGCGTGACCCTTGGGGTGTGTGATGTGAATTCTGGTTTGAAGAATAGGCCTTTGGGGCTTCAGGCACTGGGTTGCACGTCTTAGATCAGCATGGACCTGCTAGACAGAGAACCATTGCTCAACTCCTAGTTTAGAGGAGTGCCCTCAGAGCAAAACTGGCTTCTCTTATCTTGCATCCTGGAATTCTCTCTTACTTAACTCTGGCCTAATTGGTACTGCAGTTGTTCTTGAAAAGAGATAAGTCTTTTATCTTTCATTTTCGGTTGCTTTTAAAAGGAGGGTTCATCTGAATTACATAGTTTATAATGTTATGAAAATAGAACCCAGTTATTACTTTTGTACATTGCCACCAATCTATACCGAATGACTGGTTTAGCTGTCATTACTACTTCATATTTCTTTTGCAACTGAGTATGTGTCCAGTGTGTGCCTCTTCCACCGCCAAGCAGTTCATTCTGGCTCCATCCACCTGGCAGCCACATCCCACGCGTGCAGGGCTCAGTGCCTCGAACCTTGCCCCTCGCCGCCTTCAGATGCCCTCACCTGGGCTCCTGCCCACCCTCTCCTTGGGCCGACTAATTTGTTCAGATAGGCTCATAGAACTCGGGGAAGCGTTTCACTTCCTAGAGTACCAGTTTGTTATAAGGAGTGTAACCCAGGAACTGCCAGATGGTAGAGATTTATGTGGGGAGGGGCGTGGAGCATCAGTGCTCCCTGGGCATCCTAGTCTCCACTGGCTCCCCATCCTGGAACCCCATCCTTTAGGGTTTTAATGGAGGCCTCCTTACATAGGCGTGGCTGCTTAGATCTTTGGTGAATTAAGTTGAACTTTGTTCTAAGGTGAATTTAGAACTTTGGTTGAACTCAATCTCCTGTCCCTCCTTTCTCCCCTCCCTGGAGTTTGGGAGGAAGTTGGAGGCGGGCAGGCAGGACTATAAATTGCAGTTCTCTAATCCTGTGGTTGGTTCCTGGGCAACCAGCCACCCCTAAGGTTTCTAAGGGCCTTCTGAAAGTTACCTCATTAGCATAACAAAAGATGCCTTTCTGTGGAGGCTGTGCCAGAAATGGAGACAGATCAAATGAATGATTCTTAGTATAAATCACAGTATCACAGCATGACCTGTAGTCTTAATGACTTCAGTGGATGTTTATGCATATTTCTGGGTAGTTTAAAACTTAGCATTTCTTGTATTTTCTGAGATGTCTTTTTTTTAAAGAGGATTTGTGACCCTGAAATTGACACACTATGAGTCTTCAACTTTGTTAAGAACTGTGTGAAATGCTTTTTGTGTTTCTGTGATAGATTATGGCTTGCTGACGACGCCCCAGCTGCACTACATGGTCTTCTGTCGAAACAGCAAAGGCCAGTATGGGAAGGCAACCGTAGAGGGTTACTACCAGAAACTATCCTCGGCCTTTGTGGAACTTACCAAACAGGTCAGAATCTCTCCAGTGTGGTTAGAGTTTGAGCAGTTGCTTAAAAGAACATCAGTTGAACAGTTTATTTAAATATTTGTCACTTTTTTTTTTCCAAAAACTTGGCCTGTCTCCTTTTTCTTTCCAGGGCTCTGCAAGGTCTGGCCCTTGCAGCCAGCTCACTCTTTGTTGGCATTTACTTGGCAAGGCACATAGTATGTTCTTGTTACTGACCAGGGTTCTTGGCCTCCTTAATCAGTAGAAATTGGTAAGAGGCCAGACAAATTCAGGCAGGGCTTTGTTGGGGCCCCTGCTGCAGCAGAAGGGGAGCAAAACCCACATTTTCGCTTGCTTGCTGAGGGGAGGCCAAGGTGGTTCCTTACATTGGAGGGAAGAGGCGCGTCCAGGCTTCTGGCTAGAGGAGGACTTAGT
This sequence comes from Oreotragus oreotragus, assembly GCA_006410675.1. Lineage (NCBI taxonomy): Eukaryota > Metazoa > Chordata > Mammalia > Artiodactyla > Bovidae > Oreotragus > Oreotragus oreotragus. The sequence continues at coordinate 163,675 of SJYX01014745.1, read as the reverse complement.
TGGTTTGTCCACCCCTTCGCTGGTGTTGCGTGCAGGGGGCATGCACAGTACCCTGCTTTTGCTCCCAGCTCTTTAGAAGTAGCAGTTGGGTTTTTTTGGATGGTTTTTTTGCATCTTGTTGTCCATAATTTGCCCCAATGGCATGCATGCAGTTATTTTCAGTCCCTCTTCTCTTTGTATTTTGTTGCTGGAGGAGACTGTAGCAAAGGGTCTCAAGTGCCAGCCTGTCTCATTTTGAGCTCACTGCAGGAGAAGCGTGATGAACTTGCAATTTTCATAAGTGTTCATGCAGATGCATTTGCTCTTAGAGTTACTATAGATGCTGTTGGCGTCATACTGGAAGCATCTACTGTTAAGAAAATCTGTCTTCAAGGTGTATTAGCTTCCTAAACCTGAACAGAGATTTGAGGGGTATAGTTCACTTGATCAGCCAATATCGAGCATATGTTGTTGTCAGAAATTGTTGACCAAAACCAAGTCCTTGCTCTCATGGAACTTACATTTTGGGGTGAGGGAGGATAGGAGAGGAGACTGCCGGGAAAAACCCACTTGCCCGGTGGCGTAATACACTATGAAGAGAATGATGGGTATTATTGCCACTCCTTCGTCTGTATTCTCGTTCCCACATTTGAATGACTGCTATGGAATACAGACTAATAAGAGACCTTGATAAACTATAATAAAGCTTCATTTCCGTAATTTATTTGGTCTGTAAAACTTTTCCAATATCTGTGACCAAAAAATGGTGTTTTAAAAATCTTACTTTGGTGTTTTACAGTTTTCATATGAACATGTGTACCCTTTTGTTTCCTGACTTAAAATAGACCAGTTAACTGAAATAATGGAAGCTGTTTACATATACATACCTGTGCTTTATGCTTCGCTTTGGTATCTTGAAATTGTTCTTCCACTTCTTTGCCTTTTCAGGCCTTCTGCAGTGGAGATGACCGCAGAACACTTAAGGTGGACTGTGCAAACGGCATAGGCGCCCTGAAGCTGGCAGAAATGAAACACTACTTCTCCCAGGGGCTGTCAGTTCAGCTGTTCAACGATGGGACCAAAGGGAAACTCAATCATTTATGTGGGGCCGACTTTGTGAAAAGTCATCAGAAACCTCCACAGGGTATGCGAAAAATGTGTTTTTAGCGCTCTGTCTGAAACCAGTCACTCAAACAGAGGTGGCGAAGAGAGAGTCGTGCAGCTGTCCTGGCCCCGCTGCTGTTCGACATCTGGGCCTCGTCCGCTTGCCGTTGCCATACAGTGACACGCAGAACACGGCTGCTCTCGGCCCTGAGAGTCTTGTGACTCTTCACAAGGGGCAGGAAATCCGGTGGAAAAAGCAAAATCAGGACGTGGGATTTTAGAGCACTGATTCTTAAGCTTTAGCAGACATAAGAATCACCTGGAAGGCTGGTGAGCATGTAGATTTCCTGGGCTCTACCCCAGGGGGTCTGATTCTGTAGGTCTTGGGTGGATTTGTCCATCTGCTGCTGTCCATCTCTTGTGGTAAAGGAACAGTAATGTTATCTAAAATTTGATGTGACAGTTGCTCAGGTTTCAGTAAGCTATGCAAATTACACAAGACATTAATCTCACTGGTTGTAGTTTTTTGCTCTGAAATACCAGTATTGTTACTGATATAAACAAATGAAAACCACTTTTTTTTTAGGATTAAAGTACATACCATATCTGCTGCTGATTATTTAAGGATGGGCATTGTATGTAGTACAAGGGAAATGGAATTCAATTTAATGCCTATAGCTTTCAAAGCACTATGTGGGAATCTGTGTTGCCAAACCACTGGCGTGTAGAAGGGAATTTTATTTTAGTATCATATAGGGTTTCAGCTTAGATAGATTTTGAGTGCTTTTTTTTCCACTTAGCTGTGAAAGAATTTACTGTGTAAAAATACTAGTAAACCTGTTTACTATTTAAAGGTTAAGATACTGGTTTTATTTGGAAGGATGTTTTTCTTTATGTTTTATTTCCATTTAAATGAATTCTCTTCCCTTGATTTTGAACAGTTATCTCCATTCATGTTCAAAAACAATATATGTTTATATAGAGCTTCAGACAGGAGGAATGATCAGGATTTTCCTCATTGACAAAATACTCCAGTTACTTATATTTGATTATACCCTCTGTTTGGTCACGTAAGGATAGAAATGGTTCTTTATCTGCAGGTACAAAGACAGTTTTTCCTTCAAACTGGGCTTCAGTTCACAAATTGGGAGAAACTTTGTTCAGCTGAAATTTGATTTTTTTAAATCTTAAGGACAGGTTCACTCTTTACCTAGCACATGTTTAATATTGCTGAAGTCCTGGAAAGATAATTTTAAACACCTCTTGAAAAGTCACAGTGGACATGCTTCTGTATAAACACTTATAATCAATACTTAATGGAAAAAAAAATTTCCCTCTGTAACTAGTGTGAGAGAAAAACCTAAAACTTTTTACATTAAATTTTATCCCCCTTTCGTAGACTGAAATGTGTTTTGATTTATTCTCGGTGCTAGGAATTGAGATGAGGGCCAATGAAAGATGCTGTTCCTTCGATGGAGATGCAGACAGGATCGTTTACTACTACCATGATGCAGACGGTCAGTTTCATCTCATAGATGGAGACAAGATAGCCACCCTCATCAGCAGTTTCCTCAAAGAGCTTCTGTTGGAGGTATGGTGCTGGGGCTGACCACCCTTTCACACAAGACTCACTGGGGAAATTGTTCGGTATCAGGCAGTTGCTTGAACGTCTCAGAGGCATGATTCGTGGGGAGTTCCTCACATCTGTGGCCAGAAAATACAGAAAGAAATGGTCATTCCAGTCATTTCAACGTTAGGGCTCTGGTTTTGGAACACAAAGGGAGTAGTCTTTTTTCTCTTTTATGCTGGCAGAGAGCTTCATGATTTGGAACTTTACAAAGTTCTGGTTTCTTCATAGCTGCCTTTTTTCTTTTTTGGTCTAACTGTAGGGCATGTGATATCTTGGTTCCCCAACCAGGGATTGAACCCACACCCTCTGTAGTGGAATCGTGGTCTTAACCACTAGACCACCAGGGAAGTCGCTAACTGACATTTTAATGAGGGTTCTAGGGACATCATTCCCCAGAGCCTTGAGTTTATATAGAAAGCCTCCTCTGAGAGATTTATTTACTATGATTATGATAACCTTTAGTGATATGAGGTTTATTATGTTATACTCTTCCAGAAATCTCAGATTAGCTTTAAGTATAAAATGTAATGATAATTATCATGATATGGAAAAGGTATACTTTAAGAATTCAATGTGTATTTTTATTAAAAACTGAAGAGATCCGGGGAAGGCAATGGCACCCCACCCCAGTACTCTTGCCTGGAAAATCCAATGGACGGAGTAGCCTGGTGGGCTGCAGTCCATGGGGTCGCTAACAGTCGGACAGACTGAGCGACTTCACTTTCACTTTTCTTTTTCATGCATTGGAGAAGGAAATGGCAACCCACTCCAGTATTCTTGCCTGGAGAATCCCAGGGATGGGGGAGCCTGGTGGGCTGCCGTCTATGGGGTCACACGGAGTCGGACACGACTGAAGTGACTCAGCAGCAGCAGCAGCAGCCGATCCCTAATTTATCAAGGTTTGGGTCCCTTCTGGTTTTCTTCCATTACAACAAACAATCCTGTAAGGAATATCCTAATACATTTATCTGTGCGTTTATATAGTAATATTTCTGAAAATTTTATTCCTACAAGTGAAAATGTTCAAAAGATAAGAATACTTAATATTTTAATAGATACTGTAAATTGCATTTCATAACAATTTTTTACCCATTTCATTAATATGACAGGCAAAAAAACCCCTCAGTCTTAGTTGAATTTATTGAATTACAAAGGCTGGGTATCATTTTATGTTTATTTTTCAATTGTATCTCTTAATGAATAGCTTTTCTATAGGTTGTTGTTGTCCTTTACAGCCTTTATTGTTATAGTTATTCAGCAACTCTATCTCTTGTACATGTTAAAAACATTTCCTCCCAGGCTATTATCTTTTCAGTTATAGTGTCTTTTGTTCTATGTAACTCTTTTGATATGGAAATTTAAAAATTTTATGTATGTCAGTCTAGCTTGCTTTTGTGTATGTGTGTGTAACCTAGCTTGTTTTTTTAAAAAATTATCCATATATATTACTTACTTTTCATGACATTAAACAGTCTCTTATATTAAAAAAAAAAAAAAAAAAAACTGAAGAGATCAAGAAATGACAGGTTTCTCTAAAAAGGATTCTCTAGCAACTGAGATGTCCTTCATAGGTGAATAAACTTTGGTTCATCTAGACAAAGGAGTATTGTTCAACAGTTAAAAAAAAAAAAAAAAGCTATCAAGCCATGAAAAGACATGGAGGAAATGTGAATGCATATTTCTAAGTGAAATAAGTCAAACTGAAAGGGCTGTGTATATCACTGGGTCCAACTATAGGATATTGTGCAAAAAAAAAACAACCCACGAAAACACAAAAACTACGGTGACATTTAAAAGATCAATAGTTTCAAGGTGGTGGGGAGAAATGAATGCTGAAGAATAAATAGATGGAGCACAGAGGATTTTTCAGGGCTGAAAATACTCTACATACTATAAACATGGAAACATGTTCTTATACATTTGTCCAAACCTGCAGAATATACAGCACTAAGAATGAATCCTGATGTAATCTGTGGAGGAATATAAAGGAAATCCAGTGATTAAAAAGAATTCCTTGTAGAAGTGCTTTAAATAATACTCAAAAAAGTACTTAGGTTTTTTCCTGGCATACATGTGAATTTTCTGTGAGTTGTTTATTGCATAAAACTTAAGTGATGGCCTGACTGGCCGATAATTTTGTCATCCTTTAGAACTCTGTTTATAGGTTTACTTTTGTAGGGTCTTTGCCTTTGATGGCAAGGTAATTGTCCTTGTTTTTGTCTAGATTGGAGATGGTTTGAGTCTCGGTGTTGTACAAACTGCATATGCCAATGGAAGTTCAACACGGTACCTGGAAGAAGTTATGAAGGTATTGAACACTTTCCATTTGTTGGTAGCTTCTTCATCATCACCTTTTATTGTGAGGTATTTCAGTGAGGAAAATAATGCCCTCATAAAATAGATTGAATAGATTGAATAGATTGAAATGCATGGAACTGAGCTGTTGTCTACCTAAGGGTAGAAAGTGAAAGTGTTAGTCGCTCAGTCGTGTCTGACTCTGCAACTCCATGGGCAAGTAGCCTGCCAGGCGCCTCTGTCCATAGGATTCTTCAGGGAAGAATACTGGAGTGAGTTGCCATTCCCTTCTGCAGGGGATCTTCCTGACCCAGGGATTGAACCCAGGTCTCCTGCATTGCAGGCAGATTCTTTACTGTCTGACACCAGAGAAACTGCACTTAAAGGTAACTAGAAGTCAAACAAAATTAAAAAGAAAAAATTATATTGTCCCTAATGCAGAAAAGGAAAGAGACTTTTCCCTCCTCCCTTTTCCTTGAGTGTTTCTTTTAGCAAGCTTATGTTTTCTCTGTTCTTTTGTAATGTCAATCTTTTGAAAGGCAAAATAGGCCAGTTTTACAGTTAAGGTTTTTCTATAAAGGCGTAGAGTACCTCTTTGAAACATAAACATCAAGGAAGGTAGCTTCCCAACACTTAGCCTCCAGAGAGTTTGACCACCTTACCACTTAGAGCCGGGCACCCATCTGCTTGACAGAGAGATGTAAGAAATTGTAGCATTCCTTTGGAGAAGGACAATTAGCCAAGCCCAGTGGCCACAGCTTTCCGACAGACCCTCGTGGCTCAGATGGTAAAGAATCTGCCTGCAATGCAGCAAACCCAGGTTCGATTCCTGGGACAGGACCCCTGGAGAAGGAAATGGCAACCCATTCTGGTATTCTTGCCCAGAAAATTCCATGGACAGAGGAACCTGGTGGGTTGCAGTCCATGGGATCGCAAAGAGTCGGACACAGCTGAATGACTAATATGCACACACACGCATGACAAAAGGTGCTGCAGAGTCTTCCTGAGAAGCAGACCTGTTCGGTAGATAGACTGCCATGGGGTTTTGTAGGGGGAGAGACTGGGCTCAACTCCTGATACAACAAGGAAAAGTGGAGATTTTGTAGTCAAGGAATAGGATATGGGGGCAGGGAGCAGGTTGGTGAATGGAAAATTGCCAAGAGGAACCTCAGGGAGGGTTCTGGTTAACCAACATAACAGGACTTCTGTTGACGGCAGGCCTGGGTGGTCAGATGGTACGGGGTGAGGACTTTGGGCTGATATGGAGGGTAGGGGATTCCAGCTAAAGTGATTGAGCGAGAGATTCTTTGTAGAACTGGGTCCTTGGAGATATGCCCGAGGACAGGACCTGTTCAGGCTCAAAAGAGCCTGAGTCTCATGTGGTTGAGGAGAGATCTTGGTCACGAGTTGTCTTGAGGTGTGCAAAAGGGTGGGATTGCTTTCTGTCTTTGCGGTCTCTTTCCAGGGGTCCCCAACCTTCAGGATCTAGTGCCGTGATCTGGGATGGAGCTGCTGTGGTGACAGTAATAGAAAGTGCACAATAAATGTAATGCACTTGAATCATCCCGCAACCGTTTCCCACCCCCAGGTCTGTGGAAAAATTGTCTTCCACAAAACTGGCCCCTGGTACCAAAAAGGTTGGGGGCCGCTGTCTTAGAGGATTGCCTGTGATGTGCATCGCAGTCTGGTTTATTGGTTATTCGGCAACAGAACTTGTCTTACTCTTCTGTGGAGATGTTTTGTGGGTTGGTAGGAGGTTTTGTTTCTAATCATTTCCCCAGCATCCACCAGGTGACTCTCTCTTGTACATCCCACCTGCTTTAAGAATCAGAGGCTGCAGGACCCAAATTGGGTCTGCAGAAAGTAATTCTTTCTCTCTCTGGCTAGTGTGATATTTTCCAACGTCAGTGTTATCCCTTGTCAAATTCCTGCATTTCACTAGTTTTTGTGGCCATCCCATTCTTTTTTATTGTTTTAATTTATTTAATTGGAGGCTAATTACTTTACAATATCGTATTGGTTTTGCCATGCATCAGCATGAATCCGCCACAGGTATACCCATGTTCCCCATCCTGAACCCCCTTCCCACCTCCCTCTCCGTACCATCCCTCTGGGTCATCCCAGTGCACCAGCCCCAAGCATCCTGTATCCTGCATTGAACCTGGACTGGCGATCTTTTTAAAGCAGGAATGGCAGAGTCAGGTTCCTTTCGGATCTGGATAGGAGAAGTGAATGAGTCCAGCAGGTGGACACAAACTTGGAGGGTGTGGCCAGGCCAGCTGTTGTCACCTTTGGTCAGAGTCTTCAGGAGAAGCTGAAAATCTGAATTTTGGTGTGAATTTCCTACCTTTGAAGTCTTGGCAGCTGATTCAGCATTTAAAAGAAATAGTGGTTAGGCCACATAAAACATGTCTGGAGGTGACTAGCTGGTGCCCTGACTTAAATATATGGTTACAGTAAATATATGCCTTAAATATATGGTTACAGTAAACCCACTCAAGGTACTCCATCTGGGGCCCACTTGCCTGCCTTTCACAGAGGGTCTTGGTGTTTGGGTTATTCTGTATTTTCTTAATTTGTCTCAGAAATGGCTTTTATAGTAAGATGCCCTGTTGAGAAGGCAGTGGCACCCCACTTCAGTACTCTTGCCTGGAGAATCCCATGGACGGAGGAGCCTGGTAGGCTGCAGTCCATAGGGTCACTAAGAGTCGGACATGACTGAGCGACTTCACTTTCACCTTTCACTTTCATGCATTGGAGAAGGAAATGGCAACCCACTCCAGTGTTCTTGCCTGGAGAATCCCAGGGATGGGGGAGCCTGGTGGGCTGCTGTCTGTGGGGTCGCACAGAGTCGGACACGCCTGAAGCAACTTAGCAGCAGCAGCAGCAGCAGCCCTGTTGAGGAAACTGAACATTGGTCACTCTTCTTCTCAACACATTCTCTTGTAGATTAAATATTTTCAGCCCTAGCCGTTCCTGAGGTCTCCTAAACCCAATCAAATGCCAGGCCCGTCTGCGCTTGCTCTCTTTTGCAGTTTTGCTGCTGTCTTTCCTTAACCATTCTCTTGCAGATCCATCCGAGACTTGCTGCCCACTGTTAGTACTCCAGTCACTGATTTCTTACTAGGATTAGCATAGAAACAACCTAACCTAAGCCAGAGCTTAGCAAACAGTGGCCTCTGGGCCACACTGAACCTGCCAGCTGTTTCTAGTTTCATGGGAATACAGCCACGCTTTCGTTTTCATATGGTCTTGTGACTGCTTTCTCACTACAGAGACAGAATCAAGCAGTTGTGATGGAGACCACATGGCCTACAAAGCCTGAAATATTATCTCTTTATAGTAAAAGCTGGAAGACCTGGTTTTAAGCCATTCTCCACACTGTAGCTAAACAGCTTTCTGAAACGATCAGATCAGGTCACTCCCCCAGTTTGAATCTTTCATTATAGGGGGCCCCTCAGCTCTCTCACCCTGCTTTACTCTGGGCTGTGTACTACTGTGCAGTCACTCCCCCACAGGGACACTTCGGCTTTGTATTTTAATTGCTTAATCTCACTAGACTAAGTTCCAGGAGCTTTATTCCCTAGGATGGTAGGTGCTGGTGGTTCAGTTGCTAAGCCATGTCCGACTCTTTGCGACCCCATGGACTGTAGCTCACCAAGCTCCCCTGTCCTTCACCATCTCCCAGAGTTTGCTTAAATTCCCTATTTCATCCTCTGTCGCCCCCTTCTGCCCTCAGTCTTTCCCAGCATCAGGGTCTTTTCCAGTGAATTGGCTCTTCTCATCAGGTGGCCAAAGTATTGGACCTTCAGTTTCAGCATCAGTCCCTTCAATGAATATTCAGAGTTGATTTCCTTTAAGATTCACTGGTCTGATCTCCTTGCTGTCCACGGGATTCTCAAGTCTTCTCTAGCACCACAGTTCGAAAGCATCAGTTCTTTGGTGTTCAGCCTTCTTTATGGTCCAACTCTCAGATCTGTATGTAACTACTGGAAGAACCACAGCTTTGACTACACAGACTTTTTCTCAGCAAAGTGATTGATGTCTCTGCTTTTGAATATGCTGTCTAGGTTTTTCATAGCTTTTCTTCCAAGGAGAGAACATCTTTTAATTTTATGACTGCAGTCACTGTCCACAGTGATTTTGGAGCCTGCTGCTGCTGCTGCTGCTAAGTCACTTCAGTCGTGTCAGACTCTGTGTGACCTCATAGATGGCAGCCCACCAGGCTCCCCCATCCCTGGGATTCTCCAGGCAAGAATACTGGAGTGGGTTGCCATTCCCTTCTCCAATGCTTGAAAGAGAAAAGTGAAAGTGAAGTCGCTCAGTCTGTCTGACTGTTAGCGACCTCATGGACTGCAGCCCACCAGGCTACTCTGTCCATTGGATTTTCCAGGCAAGAGTACTGGGGTGTGGTGCCATTGCCTTCCCCTGATTTTGGAGCCTAAGAAAAAATCTGTCAGTGTTTCCATTTTTCCCCCATCTGTTTGTCATGAAGTGATGGAATTGCATGCCATGATCTTTTTTTTTCAAACTTTTTATTGAAGGATAATTGCTTTGCAGAATTTTACTGTTTTCTGTCAAACCTCACCCTGAATCAGCCATAGGTATACATATACCCTCTCCCTTTTGAAATTCCCTCCCATCTCCCTCCCCATCCCACCCCGCTAGGTTGATACAGAGCCCCTGTTTGAGTTTCCTGAGCCACACAGCAAATTCTCGTTGGCTATCTACTTTACATATGGTAATGTAAGTGTTCATGTTACTCTTTCCATACGTCTCACCCTCTCCTCCCCTCTCCCTTTGCCCATAAGTCTGTTCTCTATGTCTGTTTCTCCATTGCTGCCCTGTAAGTAAATTCTTCAGAACCATTTTTCTAGATTCCGTATGTATGCATTAGAATACAATATTTATCTTTCTCTTTCTGACTTAGTTCACTCTGTATAATAGGTTCTAGGTTCATCCCCCTCATTAGAAGCGACTCAAAGGTGTTCCTTTAATGGCTGGGTAATATTCCATTGTGTATGGACCACGAATTCTTTATCCATTCCTCCGCTGATGGACATCTAGGTTGCTTCCGTGTTCTAACTATGGTAAACAGTGCTGCAGTGAACAGTGGGATACATGTGTCCTTTTCAATTTTGGTTTCCTCAGGGTATAGGCAGAGGTTTATAACAACAATAAAAAAATGTGACTGAGGGAAAAAAAAAAGCTCAAAAGCTTAATTAGATTTCATCGTGCCAGTAAAATGGACGAGCGGCGGGAGCGGGGGAAGGAAAGACAGAATCCAAAAGAATCTCCAGAACAAGTCAAATAAAGAATAGTGAATGTTCTCTTGAGTCACTGCTGTCAGAGCCCTTTCCCTCGCTGGGAGTCGCAGCCCACCTCACCTCCCTAGGATGCCCTCCAACACTGCTGGTCTCTGGACCTGCTGTGGGGGCAGCTCAGACTCCAGTCTGGTCCTGCTCCTCTGCCTTCTTGCTTCCAGTGTCTACAGCCATCAGAACTAGTGCTTTTTCTTATGTGGGAGCTCTCAGTGCCCTTTTATATATTCCATGGATACAGTCTGCCTAGTTGATCATTTGGATTTAATCAGCAGCTTGTACAGCTGATGGGAAGGTTTTAGGTCTTCTTCCTCAGCCACACTACCCCTGGGTTTCAATTGTGGTTTTATTTCCACCTCTGCATGTGGGTTGTCACTGGGGTTTGCTCCTGAGGCTGCCCTGGAGGACTTGGGTTTGCCCCATGAGGGCCAGGTGTGGAGGTGGTTCAGCTGCTTGGGACACAGGGTTCTGGCAGCACCAGGTACTCAGGGGAGTTGGCAGCTAGGGCAGCAGGAAATACAGTGCTCTAGCAGAGAATGGCAGCCACAGCACCAGGTACTCAGGGGAGTTGGCAGCTAGGGCAGCAGGAAATACAGTGCTCTAGCAGAGAATGGCAACCAGTATTGCCTAATACACTCCAATTTGCCTGGAGAACCCCCCTCCCTGACAGAGAAGCTTGGCATACCACAGTCTACAGGGTCACACTCCAATTTGCCTGGAGAACCCCCCTCCCTGACAGAGAAGCTTGGCATACCACAGTCTACAGGGTCGCAAAGGGTTGGACACATCTGAAGTGACCCTGCGCCCATAGACACAAAAGATTTATTTTGCCTGTGGCAGCTCTGTCCCAGTGTGTTGAGTGTGAAGGTGGCGCACCTGCTTGGCTGGCAGGGACCCTGGTGGTGCAAAATGTGCAGGGACGTGGACTGCCTCCGCAGTAGGAGTTATGGTCCTCTCAGTCTTTTTTCAAGCCTCTTGTAGCTGGCGATCAGAAGGCGTCATTGGCCAGTCTTTCTCTGTAGCTTCGCCCATTCGGGCACTCAGAGGGCTCTCTTGCCTGGGGTCCTTCTGTTGTTGGGCAAGTCAGGCACATAGAGGGGGTCCCCCCTGAGTGGGTCCTACTCTGTAGTTCAGTGCATTAGGCATTTGATGGGCCAACCTCTCTGTTGTTCAGCTGCCGATGCTGCCATGTGGGGAGAGAGGCGCCTGGTGGTGGCTCCACCCACCATGCATGACTTAGCAGCACCGCCTTGCTTCCATAGCTGCCTGGCTCTCCTCCACAGGCATTTCCCACCACAGGCTCCTCCCTCCCACCCCCTCGAGCCATCTCTCTGCAGTCCACAGCAGCGCTTGCCCTGAGATTGCTCCACAGTCCCTGAACTCCAGCTGCCAGCCATTGTGCCTTCCAGGGGACCTGGGTCCCTGTCTGGGCTAAGTATGGCTTTGGCAAGGACTGTCTGATTCTCATTCTATTTAGGCTGTGACAGATCAGCTCTTTCACTCTCAGCCTTAAATGTTTCTTGTCTGACTCAGACAGTTGCTCCATTCTGAGGATTAGACCCCTGCTTCAGTTGCCCCACCCGCCGAGGGCAGGTCCAGTCTTAGTAAAACTCCTGTTTCTCCCCTAGTTCCTTCACCCTACTGAGTTTTGCGTGGTTTGTGTTCTTTTCCGCTGGTCAGGTACCCCTGTGCGCTCTCAGCTGGTGTTCTGCATGCACTTCTGTGTCTGAAGGTGCATCCCTGATGTATCCGTGGAGAGAGATGTACTCCACATCCACCTACTCCTCCGCCATCTTGTTCTCTCCCATAATCTATTTGTGAATGTTGAGTTTTAAGCCAGCTTTTTCACCCTCCTCTTTCACCCTCATCAAGAGGCTCTTTAGTTTCTCTTTGGCTTCTGCCATTAGAATGGTATCATCTGCGTATCTGAGGTTGTTGATACTTCTCCTGGCAGTCTTGATTCCAGCTTGTGATTCTTTCAGCCTGGCATTTTGCTGACATACTCTGCATATAAGTTATATAAGCAGGGGGACAATATACAGGCTTGACGTACTCCTTTCCTAATTTTGAACCAGCCTGTTGTTCCATATCTGGTTCACTTGTTTCTTGACCTGTGTACAGGTTTCTCAGGAGGCAGGTAATGTGGTTTGGTATTCCCATCTTTTTAAGAATTTTCTGCAGTTTATTGTGATCTACACAGAATTTTCCAAATTTGCTGGTATATTGAGTGCAGCACCTTAACAGTATCATCTGTTAGGATTTTAAATAGCTCAGCTGGAATTCTATAACCTTCACTAGCTCTGTGCCTGTATTCCTAAGACCCACTTGACTTCACACTCCAGGATGTCTAGCTCAAGGTGAGTGGCCACACCATCGAGGTTGGTAAGTGCACAGTAAATATTTGCTGATTAACTGCTGCTGTTTTATAAATGTGTGTGTTGCAGGTACCTGTCTACTGTACTAAAACTGGTGTTAAACATTTGCACCACAAAGCTCAAGAGTTTGACATTGGTGTTTATTTTGAAGCAAATGGGCATGGCACAGTAAGTTCTCATAAATAATGACCTGCCTTTAGCATGCATTTTTTTTTTTAAAGATGGAATTCGGTACCTAGTTAGTAATAGGTAATATTCCACTTTGTTGAAATGATTGGATGGTGATAGAAATGATATAGCTGATATTTTCTTATGTTCTGTAAAACCGTGGCTCTCTTTTAGATTGTAATGATCTTTCTTGTAATGTGAAGAGATAATACTAATTTGTTCCTATAATATATAGTTTCTTTGAAAATATGTAGGTCTTAATTCCCCTGCAACTAGGCAATTTATACATTATTTAAAATTTTTCTTCAAAAGTGTGAGAAGGTTGAGGACTAACTTGTAAGCGACTAGAAATGAGTTTAAAGTAACTTGCGATAGACATATAAAATTTTTTATGACTCTTAGCAGAGGGAGAATGAAAATTTGAGATATAATTTGCATATCCTGATACCATTTTAACATAAGTCTGTAGTATATTCATAAGATTCAGAAGTTTTCTTTATTGTCTTTTAATATCTAGCCTTATTTCATAAATGGATTTGAGATGGTTAACAGAAAATGTTATCTAGGTCAGATAATTCTCAATTCAAAATTAGCTTGAATAGGCCATGACTATAAGAGGAAAAATAGTAAGTTACTAGAAAATGTAATTGAAATATAACTTCAGTGATCTTATGCAGGGTTGGCAAATGCTTTTGAACTAGTAAATATTTTAGTTTTCACAGGCCATAAAGTGAAAGTGAAAGTGAAGTCGCTCAGTCATGTCCGACTCTTTGCGACCCCATGGACTGTAGCCTACCAGTCTCCTCAGTCTGTGGAGCTTTCCAGGCAAGAACACTGGAGTGGGTTGACATTTCCTTCTCCAGGGGACCTTCCTGACCCAGGGATGTTTGTTGTACCTGCTCAGATCTCCTAGTGAAGAGTGTAAATGAATGGGAGTGGCCAGGGTTCCACAAAACAAGTGGCCAGTGCATCTTAGTTACCAACAAACTTTGTATTTCATCAAGTGGCCGGATGTACTGTGCTGTTCCTTTTTAGTATTGGGCCTCTGAAGGCACTAAAATCATGTGTGGGCAAGCAATTCAAAATGGCAAGAATCCTCAGGAGCATGATGTATATTATACATTAAATATCCATGGCACTGTTTGCCATAGTGTAATATGTATGACAAACCTCTTTTCTACATTTCTTTAGCTTATGTCCTTAAAAATTAAGTCAAGAAAACTGTATTAATGGCAATGAATTATATTCTTCAAAGTAGAATGGATACAGAGCAGGCTTAAGGAAGCTGGTTGCCCAGAACTGGTTTAGCTGGCTGACAGCAACATCATACACTCACAATATGCATTCACCTTTGCCCGGGTGATTATTTTCTTGGTAATCTTTACATTTTGGTAACGCAATTCTATAATCCTATAATACCTTCTGAGTTCTGATTTGATCTTACATTAATTTCATATATTCTACAGCTGCCATTTTTATCCCCTTGGTTTCTCCAGATTCACTGAGAGTTTCAAAAGTAGTTTAGTTGGGATGATCGTACTTAATGACTGGGGCATGGTTAGTGTTTGGTAATTTTTTTTTTTGTATGCTTTTATTGTAGGTACTGTTTAGTAAAGCTGCTGAAGCAAAGATAAAACAACTAGCAAAAGAATCAGAAGATGAGAAAAGGAAAGCTGCCAAGATGCTTGAAAGTATAATCGACTTGTTTAACCAGGTGAGAACTGCAGGGGGATGGTGGACTGCTGGTTATGCTTAGTTGCTCACTTGTCTCCGACTCTTTGCAGCCCCATGGACTGCTGCCCGTCAGGCTCCTATCCGTGGGGATTCTCCAGGCAAGAATACTGGAGTGGCTTGCCCTGCCCTCCTCCAGGGCTCTTGGTTACTTACACAGTCAGAAGGTAGACAGGGTCATGTACTGCATCAAACATCAAAGTGGAAAAGTTGTGGCAGCTTCCTGCAGCTGTGTAGATTTAAACTGAAATGCAGTGGCAGAACATTTATGTGCTTCAGATTTTCAAGTAATGATTAGTTTACAGCTGAGGTCAACAGACTCAGCTATGAAGTATATCTGTGAGGCTAAATATATATGTGTGTGTGTGTATATATATATATATATATATGTATGTTTTAAAACCAATCTTGTCAAGGGAATTCAGAAAAAATAGTCAAGCACATCTGTGGGTCAGATGATTGGGACTGGAGTGGAGACTATGGAAATGGAAGAGCAAAGCATAAGTCAGTGGAAGGTGACAGAACTTATATTTAAGAGTCTTGCACATATTGGGCAGTTCATATACCTCAGTGTGTAATCCTTGCATAATAGGAAGAGTCGGCGTCATAACTCCTGTTTTATAAATGAAGAAACAGACTTTTAAAGAGTTACTCAGTGGCAGAGTACGGCAGAGTATCCAACTTTAGGTGTGTTTTACCACCAAAAGCTCCACTTTACCGTGCATGAGGCCTTCCACCATCATGGCATAATATCTCAGAAGGGATCTAGTAATAAATAAAATGTTGATTCACAGAGTGTTAATGCTGGAACCTTAAGAGTTATCCAGCCTGACCTCACTTTACATAGGAGCAAGATTAAAGGCAGGTGGTCTTAGTATTCTCTATAGTCTTCCTTGTTGCCTTCCGTAGAGGTCTGTCCCTCAGTGTAGTTCATTTACCCACCCAGTCAGTCATGCAGCATGGGGGAGGAGGCAGCCAGGACATGGTTTTCTCAGAAGGCATTCTTATCAAGGCCGTGCTTGTGTTCTCGCACTTTGCAGACAATTGGTGATGCTATTTCTGACATGCTGGTGATTGAGGCCATCTTGGCTCTGAAGGGCCTGACCGTGCAGCAGTGGGACGCTCTCTATACAGACCTTCCAAACAGACAGCTCAAAGTTAAGGTGTGCACCAGATCACTCCCCTTCTAAAAGTTAACTAAAATAAGTTCATTCTACACGTATGTATTGTATAGAGAAGACTGAATTTTCTCACACCTTTGAAAACTACAGAATCCCCTCTTAACCATTCTACTGTTATTTAGAAGTATTTGGTTTCCAACTTTATTATAAATGATTCACTTTAAAAGATTTTATTATTGTTTTTGAATTTTAAAGATGTGAGGGAGAACAAAACAATGAAGCCCCTTTACACTAGCTTCAATTAGTGTCCTCCACATCCCCAATATTATTTTGAAGCAAGCCCTGGATAGCTTGTCGGTTCAAGTGTAGATGTTTCCTTCCTCTGCATTATTCTTGGTTCACACAGTACTTCCAGAGGCTAGATGCTGAGAAGTAGAATCTGGGCTGAAAGGGACACAATTTTTAAAGGCATTTTAGGTAAATTGCTGATTGTTTTCTATACGGATATATACCCGATTACACATTTACCAACATTTTTGAGAGACAGATATTAAATCCACAGTTCACAGAAATGACTGCGGATTGTTCAGTTTTTGTTTTTTTTTTTTAAGGAGATTTTTATGATTCCCTTTTTTAAAAAAAATGCCTAAGATTATTTGATCAATGACTAAGCCATGCAGTACTGGCCCTTATTTTAGTAGTGAGTGTAAGACAGTCTGTGGTAATCTTTCTCAGTACTGTACTTTATGGTACAGTCAGCTGAAATGTAGGTCTGTTCCTGCTGACATTAAATAGCCATAATCTTTTGGAGGGAATTATGTTGAATGGGTTAAACTTCTGAAAGAGAGTATGATATAGAAAAAAACATGAAATGCTTGTGCCTAGGTTGCAGACAGGCAAGTCATTAGCACCACAGATGCTGAAAGACAAGTGGTTAAACCTCCAGGACTCCAGGAGGCCATCAATGACCTCGTGAAGAAGTACAGGCTTTCCCGCGCTTTTGTCCGGCCCTCTGGCACAGAAGACGTAGTCCGAGTCTATGCAGAAGCAGACTCGCAGGTAAGCTGAGACAGTTCTACTGAAGGGATGTGCAGTGAGAATCTAAAGGAGGTGGAGGAGGGTGGTAGCAGGAGAGAAAACTATTTTAATGCTATTGGAATCTCTAATGTCTGAGATTTATGGAGCCTTTTTTCTTCAGTAGTAGTAACATAGTTGACTAAAACTCCCCCAGATATTCTTCTTGTAATGTATTCTATATTTCCTAAAAGGGTCATATTTCTAACTGCTCTAAGAATACTACTTAGTATACCAATACATACTTAGTTTGACACATAGTAATTAAGCTTATGCATCCTAAAGTGGAATATACTTTTTTCCTTCATTTAAAAACATCCTATTGCTTCATGAAAATGACTTATTTTGAAGTTCATTTCTAAACTCACTGGTACTGCACCCGTGCTGCCTGAAGTTTGTCTTTGTGTCTAGGCTTTCAATTTGGTTTTCAGAAATTTTCCTTTAAATGACAGCCTTGCTGTGTGCGTCTCTTTTCTTGCTAGGGTCAGAGACTTAAAAAGTGTTTTTTCAGCTGAGGCAAAGTTACAGGGTATGGCCAGAGCCTCAGTAAGAGATCTTTTCAATTTATACAGTAGCTGATAGCTTTTTTGCAGAAATTCAGGCCATTACAGAATGCAGTAAACAAATATCCCTGGTGCATGAGGAAAGGATAAATGGGGCCTCAACAGTTACTTCCTCTTTCAGTCAGTCACGGCCTTCTTGCCATTAACAACTTACTACCTAAAGAGTCAATAACTCTTCACACTATTACTGACCGGAGACGTATTGTTATGTCTATTACTGAATTTATTCAGAGTTTTAACATGATAATCAAATCAGATTATAAAATAAAGTTAGCTAGGAACTTACCTGATTTAGAAGAATGTGACTTGTTTTCCACTTATCTATTGTAATTTGTTACTGAAAGATGAAAAAAAGTTCTCATTTGAATTATGTTAATGAAACAAAATTGGAAAGCTTCCTCCCTGGGAGTTGCAGGTAACCTGGTAGATACTGTGTCTTTTTCATCTAATATCCTTTTATGTAACTTGCAGGAAAACACAGACAGCCTTGCATATGAAGTGAGCTTGGCAGTATTTCAGCTGGCTGGAGGAATTGGAGAAAGACCTCAACGAGGTTTCTGAGGACAATTTTTATATTCTTTAGAAACCAGAGTTTTTAAAAAAGTTCTTACAGAATAATATTACTGCCACTGTTGTGATAGGTTCAGACACATTTATAATAATGTTTACTGTGTACCTTACTGGATTATTTCTAGATCTGATTGTTTTTCTTAAACACTACCAGAATCATTCTTTAGAAATAGGTAAGCCTTATATTTGTTAAGTTTCATTTTTTTAAATAAAACTAAATTCACCTGTAATATTAATCACACTAATGTAAAATACTAGAGCTCAAGTATATGATTCAGTCATTAACTTTATAATATATGCAAGGAAAAATTCATGAAGGCTGCTAGAAGATTAAAGCTTATTTATTATTACCAACTCCTGTGATGTCTTTTCCATCGATGTTACCTCCCCACGATGTCATTTTGCAGTCCTGGTAGTCACCAATGCTGATACAACTGAGCAGGGTGGAGAAGACTTAATACAAATCAAACCAGTTTTTCTCATAGCAGAGTCTTCAAAGCAGTTCTTGTATACTTACCTCTTGAGAGTTAACATCAGCAGGAAGTCAGGGGTGACTGTGGAGGCTGTGGGCCTCTGCTCGGTACTGAGGTGGAGATGCCTGTGCTACATTTACTTACAAGGATTCATGAGGTCAGGCCTCAGTTTTCTTTACTCCTCTTAGTGAAGGAAAGTGGGAGAAACTTGGTGTAAGACATTGCCAAGCCTCTGACATAGAAATGACACCATTTTTATACTAGAATGTGGTTACTAAGACAAAGCAAGAGAGTCTCCAACCCATCTAAATTAAACAAAGCCTGAAACGAAGAGAAAAAATGTGCAGTGTGTATTTGGCAGATTTAAGACAACTCAGGACAATAAAACAATGGACTATAGTGGACTATTTTTACATATATATAGATCTCTCTTAGGCACCATAATCAATATGAGCCCACAGTTGTTATTTAAACTTGGTTCAGGCCACAGTCAGACATTTGTTCTTATTTACAAATATTTAAATACAACCTGAAACATGTTTTGTTACATACCCAAAAAAAAAAAAATATACAACTTGGGAGCAAATGTTTGCTTTAAATAATTACATTTAAACTAAATTGAACCACTTGTGGTGCTCAAGTTTTTACCACCCCTTCCAGAAAATCTCTTTCTACCATCTCTTCTATTTTTTGCCTAGCTTTGCTGGAAAATGGTTTGTGGTTTTCCAGCTTCATGTCCTTGTTGGGGAAGGTGGTGGAGTAGAGGACGGGGCTCCCTGAGTGTCCTGTGCATCGGCTGGTGACTTTGCTATTGAAGACTTGACTGAGCACGTTGAAGAACGGCAGGAGCTGCTCGAGGCTGCGCACAGTGCAGATAGTGAGCAGCAAGCGCCCCGGCTCCCAGCCCAGCGCTCTCCCTGAGTTCTCTTCCTCCGGATTTTTCTGCAGAAAACAGAGAGGCAGCTGTTAGCAACAGAAGGCCTTAGTCTGTGAGAAAACTTAAACAGAGTTAAGAAATGAATACAAATGATGACGTTAAGTCTCCATTCCAGACTTGCTAAAACACCTGCTTCTGACTGAGGCCTTCTGGTGCCAATTATTAACTGTACAGTGTAGTAAGATTTTCCATCTAGGATGCACAAGTAAGCTTAGTTATTAGCGGAATTGGTTTTGCATATGGACAAATAAAATACTAAAGTTCATCTTGTGCTTTGCATATACTCAAAAAGCTCCCAGATTTCTGGATTCCCACTAACGTATCCGAGGACTAGGTTATAAAATGACCACAGAAGAAGGGACAGAAGGTCTCATACATGTCACTGTTAGTATATCAATCAATTACATTGTGGCCAGAAGGCTTAAACCTGCCACAAGACAGCAGCAGAGTCTGATGAATAATTACTAGCACACAGGGAAAGGAAAGGCACTCCAAGGAGAGATCTGCTATGTGCTTCTAGCTTGTAAACCGCATGGGGAAGGAAAGCTGGCCCTGGAGGCAAAGTTACTCCAGGGCTGGTATCCTGCTCTGCCCTGTCCTTACTGTGGGCAAGATACGACCTATAAAATGGGGCAGCAGGGAAGTCAAATGAGAATGTACGTGAAGACTGTCCACCAAGTACAAACAGTAACTTACACGCTTAAGCAGCTAACTTGAGAAGCCAACTAAATTATACAAATGCAGCTGTAGACATTAGTCTATCTAGAGAGTTCTGAGAGATCTGAAGATGTCTGAACTGGGGCAGAATCAGAGGAAAACATCTGAGTCAAGGCAATGAAAACAACAAGTAGAAAAAAAAAAATCAAGTGGGACTTAGGAAGCACGATTATAGTTTGTCATATTTGTTAACAAATGAGGTTTGCCTTCTAAGATGCTGCTGAGAAACTTTCATTGTTTACTTAGTATTTTANTGTGAGTCTGAGTGAACTCCGGGAGTCAGTGATGGACAGGGAGGCCTGGCATGCTGGGATTCATGGGGTCCAAAAACTTGGACACGACTGAGCTACTGAACTGAACTAAACTGATGAGGACTGGAATTGACTTCTTCCAAATTCCTGTCAATGTTGATATTTTGACCTCTTTCCATGAATCACAAATGTTCTTAATAGCATCTAGAATAACAAATCCTGCCCAAGTTTTTAATTTACTTTACCTAGATACATCAGAAGAGTCACTATCTATGGTAGCTATAGCTTAAGGAATCTATTTATTAAATTAAAAGACTTGAAAATCAAAATAACTCCTTGATCTAAGGGCTCCAGAATGGATGTTATTGTTACAGGCATGTTCAGTTCAGTTCAGTTCAGTCACTCAGTCGGGTTCAACTCTTTGCAACCCCATGGACTACAGTAACTGTCTATCACCAACTTCTGGAGTTTATTCAAACTCATGTCGATTGAATCAGTGATGCCATTCAATTATCTCATCCTCTGTTGTCTCCTTCTCTTTCTGCATTCAATCTTTCCAAGAAATTGTTTCTTGAGGTATGCCTGTATTGCTATGAACTTTCCCCTTAGCACTGCTTTTACAGTGTCCCACAGGTTTTGGGTTGTTGTGTTTTCATTTTCATTCATTTCTATGCATAATTAGATTTCTTCTGTGCTTTGTTGGTAATTCAGCAGCATGTTGTTCACCCTCCATATGTTGGAATTCTTGATAGTTTTTCTCCTATAATTAAGATCTAATCTTACCACCTTGTGGTCAGAAAAGATGCTTGGAATGATTTCAATTTTTTTTGAATTTAGCAAGGCTAGATTTATGGCCCAGGATGTGATCTATCCTGGAGAAGATTCTGTGTGCGTTTGAGGAAAAGTGAAATTCATTGTTTTGGGCTGAAATGTCCTATAGATATCAATCAGGTTTACCTGGTCTATTGTATCATTTAAAGTTTGTGTTTCCTTGTTAATTTTCTGTTTAGTTGATCTATCCATAGGTGTGAGTGAGGTATTAAAGTCTCCCACTATTACTCTGTTATTGTTATTTTCCCCTTTCATACTTGTTAGCATTTGTCCTACATATTGTGGTGCTCCTATGTTGGGTGCATATATATTTATAATTGTTATATCTTCTTCTTGGATTGATCCTTTGATCATTATGTAGTGGCCTTCTTTGCCTTTTTTCACAGCCTTTGTTTTAAAGTCTGTTTTATCTGATATGAGTATTGCTACTCCTGCTTTATTTTGGTCTCTATTTGCATAGAATATCATTTTCCAGACCTTCATGTTCAGTCTGTATGTGTCCCCTGTTTTGAGGTGGATCTCTTGTAGACAACATATATAGGGGTCTTGTTTTTTTTAATCCATTCAACCAGTCTTTGTCTTTTGGTTGGGGCATTCAACCCATTTACGTTTAATGTAATTATTGATAAGCATGATCTATTTGCCATTTATTTTATTGTTTTGGGTTTAAGTTTATACACCCTTTCTGTGTTTCCTGTCTAGAGAATANTTGTAGACAACATATATAGGGGTCTTGTTTTTTTTAATCCATTCAACCAGTCTTTGTCTTTTGGTTGGGGCATTCAACCCATTTACGTTTAATGTAATTATTGATAAGCATGATCTATTTGCCATTTATTTTATTGTTTTGGGTTTAAGTTTATACACCCTTTTTGTGTTTCCTGTCTAGAGAATATCCTTTAGTATTTGTTGGAGAGCTGGTTTAGTGGTGCTGAATTCTCTCAGCTTGTGCTTGTCTGTAAAGCTTTTGATATCTCCTTCATATTTGAATAAGATCCTTGCTGGGTACAGTAATCTGGGCTGTAGGTTTTTTTCTTTCATCACTTTGAGTATGTCTTGCCATTCCCTCCTGGCCTGAAGAGTGTCTATTGAAAGATCAGGTGTTTTCCTTAAGGGAATCCCCTGTGTGTTATTTGCTGTTTTTCCCTTGCTGCTTTTAATATTTGTTCTTTGTGTTTCATCTTTGTTAATTTGATTAATATGTGTCTTGGGGTGTTTTGCCTTGGGTTTATCCTGTTTGGGACTCTCTGGGTTTCTTAGACTTGGGTGATTATTTCCATCCCCATTTTAGGGAAATTTTCAACAATTATCTCTTCAAGTATTTTCTCATGGTCTTTCTTTTTGTCTTATTTTTCTGGGACTCCTATAATTAGAATGTTGGAGTGTTTCATATTGTCTTGGAGGTCTCTGAGATTGTCCTCATTTCTTTTAATTCTTTTTTTCTTTTTTCCTATCTGATTCATTTATTTCTACCATTCTATCTTCTTTTTCGCTAATCCTATCTTTTGCCTCTGTTATTCTACTATTTGTTGCCTCCAGAGTTTTTTTTTTTTTTTTATCTCATTTATTGCATTATTCATTGACTCTTTTTTATTTTTTTTAGGTCCTTGCTAAACCTTTCTTGCATCTTCTCAGTCCTTGTCTCCAGGCTATACATCTGTGATTCCACTTTTATTTAAAGATTTTGGATCATTTTCACTATCATTATTCAGAATTCTTTATCAGGTAGATTCCCTATCTCTTCCTCTTTTGTTTGGTTTGGTGGGCATTTCTCCTGTTCCTTTACCTGCTGGGTATTCCTCTGTCTCTTCTTCTTGTTTATATTGTTGCGTTTGGGGTGGCCTTTCTATATTCTGGCAGTTTGTGGAGTTTTATTTATTGTGGAGTTTCCTCGCTGTGGGTGGGGTTCTATCAGTGGCTTGTCAAGGTTTCTTGGCTAGGGAAGCTTGTGTTGGTGTTCTGGTGGGTGGAGCTGGATTTCTTCTCTCTGGAAATGAAGTGTCCAGTAATGAGTTATGAGATGTCAATGGTTTTGGAGTAACTTTGGGCAGCCTGTATATTGAAGCTCAGGGCTGTGTTCCTGTCTTGCTGGAGAATTTACGTGGTATGTCTTGCTCTGGAACTTGTTGGCCCTTGGGCGGTGCTTGGTTTTAGTGTAGGTATGGAGATGTTTGATGAGCTCCTATTGATTAATGTTCCCTGGAGTCAGGAGTTCTCTGATGTTCTCAGGATTTGGACTTAAGCCTCCTACTTCTGGTTTTCAGTCTTATTTTTACAATAGTCTCAAGACTTCTCCTTCTATACAGCAATGTTGATAAAACATCTAGGTTAAAGATGAAGTTTCTCCAAAGTGAGGGACACCCAGAGAGATTCACAGAATTACATGCAGAAGAGAAGAGGGAGGAGGGAGCTAGAAGTGACCCGAATGAGATGAGGTGAAATCAAAAGAGGAGAGAGCAAGCTAGCCAGTAATCACCTCCTTATGTGCGGTCCACAGTCTGGACCACTCAGAGATGTTCACAGAGTTATACAGAAAAGAGAAGATAGAGGAAGGAGACAGAGGTGGCCAGGAGGATAAAAGGGGGGAATGAAAAGGAGGGAGACAGATCCAGCCATTAATCAGTTCCCTAAGTGTTCTCCATCGTCTGGAACACACAGAGATTCACAGAGTTGGGTAGAGAAGAGAAGGGGGAGGGAAGAGACAGAGGCGACTTGGTGGAGAAAAAGGAGAGTCCAAAGGAAGAGACAGCAGTCAAGCCAGTAATCTCGCTCTCAAGTAAAAATGGGTACTGAAGATTGGGTTTTTGAAGGCAGAAAATTGATAACAAATACCAAAAAGCAAAGATTAAAAATCTAGAATAGAGGTTGGATTTTCAAAGATACAATATTAAAGAAAAGAAGAAGAAGAAAAAACAAAGTCACAAGAATTATTAAAGAATATATATATATTCTATAGGCCCCTTCCTATGTAGTCAGTACTAATGACAGGGTTTTAATCTATTGCACCTGTCACTTCCAAGGCTATTCCCTCTGTTTTAGCTTCTTCTGTCTGCTGGTCTCTTCAGTGTCTGATTTCTGCCCTGACACAAGGCGAGTGGTGGTGGACACTTTTTTTAGGCTCGCTTGTTCAGTTGCGCTGTGGGGAGGGAGGGACACTGCAAACAAATAACACTGGCATGTGCTTGCAGTGTCTCAGCCACACTGGGCCTGCCCCTGCTCAAGGTGCACACAGCTCAGGCTCTACGTTGCTCTGCAAGGAACCATCTGAGGCCGGCCATGGGCTGCATGCACCTCCCAGGTCTAAGTTGCTCAGGCTCAGGCACTCAGGTAGAACTCAAAGGCACAGATTTGGTTTGGCCTCCTTTTTGTGCCCTTCCCAGGTCCAAGTAGCTCAGGTATTTGGTGAGCGTGGTCACTGTGACTTATCGCCTCTCCCATTCCTGCTGTTCAGTTTTCTGGGTGTACAACTGGCACACTTTCTCAGGCAGATGATGACTCTTTTTGAAGACAATGAGCTGCTTTTCTGGGTGCCTGATGTCTTCTGCCGGCATTCAGAAGTTGTTTTGTGGAATTTACTCAGTGTTTAAACGTTCTTTTGATGAATTTGTGGGGGAGAAAGTGGTCTCCCTGTCCTNAGAATATATATATATTCTATAGGCCCCTTCCTATGTAGTCAGTACTAATGACAGGGTTTTAATCTATTGCACCTGTCACTTCCAAGGCTATTCCCTCTGTTTTAGCTTCTTCTGTCTGCTGGTCTCTTCAGTGTCTGATTTCTGCCCTGACACAAGGCGAGTGGTGGTGGACACTTTTTTTAGGCTCGCTTGTTCAGTTGCACTGTGGGGAGGGAGGGACACTGCAAACAAACAACACTGGCATGTGCTTGCAGTGTCTCAGCCACACTGGGCCTGCCCCTGCTCAAGGTGCACACAGCTCAGGCTCTACGTTGCTCTGCAAGGAACCATCTGAGGCCGGCCATGGGCTGCATGCACCTCCCAGGTCTAAGTTGCTCAGGCTCAGGCACTCAGGTAGAACTCAAAGGCACAGATTTGGTTTGGCCTCCTTTTTGTGCCCTTCCCAGGTCCAAGTAGCTCAGGTATTTGGTGAGCGTGGTCACTGTGACTTATCGCCTCTCCCATTCCTGCTGTTCAGTTTTCTGGGTGTACAACTGGCACACTTTCTCAGGCAGATGATGACTCTTTTTGAAGACAATGAGCTGCTTTTCTGGGTGCCTGATGTCTTCTGCCAGCATTCAGAAGTTGTTTTGTGGAATTTACTCAGTGTTTAAACGTTCTTTTGATGAATTTGTGGGGGAGAAAGTGGTCTCCCTGTCCTGTTCCTCTGCCATCTTAGGACCACCCCTTTTGATAAATTTTTGAAAGAAATATTTTTCTGTCTAATTAGTAGAACTGAACAGTAGGCTTAACATATTCAATAAACTATGTTGTAAACAGATGTGTTGTAATCCAGGCTTTGTTGGTCCTTTAACAGAACATAGGAAGAGCTGGTTCAGCATAATTCTTGAGGGTTCTAGAATGGTAAATAATCAGTGATTTCAGCTTAAAAGTCACCAGTTGCATTAGTGCATTAACTCTTAACAGGAGTCAGTCTATTTTGAAGCTTTGAATCCAGGCATTGACTTCCCATCTCTAGTTGTGAAAGTCCTAAATGTCATCACCTTCCAAAAGAAGGTTGTTTTGTCTGCATTCAAAATCTGTTGTTTAGTGTAGCCACCTTCATTTATTATTTTAGTTAAATCTTCTGATAACTTGCTGCAGCTTCTACACAATACTTGCAGCTGCATCTTGCTCTGTGATGTTATAAGGCTTCTATCCTTAACCTCATGAATCAACTTCTGCTAGCTTGAAATTTTTTTCTGCAACTCTCTCAGCTTTCACAGAATTGAAGAATGTTAAGAGGCCTTGCTCAGGATTAGGCTTCAATTTAAAAGAATGTTTTATTTATATTGATCTTCTATCCAGACCAGTACAACTTTCTCCATGTAAGCAATGAGTTGGTTTTTTTTTTTGTTTGTTTTGTTTTTAATCACTCTTGTGTTCATTGGAGCAGCACATTAAATTCCCTCAAAAACTTTTCCTTTGCATCCATAGATTGGTTAACAATTTGGTACAAGAGACCTAGGTTTTGACATATCTTGGTTTTTGACATGCCTTCCTCAGTAAGTTTAATCATTTCTAGCTTTTGATATAATGAGAGATGTGTGACTCTTTCACTTTTACACTTAAAAGCCTTTCTAGGGCTATTAACTGGCTTAATTTCGGCATTGCTATAGCTCAGGGAATTGTGAAGCCTGAAGAGAGGGAGAGAGATGAGAGAAGGGTCGAGTAGTCAGAACACACACATTTATTCATTAAATTTGCCATGTATACAGGTATGGTGAGCAATTGGTCCCCTTAAAAAAAATTAAGATAGTAACATCAAAGATCATTGACCACAGGTCATCATAACGACTATAATCAAAACAAAAAAGCTTAAAGTATTGTGAGAATTACCAGAGTGTGAGATAGAGACACAAAGTGAGCATACACTGCTAGAAAAATAGCACAGACCGACTTGCTGGATGCAGGGTTGCCACAAATATATTTGTAAAAATTATGATTTTGCCACATGCAACAAAGCAAAGTGCAACAAAACAAGGATTTGATTACTGGCAGAAGGAGAACAAATCTTTCCATCCCTAAAACATGTGGGTAAGAAAGTAACCCAAGGCAAAACAATGCTGCTAAAAAAGAAAGCCTAAATCCGCCAAACAAGATGTAAGAAAAAAGTGGTAGTTTGGAGGGGAGTAAGCAGGAGAATTTGAAATGAGGACACAAAAACTGAGCCAGAATGAAGGGGGAAGGGGCCAAATATAGTCGGTCTCTTGTGCTATTAATAAAGAAGTCCAGAAAAGAAAGATTAGAGTCAGTATAGGAATTAAATAAAGGTGTTTGGAATTAAGGGTTTTTCTGCAGGTGAATCACAAACAAGATTTTTCTTTATTAGTTCCACCTCTTGAATCTTCAGTATTTTATCTTTTCACTTTATTTCCATTATTTTATTCATCTCTCCTTCCTGTCTTCACTATTCTCTTTTTTATTCTCTCTTTTCTTTTGTTCTTTTAAAAATCTCCCTTTTATTTGCTTTTCACGCTACATTTAGCACTACTTTCTCCGTATACAAACTTTGAATTAATTCTGTCCTCTACTTTCCACCAACCCTATTCTGTGACTCACTAATTATATTGTTTTTCTTTCCCTTGTCCACTACCCCGTCTAGTCCCTTTTGCTGTATGGTAGCTCTTCACAAACATGGATATTTTTAAATAACACTTTGATTTGAACTTAATCTTAATGTTTATAATTCAACTGCTGTGTAAGTGTAATTTTCAGTTTCACATAAGAAAGAAATAGTAAACAAACTTGATGATTATTTTTATTTGTTGGTTGGTTTACAGGTAACTTTACATTGGCTTGCCTGATGGCTCAGCAGTAAAAAATCTGCCTGACAATGCAGGAGACATGGGTTTAATTACAGGGTCAGGAAGATCCCCTTGAGAAGGAAATGGCAACCCAACTCCAGTATTCTTGCCTGCTGCTGCTGCTAAGTCGCTTCAGTCGTGTCCGACTCTGTGCAACCCCATAGATGGCAGCCCACCAGGCTCCCCCATCGCTGGGATTCTCCAGGCAAGAACCCTGGAGTGGTTTGCCATTTCCTTCTCCAACGCAGGAAAGTGAAAAGTGAAAGTGAAATCGCTCAGCTGTGTCCGACCCTTAGCAACCCCATGGACTGCAGCCTACCAGGCTGCTCCGTCCATGGGATTTTCCAGGCAAGAGTATTGGAGTGGGGTGCCATTGCCTTCTCCTAGAAAATCATAAATTAAAAAATGATGCTCATCAAGGGCATTTGCCACCTGTCTTTGCTGAGACTGAATCCTGTGCTGCTATAGCTGTTGACCTTCCAGAAAAACATCTATTTCTGCTTTATTGACTATGCCAAAGCCTTTGACTGTGTGAATAACAATAAACTGTGGACAATTCTGAAAGAGATGGGAATACCAGACCACCTGACCTGTCTCTTGAGAAATCTATATGCAGGTCAGGAAGCACCAGTTAGAACTGGACATCGAAAAACAGACTGGTTTCAAATAGGAAAAGGAGTACGTCACGACTGTATATTGTCACCCTGCTTATTTAACTTATATGCTGATAAAATGAGAAATTCTGGGCTGGAAGAAGCAAAAGCTGGAATCAAGATTGCTAGGAGAAATATCAATAACCTCAGATATGCAGATGACACTACCCTTATGGCAGAAAGTGAAGAGGAACTGAAAAGTCTTTTGATGAACGTGAAAGAGGAGAGTGACAAAGTTGGCTTAAAGCTCAACATTCAGAAAATGAAGATCATGGCATCTGGTCCCATCATTTCATGGGAAATAGATGGGGAAACAGTGGAAACAGTGTCAGACTTTATTTTTTTGGGCTTCAAAATCACTGCAGATGGTGACTGCAGCCATGAAATTAAAAGACGCTTACTCCTTGGAAGAAAAGTTATGACCAACCTAGACAGCATATTCAAAAGCAGAGACATTACTTTGCCAACAAAGGTCCGTTTGGTCAAGGCTATGGTTTTTCCTGTGGTCATGTATGGACGTGAAAGTTGGACTGTGTAGAAGGCTGAACATCGAAGAATTGATGCTTTTAAACTGTGGTGTTGGAGAAGATTCTTGAGAGTCCCTTGGACTGCAAGGAGATCCAACCAGTCCATTCTGAAGATCAGCCCTGGGTGTTTTATGGAGGTAATGACGCTAAACTTGAAACTCCAGTACTTTGGCCACCTCATGCAAAGTGTTGACTCATTGGAAAATACTCTGATGCTGCGAGGGATTGGGGGCAGGAGGAGAAGGGGACGACAGAGGATGAGATGGCTGGATGGCATCACCGACTCTATGGATGTGAGTCTGACTGAATTCCAAGAGTTGGTGATGGACAGGGATGCCTGCCGTGCTGTGATTCATGGGGTCACAAAGAGTCAGACACAACTGAGTAACTGAATTGAACTGAAGAGGGTGGAGAAATGAATTACTTTGTGCTCCAGGGAACCTGGGGGAACAAGTTTTTCAGATCAGTTCAGTCACTCAGTAATGTCCGGCTCTTCATGACCCAATGGACTGAAGCATGCCAGGCTTCCCTGTCCATCACCAACTCCTGCAGCTTGCACAAACTCATGTCCATGGAGTCAGTGATGCCACCCAACCATATCACCCTCTGTTTTCCGCTTTTCCTCTTGCATTCAATCTTTCCCAGCATCAGGTTATTTTCCAATGAGTCAGTTCTTTGCATCAGGTGGCAAAAGTATTGGAGCTTCATCTTCAGGATCAATTCTTCCAATGAATATTCAGGATGATTTCCCTGCAGTTCAAGGGGCTAGCAAGAGTCTTCTCCAACACCACAGTTAAAAGCATCAATATTTCAGCACTCAACTTTCTTTATGGTCCAACTCTCACATCCATACATGGCTACTGGAAAACCATAGCTTCAACTATACAGACCTTTGCAATGAAATGTCTCTGCTTTTTATTATGTTGTCTGGGTGATAGCTTTTTATAACTTTTCATGTCACAGCTTTTCTTCCAAGGAGCAAGCTCTTTTTAATTTCATGGCTGCAGTGATTTTGGAGTCCAATAAAATAAAGTCTGTTACCGATTCCACTGTTTCCCCGCCTTTTTGCCATGAAGTAATGGGACCAGATGTCACGATCTTCATTTTCTGAATGTTGAGTTCCAAGCCAGCTTTTTCATTCTCCTCTTTTACTTTCATCAAGAAGCTCTTTAGTTCCTCTTCACTTTCTGGCATAGGGGTGGTGTCATCTGCATATCTGAGCTTGTTGATATTTCTCTGGGCAATTTTTATTCCAGCTTGTGCTTCATCCAGTCCAGCATTTTTCATGATAAACTCTGCATATAAGTTAAATAAGCAGGGTGACAATATACAGCCTTGACATACTCCTTTTCCTATTTTGAACTAGTCCATTGTTCCATGTCCAATTCTAACCATTGCTTCTTGACCTGCACCCAATTTCTCAGGAGGTAAGGTGAAACAAATCTTTAAATAGTTAGATATTTTCAGGAACTGATTACATGATTCCAGTCCTTTCATCTCTTCATATCTTTGTTGTTGTTCAGTCGCTCAGTCATGTTCAACTCTTTGAAACCCCATGGACTGCAGCATGTCAGGCTTCCATCCTTTACCATCTCCTGGAACTTGCTAAAACTCATGTCTATCTAGTTGATGATGTCATTCAACCATCTTATCTTCTGTCATCCCCTTCTCCTCTTGCCTTCAATCTTTCCCAGCATCAGGGCCTTTTCTAATCCCTTCATGATGACATCAACTCTTCTTAACTAGCAGAAAATCTTTTGTAAAATAAATGCTTGAGTGCACTAAACTCCCCCTTCATGAAAATTGTATATATTGACCTTCCCCTACCACCTCTTTGGGACAGTTTCTCAGCGCTATCTGAGGTGCTGTCTCTTATGATGCAGTTCTCATTTTGGCCCCAACAAAACTTAACTTTCAACTCTCATACTGTGCATCTTTTTTAGTCCAAAAATTGCACTGACCGAGGTGTCTGGCAGACTACAGTCCAGGGGGCCTCAAAAGAGTTGGACATGACTTAGCAACTAAACAACAACAACAACCTCACAAGGGGGATTTCATGAAAATTCAGCTTAAATGAATTAATTCTGTATTAGTTTTTGATGGCTGCTATAACAAATTACCATAAAGTTAACAAATTGAGCAATCCAAATATATTATCTTATAGTTCTGTAAGTCAGAAGTCTGACATTGATCTTACCAGGCTAAAATCCAAGCATTAGCAGGCTACATTCTTTCCAGAGGCTCCAGTAGAGAATCCTCTCCTTGCTCATTCACATTTTTGACAAAATTCATTTTCTTGCAGTTTTAGAACTAAGTTCTCCTTTTTCTTGCTGGGTTTCCCAGCTTCTACAGGTTATCCTCATTCCACTGCACACAGTATACTTCTTTCATCTTAAGAGCCATTAATGGTGGTTCAAGTCTCTCTCACACCCCAAGCCAATTCTGTCTCTTTCTTCTATTGTTCTTTCTCTCTGACCTAATTTTCTCCCTTCCCCTTCCACTTTTAATGACTCATGTGATTAAACTGGGCCAACCAGTATAATTCCTGATAACTTCATAACCTTTCTTTAAATATCTCAGGTTTTTCTGCTCTATTTATTTTCCTCATAATTTTAATTTCAAGACAATATATATAATCATACCCAAAGACTTACAAGAATTTCCAGGCTCTGGAGAATCATGATTGTGTCACTTAGAATCAAAGAAAGAAGAAAAGAGTTTTGAGGAAAATTTGTTGAAGGAAACCAAGATGCCATGAGTCAAGGATTAGCAAGAATGAGAAAGCATTAAAATTCTAGGACTACACAATTGTTCTACATGGACCTATTTCCAGGGCAGGAGAAGAGATCCAGATGTAGAGAATGGACAAGTGGACATGACAAGGAGTGGGGTCAGGAGAGTGAGATGAATTGTGAGAGTAGGTTTGACATATTACACAATCATGTGTAAAATAGCCAGCTAGTGGGAAGCTGCTATAAAGCAGAAAGAGCTCAGTTCAGTGCTCTGTTATGACTGAGAGGGGTGGGATGGGGCTGGACTGGGAGTGAAGTCCAAGAGGGAAGGGATATATGTATAAATATAGCTGATTCACCTCACTGTACAGCCAAAACTAATACAACATTGTAACATGATTATACTCAAAAAAATTAAAAAAGAAGAAGAAGAAGCCAAACAAAACAAAAACCTAGGCCTAAACTGGAAGCAAGAATAATGATATTTCTGGAGTCTTCGGAGAGATGGAGACATAGACGGAAGTGCTGATTAACCTAAGTTATATATTGATATATATTGATTATATATTGATGTACTCAGAAATAGGATAACAGCATACTCAGGGAATGGAAAAAAGAAATATCTCCACATCTCTCTCCTTCAGCACTCTGATCTTGCCAACTTTTCTCTCTAGCCAGACTTCATATGGAAAACTAGAACTATTGAAAATAAGGTAACGGAAACTATCAAGGTAAAAAACTTCCTCTACTCAAGGAATAGTGCAGTATGGTAGAGGGTGGAGATTAGATATGTGAGGGTTTTAGACTAAAATAAACAAGCAAGGTTAACCCCAAGTTGAGGATAGGTTGGCAAACTTTTCTATACATGGCCAAAGGATAAGTATTTTAACCTTTGTGGATTACACAGTCTCTGTTGCAATTACTGAACTATGGGTCTATAGGGAAAAAAAGTAACTCTAGATTATACATAAACAATGGGTATGGCTGAGTTGCAGAAGAACTTTGTTTACAAAAATAGAAGGTTGGGCGGATTTGGCCAGTGGCCACAGTTTGTTATATTCTTCAGTTGCTAAGTTATGTCCAACTCTTTGCTACCGCTTGGATTGCAGCATGCCAAGCTTCTTGTGCTTCACTATTTCAAGGCGTTTGCTTAAACTTATGTCCATTGAGTCAGTCATGCCACCCAACTAGCTCATCCTCTGTTACTTCCTTCTGCTCCTTCCCTCAGTTTTTCCCAGCAGCAGAGTCTCTTCCACTCAAACCTCAGATGGTCAGACCTCAGATGGTCCACCCAAGCCTCAGATGGCTGAAGTATTGAAGCTACGGTTTCAGTATCAGTCAATCCAATGAATATCTAGGGTGTATTTATTTTAGGATTGACTAGTTTGATCTCCCTGCTCTCCAAGAAACTCTTAAGAGTCTTCTTTAGCACTTCATCAACACTTTAGAGAAATAATTGATTGAGAGCATCAGTTCTCTAGTACTAAGCCTTTTTTTATTGTCCAACTCTCACATCAGTACATGACCACTGGAAAAATAATAGTTTTGGCTATATGGACTTCTGTTGGCACAGTGTTGGCTCTACTTTTTAATTCACTATCTAGGTTTGTCATAGCTTTTTCTTCTAAGTAGCAAGTATCTTTTAATTTCATGGCTTCAGTCACCATCTGCAGTGAGTCTGGAGCCCAAGAAAAGAAAATTTGCCAAAGAAAATGGATGATTCCATTTTCTTCCCATCCATTTGCCATGAAGTGATGGGACCAGATGCCATGATCTTAATTTTTTGAATGCTGAATTTAGGTCAGCTTTTTCACTCTCTTCTTTACCTTCATCAAGAGCCTCATTAGTTCTTCTTCACTTTCTGCCATTATGGTAGTATCATCTGCCTATCTGAGGTTGCTAATATTTTTCCCAGCAATCTTGATTCCAGCTTGTGAGTCATCCAGCCTGGTATTTTGCACAATGTACTCGGCATAGAAGTTAAATAAGAAGGGTGAAAATATATAGCCTTGATGCACTCATTTCCCAATTTTGAACCAGTCTGTTGTTCTATGTTAGATTGCAACTCTTGTTTCTTGACCTACACACAGGCATCTAAAGAGGCAGATAAAGTGGTCTGATATTCCTGTCTCTTTAAGAATTTTCCACAGTTTGCTGTGATCCACACAAAGTTTTTACCATAGTCAATGAAGTAGAATTTTCTGGAATTCTCTTGCTTTTTGTATGATCCAATGGATGTTGGCAATTCTATCTCTGGTTTCTCTGCCTTTCTGAATCCAGCTTGTGCATCTGGAAGTTCTCAGTTCATGTACTGTTGAAGCCTAACTTGGCAGATTTTGAGCACTACCTCGCTAACATGTGAAATGACCACAATTGTATGGCAGTTTGAACAATTTTTTGGCATTGCCCTACTTTGGGATTAGAATGAAAATGGATTTTTTCCAGTCTTGTGGCTACTGCTAATTTCTCCAAATTTGCTGGCATATTGAGTGCAGCATTTTAGTAGCATCACCTTTTAGGATTTGAGATAGCTCAGCTAGAATTTCACCACCTCCACTAGCTTTGTTCACAGTCATGTTTCATAAGGCCCACTTGAATTCACACTCTAGGATGTCTGGCTCTAGGTGAGTGACCACACCACCATGGTTATCCATGTCATTAAAACTTCTTTGTACAGTTCTTATGTATATTCATCCACCTCTGCTTAATCTCTTCTGCTTCTGTTAGGTCCTTACTGTTTCTGTCCTTTATTGTGCCCATTTTTGCATGAAATTTTCCCTTGTTATATCTAATTTTCTTGAAGAAATCTCTAGTATTTCCCATTCTATTTTTTCATTCTATTTCTTTGCGTTGTTCACTCATTAAGGCTTTCTAATCTCTCCTTGCTATAGTTGGAACTCTGTATTCAGTTGGGTATATCTTTCCCTTTCTCCTTTGCCATTTGCTTCTCTTCTTTCCTCAGCTATTTGTAAGGTCTTCTCAGACAACCATTTTGCCTTCTTGCATTTCCTTTTCTTTGGGGTTATTTTGGTCGCTACTTCCTGTACAATGTACAAACCTCTGTCCATAGTTCTTAAAGTACTCTATCAGATCTAGTTCCTTGAATCTATTTGTCTCTTCTACTGTGTAATCATAGACATTTGATTTAGGTTATAACTGAATGGTCTAGATGTTTTCCCTACTTTCTTCAATTTAAGTCCAAATTTTGCAGTAAGGAGTCCATAGTTTAAAGACCCTTAAAATAAGTCATCATGTTTGGAACAGTGGGAAGTGTTAAATCTTTACTCCACAAATTCATAGCTTAGGCTGTTTGTTAACATCAAATATCCGATCTAATTACTGTCAACTAAAAATGACAATTCCCAACATTCTTCATACTGAGAAATGGCTCTGTGACTAAATCCTACCCAGCAGGGTAGGAGTGTTGTTTACAACTTAAACATGGCTTTCTTAAAGAGAATGTGTCATCTGCTTCCTTTCTCCTGTTAACTTGAATTTAGACAAAGACAAGGTATAGATGATCCATCATTCAAAATGAAGAGAAAAGCAACGTCCTAGAGTATAGTGGAAAAATAAAGTATAAGAAGCCTGTGCTGTTAGCACCTTGGATCTCCCCTGCTGTACTATGGTTGGCTATCCTGACTTTAAAAAAATTTACATGAATGTGTCTCCTATTTAGGTAACAATTTTTTTCCAAGTCTTGATTTTGCAATTAAACTTCTGTCATGTGAGTTGTCTCCAACACTGATTCTCCTATAAAATAGGAGTATTATGGCCATGTAGCTTGTTGAGGAGCCTAAGTAGCCTTGTAAAGCCTGAAACATAACAGGCATTCAATAAGATAGTCTAGGGAAAACCCAGGTCTACCCACACCATAGACAGACGCTTTACCTTCTGAGCCACCAGGGAAGTCCTATTGTATTAAGTAGTATAAGAAATACAAATTAAATATTGGAGACAATATAACCTAATTTGGGTATATGACTCCATAATTATTCATAATTGTGCCCTCAAAATAGCTGTTTACAAGTTATCTAGAAATCAGACAGTAGGGTATATAATTAGAAAATAAAATTAAATTGTATATTTTACCAGCTCTTCTTTCTTTTCTTCATGATGGGCTTCTGGAAAGCATGTTTTAGAGGAGATTATCATAAAGCAAGTCACGCTCCAACAGAGAAACAATTGAGAGCTTAATCATTGACAAGAACTGTGAATAAAATAAGTAATAAATGTGATAAATGTACTCATTTTTTAAAGTATAGTCCAAGATTTGCAAAGGAATAAAACAACTTCTGCAAATCAAAGCCTCCCTAGATATCAGAAATTTAATCCAGATTTCCAGCCTCACAACTGAGAAAACAGACCTAGAGAGTTTGATGAGATTGTAAACTTTGTCTGGATATTATCTCCCTTTTAGAGTAAGACAACAATTCTTTACAAAAATGGTTTTCTAAAGGCAGATACAGGCAGAGGAGAAAAGGGGGTACTTGTCCCACAAATTGGTGAGGAAATTTTCTTAGTTATGGAGAGGATTTTGAAGACTTTCTTTATGTTTAGGCTTCCCTGATAGCTCAGTTGGTAATAAATCCATCTGCAATACAGGATACCCTAGTTTTATTCTTGGGTTGGGAAGATCTGTTGGAGAAGGGATAGGCTACCCATTCCCGTATTCTTGGACTTCCCTTTTGGCTCAGCTGGTAAAGAATCTGCCTGCAATGTGGGAGACCTGGGTTTTATCCCTGGGTTTGGAAGATCCCTTGGAGAAAGGAAATGCTACCCACTCCAGTATCCTGTCCTGGAGAATTCCATGGGATTGCTTCCTTATATTTATATTCCTAAATCACTTCCAACTGCATCTTCCCTAAACCTATCCATCTCTATTGGTACTAGAATAGTTATATAGCTTTTAGAATATTTAAATAGACTATAAATTCTTATATGACTCATCATAGCCTATAAAATGAAATAATGTTTCTTTGTTACTTTTTCCAAGTGAACTATACCATTTCAGATTCATCTCACTATACTCCCTTTTGTTACTACAACATCTGGCTCAATTTGGTAATACAAACATATGCAAATCTCTAAATATTCTCCTTATTTTTCATGTAACCAAGCTGTTGGTGATACATGTATATATACACCATTAGCCAAAACGCTTTGACCTCCCATTATTGTCCCAATTCATTTCTATGTACTTTTTAGGACTTAGTTCAGGGATGTTATTCTGGTTCTTTGTTTTTAAGTAGAACATTAGGCGTCTCTTACTTGTTCTACTATACTGTAAAACCATGCTTTATGATGCAGTTTTACTTGGCCCCACTACTGTCTTTTATCTAGGTGTTCTCAGATAAATAGCAGATGTTCAAACAAAGTTCAAGCCCCAATTATAATTAGAGATTTTTTTTTTAAATCATGTTTCTTCACTTTCAATCTAGTTTACTTCTCCTTCTCCCATATTGCCTTATCTGAGTTCTATAAAATAAGTGTAAATGACTTGTCAAGAGATCACACTGATTTTCATAAAGAATATAGTTCTATGTAATCATAAATCCATGCCTTAAAGAATTTAACACTGGATATAATTAACAATAACTTCATTTGTCTTAGGCTTAAGTAGAGTCATGTAATTGGCCTACAGGTGGTTGGGGAAAACTTGACATATATAAATTGAAAAGTTACTTAATATCACATGAACATAATAATAAAAGTGAAATGTGTAGAATAAGCCAGTATGTTCTACAGTATGAAAGGAGGAAGAAAAAGCAACAGCCTTAACAAATGGAAAGAGCTCAGTGGAAAAATATAACCATTGAGCTTAATTGAAAGTTATGTGCACTTTCAAAGATACCGAGCGGACAGGCATTTTCCAGGAATTTGACTACAAATAGAGTGAAAAGGGACTTACTTCCCTGATGACCCAGTGATTAAGAATTTGCTTGCAAATGTGGAAGACATAGGTTCGATCCTTATTCTGGAAACTAACATCCCACATGCCACAAGACAACTGAATTTTAGTGCCACAGCTACTAAGCAAGCATATCACAACTAATAAAGCTCACACACTCTAGAGTCTGTGCTGTGCTCTACAGAGAAGGCTGTACACTACAACCAGAGAATAACCCTTACTCACCATATATAGAGACAGAACACATGCTGCAACAAAGATCCAGAATAGGCAAAAAAAAAAAAAAAAAAAAAAGAAAGAAAGAAAGAAAGAAAGAAAGAAAAAAGAAAGTAGAAGTTAGAAACAATAAAATATATTTTTTCAATAGACTTCTCTGAGAAATGTTGAAATCGTCATGGTAAATAATCATCAGTTCAGTTGCTCAGTCGTGTCCAACTCTTTGCAACCTTATGGATTACAGTTCACCAGGCTTCCCTGCCCATCACCAACTCCCAGAGCTTACTCAAACTCATGTTCATTCAGTTGTTGATGCCATCTAACCATCTCATCCTCTGCCATCCCATTCTCCTCCAGCCTTCAATCTTTCCCAGCATTAGGGTCTTTTTAAATGAGTCAGTTCTTCGCATTAGGTGGCCAAAGTAGAGTTTCAGCTTCAACATCAGTCCTTCCAATGAACATTCAGGACTGATTTTTTTCTTTTTTTTTAGGATGGACTGGTTGGATTTTCTTGCTATCCAAGGGACTTTCAAGAGTCTTCTCCAATACCACAGTTCAAAAGCGTCAGTTCTTCAATGCTCAGCTTTCTTTACAGACCAACTCTCACATCCATCCAGAGCTTTGACTGCTGCTGCTGCTAAGTCACTTCAGTCGTGTCCAACTAAGTGCGACCCCAGAGACGGCAGCCTACCAGGCTCTTCAGCCCCTGGGATTCTCCAGGCAAGAACACTGGAGTTGGTTGTCATTTCCTTCTGCAGTGCATGAAAGTGAAAAGTAAAAATAAAGTCGCTCAGTCGTGTCCGACTCTTAGTGACCCCGTGGACTGCAGCCCACCAGGTTCCTCCGCTCATGGGATTTTCCAGGCAAGAGTACTGGAGTGGGTTGCCATTGCCTTCTCCAGAGCTTTGACTAGAAAGACCTTTGTTGGTAAAGTAATATCTCTGCTTTTGAATATTCTGTCTAGTTTAGCCATAACTTTTCTTTCAAGGAGCAAGTGTCTTTTAATTTCATGGGTGCAATCACCATCTGCAGTGATTTTGGAGACCCTTACATTAAAGTCTATCACTGTTACCATTGTTTTCCCATCTATTTGTCATGA
Organism: Oreotragus oreotragus; assembly: GCA_006410675.1. Classification (NCBI taxonomy): domain Eukaryota; kingdom Metazoa; phylum Chordata; class Mammalia; order Artiodactyla; family Bovidae; genus Oreotragus; species Oreotragus oreotragus. The sequence continues at coordinate 124,916 of SJYX01014745.1, read as the reverse complement.
AGTGATGGGATGAGATGCCGTGATCTTAGTTTTCTGAATGTTGAGCTTTAAGCCAACTTTTCACTCTCCTCTTTCTCTTTCATCAAGAGGCTCTTTAATTCTTCTTCACTTTCTGTCATTATGATGATGTCATCTGCATATCTAAAATTATTGATATTTCTCCAAGAAATCTTGATTCCAGCTTGTGCTTCATCCAGTCCAGTGTTTCTCAAAATGTACTCTGCATATAAGTTAAATAAGCAGGGTGACAATATACAGCCTTGATATACTCTTTTCCCGATATGGAACCAGTCTGTTGTTCCGTGTCCAGTTCTCACCTTTGCTTCTTGACCTGCATACAGATTTCTCAGGAGGCATGTCAGGTGATCTGGTATTCCCATTTCTAAGGGTTTTCCACAGTTTTTTGTGATTCACACTTTATTGACTTTGTCATAGTCAATAAAGAAGAAGTAGATTTTTTTTTCTGGTAAATTATCATAGTAAATGATTATTGTGATAAGTAATGCTGCATTAAATTAACTTATATACACTTACTGATGGTTTCTCTCTGGAACTAGGGTCAGGTTTGCCATTGCAGCATATTTATCAATGTGGCTAACATGGTCTAGGTAAAGACATGCGAAGGCAAATGATATACATATAAATCTCCTTTTATCCCCATCTATTGCATAATTTCTATAAAATCAATCTCTTTGACTCAAATATTCCATTTGTAATAAAAGACAAGTAAAGATATCTAATCCCAGGTATGGTAGTTTGTGCTTTTATCTTGTCCAAGAGACTCAGAGACTTATATTCTGAATACCAAGTTTGGGACATATGCCAGCTATTGACAAAGCAATTCATCATAAATCTCTGTGGCAATGATATAGATATTTTACTAAGCTACATCTATCTATATTTAGTGAGCATCTACTCTATGCTAGTGCTGTGCTTGATTTAAAGATAAAGAGGGCAATAAATCCAATAAGCTCTGTTTCAACAAATTCATAATCCAGCTAGTTAGAACATACTGAAGCAGTGAACTGGTATAGGTTCAAGGTTCTGACTATGCATTTAATTGTCATGCTTTCAGGTGATCCACTAGAATGAGGAAAAATGCTATTGGTCATAAGATGGCATCTAAGTTAGAGAGCAGCTGGTTCAGTTTAGCAAAAGCTAATTTCAATGAAGTGCTAGAGGGAAATATACTCACATAAGAGACAAACTTCTTGTTTATTTTGATATGTAATCATTGAAAACCAATCCCAGTCTATACATGGTTAAAAATCCAAACCTTCCTTTTGATGCAATTTAATGCATTAAAATGAATGTTGGACAAGTGACAGGAAATTAGATGTCTAGTCCTGAGGCTGTCTAGTCCTTGAGTTAGTGGGTGATTGGCAGCCATGCACTTACTTTCGTTGAACTTCAGTTTCCTCACTTGCAAAATGATAAGATATTTGCTATATGAACTTCTGCCTTTCTTCTGCTCAACAACTTCATAAACCTTGGGATTTTCAGACAAATGTAAATCTGAATGTTCTCCTCTGTTTAGGGATTCTCTTAAAGTATTTGCACCCTTTTTTATTTAACAAAGTAGTGCTTTTATGCTTATATAGACTGGTTAATACTGGATTTGTAAACATAGTTGAGGCATTCTGAGATTACTCTTTCTACACTGCTTGTTAAGTAACATGAAAAAATAGAGAATGTTTTAAAAGGTTGAAGAAAATTCAGGGAATATTTTTTAAAAAATGATGGGGTGCCTTGATTCACCAATAATACGATAAGCGACTAGAGGTCAGGGATCCTGGCTTTTACTTCCTCTTATTCACTGTAAGGATGAGTATACTAATGCAAGTAATCAAATCTTAGTAGAGTATGAGCTATTTTGTAGGATTCAGAACTATTAAAGATCACCCTTATAAAGGAGCAGAGGTTGAATTCTTAATCAAATACATTTTTTTAATAGACACCTACTGCCTATCTCTAAGGTGCCATAAGACTGTCATTATGACATCTTTTGTCTTAATAGTTGGAAATACATTCACCAGATCTCTTAATATATTTCAAAAAATTGATTTTAAAAGAATGGACCTAAATAGCAAACCTAAGTCAGATCTTGCACTAGTTATCACTATCTTATTTGTGAACAACTGTTTGGCAAGGTTTATCTAGAACAGGTGTAATCTTACATTGAAAACTTTTCAGTCTCATATAACCAGAAAATGTGTTTATTGATTCAGCTTTACAAGTTATGTTCACTGTTATCAACTTGCATTTCTGATCATGATGTCCAGAGAGTAAAACCCTGTTGTACAATTGCATCTGAATTCTAAGAAGCTGTTTGTTGAGGTGGAAATTGCACTGAGAGCCTTTAGGGCTCACTTCATTGACAGGAGAAATCCAGTGTAAGGCTATATGTCACTGTGTTCTTCCCATGTGTGTCTGATAGTCATTGTAAGATTAGAACTAGAACAGTTCCTTATTTCCACAAAACTGTGTGATATAAAAGCTCAATTTTCAGTAGAATACATGTTAACTTGGAGATTAAAAGGAAAATTCAACATGTATTGGAAAAGCACTGTATAGCCTGTCAAACACTTATCTGTTTAAATTCCAAGTGACCCCTTTGTTCTTGAATTTCCCAATCCACATGATGCCATGGTTAAAACTTATAAAGAGTTCAATTTAGGTACTACATTAATGCAACATTAAGGTTGACATTTTTAATCATTAATAGTTCTGAGCCAAATAATTCAGAGTTACCTTTCACAGCCACTGCCACCAAGGCAAATTTATACCTCACTTATTTTCTAATAAATTCTGCACAAAAAAATTGAACATATGTACACAAACCAAAACAATTTCTATCCTCAAGAAGCATGTAATTACCAGGACTTTTAAAATATAGCACAAAGGAAAAAAACAATTTCGCATTTATCAAGCTCATTTGTGAACTTAAATATATCCAAAAAGCTGACATGTTGGGACCTGATTCATTTCTTAAATTTACCAAGTAATTGATAATATTTTCTGTAGTTTACTATGTCAGAATTAATGTTTAACTAGAATGACAGAGGTTAAGTAATCCATGTTTTGGTTAATTTATAATTGACTAGTTAGGTGGTAAGATACATGGAAATAAAGATGATTTGCATACGTGTATAATCTATTCTTAGAAGCATTGTGTGTGTGCTTAGTCACTCAGTTGTGTCAGACTCTGTGACCCCATGGACTGTAGCCTCCAGGTTCCTCTGTCCATGGGAATTCTCCAGGCAAGAATACTGGAATACAAGCCCTCCTCCAGGGCATCTTCCCAATGCAGGGACCAAACCCAGGCTTCCCACACTGCAGGTGGATTCTTTACCATTTGAGCCACCAGGGAAGTCCTTAGAAGCATTAATTGCAGCATACTGTGGCTACAGGTTAATTGATATCTTAGTTCTTTTGAATTGATCATTAATTAATTTTCAAGTTGTTTGAAACAATCCATTTTCAGTCATTTTACCAAATATTATTGATTGTCTATCCATTATCCATTCTTCCCATAAAGTAATTTGCATGTTTTAGACTTGTGCTATTTAGCATGGTAAACATTACCTACATTTGATATTTAAATTTAAATTCATTAAAATTATATAAAATTGAAACATATTAGGCATATTTCACACAAGAATAGTAGTTTAGTAACTGTCATATTACATGGACCACAGCCTTGTCTAACAAAGTGAAACTATGAACCAGGCCATGTAGGAACACCCAAGATGGATGGGTCTTGGTGGAGAGTTCTGACAAAATGTGGTCCACTGGAGAAGGGAATGGCAAACCAGTTCAGTATTCTTGCTTTGAGAATCCCGTGAACAGTGTGAAAAAGCAAAAAGAGAGGACTCAGAAAGATAAATTCCCCAGGTCAGTTCAGTCCAGTTCAGTCGTTCAGTCGTGTCCGACTCCCTGTGACCCCATGAATCGCAGCACGCCAGGTTTCCTTGTCTATCACCATCTCCCGGAGTTCACTCAAACTCATGTTCATCGAATCCGTGATGCCATCCAGCCATCTCATCCTCTGTTGTCCCCTTCGCCTCCTGTCCACAATCCCCCCAGCATCAGAGTCTTTTCCAATGAGTCAACTCTTCACATGAGGTGCCCAAAATACTGGAATTTCAGCTTCAGCATCATTCCCTCCAAAGGAATCCCAGGGCTGATCTCCTTCAGAATGGACTGGTTGGATCTCTTTGCAGTCCAAGGGACTCTCAAGAGTCTTCTCCAACACCACAGTTCAAAAGCATCAATTCTTCGGCACTCAGCTTTCTTCACAGTCCGACTCTCACATCCATACATGACCACTGGAAAAACCATTGCCTTGACTAGATGGACCTTTGTTGGCAAAGTAATGTGTCTGCTTTTCAATATGCTATCTAGATTGTACATAACTTTCTTTCCAAGGAGTAAGCGTCTTTTAATTTCATGGCTGCAATCACCATCTCCAGTGATTTTGAAGCCCCAGAAAAGAAAGTGTGACACTCTTTCCACTGTTTCCTCATCTATTTCCCATGAAGTAATGGGACCAGATGCCATGATCTTCGTTTTCTGAATGTTGAGCTTTAAGCCAACTTTTTCACTCTTCTTTTTCACTTTCACCAAGAGGCTTTTTAGTTCCTCTTCACTTTTTGCCATAAGGGTGGTGTCATCTGCATATCTGAGGTTATTGATATTTCTCCTGGCAATCTTGATTCCAGCTTGTGTTTCTTCCAGTCCAGCATTTCTCATGATGTACTTTGCATATAAGTTAAGTAAGCAGGTCAGGGAAACCTGTATGCAGGTCAGGAAGCAACAGTTAGAACTGGACATGGAACAACAGACTGGTTCCAAATAGGAAAAGGAGTACATCATGGCTGTATATTGTCACCCTGCTTATTTAACTTATATGCAAAAACAACACCCAGCTGTGCATGGGACTGGTGATGAAACTAAAGTTTGATGCTGTAAAGAGCAATACTGCATAGGAACCTGGAATGTTGGCTCCAGGAATCAAGGCAAATTGGAAGTGATCTAACAGGAGCTGGCAAGATTGAACATCAACATTTTAGAAATTGGTGAACTAAAATGGACTGTAATGGGTGAATTTAACTCAGATGACCATTANAGTTGTGCATGTGACTGGTGATAGAAGCAAGATCCGATGCTGTAAAGAGCAATATTGCATAGGAACCTGGAATGTCAGGTCCATGAATCAAGGCAAATTGGAAGTGGTCAAACAAGAGATGGCAAGGGTGAACGTCGACATTCTAGGAATCAGCGAACTAAAATGGACTGGAATGGGTGAATTTAACTCAGATGACCATTATATCTACTACTGCGGGCAGGAATCCCTCAGAAGAAATGGAGTAGCCATCATGGTCAACAAAAGAGTCCGAAATGCAGTACTTGGATGCAATCTCAAAAACATCCTATAGGTTTTTTAAAACTGCTTAATATAAAACCTAAAACTTCATTTGAAATTCATCTCAATGAAACAAATGGTCATGAATTTCTCAATTTTGTTCATTTATTTGTGTATGAATATATCTCACTGCTGGAATGAGACAAAGTTTAAAACAAAATCTATTATTATATTTTAATTTTATAGTAAGTTATTGTTGTAATTCAGTTGCTCAGTAATGTCTGAATTTGGACAGAGGAGCCTGGAAGGCTGCAGTCCATGGGGTCACTGAGGGTCGGACACGACTGAGCGACTTCACTTTCACCTGTCACTTTCATACATTGGAGAAGGAAATGGCAACCCACTCCAGTGTTCTTGCCTAGAGAATCCCAGGGACGGGGGAGCCTGGTGGGCTGCCGTCTATGGGGTCACACAGAGTCGGACACGACTGAAGTGACTTAGCAGCAGCAGCAGCATGGACAGCAGTAGGCTAGGCTTCCTGGTACTTCACGATCTCCCAGAGCTGGTTCAGACTCATGTCCATTGAGTCAGTGATGCCATCTGTCATCCCCTTCTCCTGCCTTTAATCTTTCCCAGCATCAGGATCTTTTCTAATGAGTCAGCTCTTCGCATCAGATGGCCAAAGTATTGGAGTTTCAGTTTCAGCATCAGTCCTTCCAGTGAATATTCAGGACTGATTTCCTTTAGGACTGACTGGTTTGATCTCCTTGCAGTCCAAAGGACTTTCAACAGTCTTGTCCAACACCACAGCTCAAACTATCAATTCTTCAGTATTCAGCCTTCTTTATGGTCCAACTCTCACATCCATACATGACTACTGGAAAAACCATTGCTTTGACTATACAGACCTTTGTGGGCAAAGTAATGTCTCTGCTTTTTAACACGCTGCCTAGGCTTGTCATAGCTTTTTTTCAAGAAGCAAGTGTCTTTTAATTTCCTGGCTGCAGTCACCAAAAGCAGTGATTTTGGAGCCCAAGAAAATAAAGTCTGTCACTGTTTCCATTGTTTCCCCATCTGTTTGCTATGAAGTGATGGGACCAGATGCCATGATCTTTGTTTTGTGAATGTTTTAAGCCAGCTTCTTCAGTCTCTTCTTTCACCTTTATGCAGAGGCTCTTAAGTTCCTCTTCATTTTCTGCCATAACAGTGGTATCATCTGCATATCTGAAGTTATTGATATCACTCCCAGTCTTCTTTATTCCAGCTTGTGTTTCATCCAGTTTGTCATTTCACATGATGTACTTTGCATGTAAGTTAAATAAGCAGGGTGACAATATATATCCTTGAAGTACTTTTCCAGTTTCTAACCAGTCTGTAGTTCCATGTCTAGCTCTAACCATTGTTTATTGATCTGCATACAGGTTTCTCAGGAGGCAGGTAAAGTGATCTGGTATTACTATCTCTTGAAGAATTTTCCATAGTTTGTTGTGATCCATACAGTCAAAGGCTTTAGTGTAATCAATGAAGCAGATATTTTTCTGGAATTCATTTGCTTTTTCTATGAGCCAACAGATGCTGGCAATTTGATCTCTGGTTTCTCTGCCTTTTCTAAATCTAGCTTGAACATCTGAAAGTTCTTGGTTGATGTACTGTATGGTAAGTGCTACATATAAATATATAAATGGGAATTGGAGGAGTTTTATTATTGAAATATCATTATATGTTAGTCACTTAGTCATGTATGACTTTTTGTAACCCCATGGACTGTATCCTGCCAGGCTACTCTGTCCATGGAATTCTCCAGGCAAGAAGACTGGAGTGGGTTGCCATTTCTCCTGCAGGGGATCTTCCTGACCCAGGGATCGAAGCCAGATCTTCTGCACTGTGGGCAGATTCTTTACCGTCTGAGCCACCAGAGAAGCCTGGGAATATCATTAAATCCTTTTTGAAATCCTAATACATGTAAAAAATTTTAAATACTCTAAAACCAATTGATATAATATTAAAAATTCTCAACTCTCTATCAGCTTTAGATTTGAAACAGGTCCTCCTTCAATTGTATTAAAAGGAAAAAAAACACTTTTCCTACAAAAAAATTATTAATAATCACAGTGATTCATTTTTTAAAAATACCAGTGCAGGCCTTAGGCACAGCTCTATACCAGGTGGAGTCTAACAAGTATGTCAAATGTCCCTTTGATTTCTACTGGAAAACTTCAGATATTTATCATAGCAATACACCATAAAGATATTAAGGGTGGAAAGAAGGTGAATTCATTTTTTTTCTGTAAAATGTGATAGGGACAATTACAAAAAATGGGATTAGGAAAGGAGAACTTGTGACTGCATCCAAATGGATTCTCAAGTAGATCAGTTTTAGAGAAGGATATCATATGTTAATTACCTGTTTAAAAATGTCACAACCAGGCAATCTTTGCAAGGTTTTCACATAATCCAAGTTATACATACCCAGTTTAAAGGCCACAGCTCCATGTAATACCCGTGATCTGACTTAGTAAGACACTGGCAAGTATTAAATTTTCCTGGAGACATTAATGAGAGCAGGTACCATACCAAGTTCCCAGGCAGGCCTCAGGCACAGCTCTATACCAGATGGAGTCTAACAAGTACTGAAAGATAGGATCACAGGTTCCTGAGTTCTGGGCAGGCAGGCCTGATAAACAGCTTACATTGTTAGCCTTGGGCTCCTCTGGAGATTTTCTTAGTGCACAGGAAAGTAATAATACTTTATTTCTTTATAATTTATTTGCTTATTTCTCTATTTCTATGAAGCAATTAGAGAGCAAGAAAGGTAACTTCACCAAGATCGTAGGTACTATTTCACAGTCTTTTCTCCTTCTTTGCAGATTAAGGGATTTTCCCCCCATTTGTCCTCTACCCACCATGCTATAGCAGAACCTATTACAAGATTGTACCAAATGGTTTTACCCCTCAGTTCTGCTTCTGAAAGAATGGCAGAACGTTTCTTCTCTTCCTCCTGACCTGTGATGCCCCTCATATGGTGACTAACGACTTTTCCTCTCTGTTTTGCTGAGGGCCAGGAAGTTCCTCTCCATTGCAGAGGTGATCTTATCTGTTGTTGTTCACTTGCTAAGCTGTGTCTGACATTTTGTGACCCCATGGACTGTAGCCTGCCAGGCTCCTCTGTCCATGGGATTCTCCAGGCAAGTATACTGGAGTGGGCTGCCATTTCCTGCTCCAGGGGATCTTTCCAACCCAGGTCTCCTGCTTGCCAGGCAGATTCTTTCCCATTGAGCCACCAGGGAAGCCCTTGTCCACCCAGTCTTATCCATTATTACTAGCCTTATTTCAGGACTCAGCTGGAAAGTGACAGGAATCTCTTGTACTCACTCACAGGCCAGTTCTAGCTGCACACTTCCCTCCTCCGCCCACCTGCCCAAACACAAGGGAGCCAGAAGTGGGATCTTACGCTGCATCTGGACAGAGGCAGGATGTCACGTGCTTGGTGAACTGTGCCAGGACTTCCACAAAGCTCTCTCTTCACCTCATGCCGTTTCCTTCCTCCCCCTAACCCAATGTAGCCACACTGGCCTTCCATCACCAGTTCCTCAGCTGATCTTTGTACATGCAGCTGCCTCCTCTGTCCTTCTCCAGTTGCTAACTGGTTTGCTTCCCCGGTGGCTCACATGGTAAAGAATCTGCCTGCAATGCAGGCACCTGGCTTTGATCCCTGGGTCTGGAAGCTCCCCTGGAGAAGGGAATGACTACCCTCTCCAGTATTCTTGCCTGGAGAAGTCCATGGACAGAGGAGCCTGGTGGACTACAGTCCATGGGGTCCCAAAGAGCTGCACATAACTGAGCAGCTGACACTTTCACTTTTTTTCTTTCTTCAACTCATAGCTAAAATATTTCCTTCCCAAAGAATATAACATCTAGCTTCTCTTCATTTGAGCTAATCCCTTTGACCACTTTTTCAAACCTCTCTGATGATCTTTGATTTGTTTTATAGTTCTCATGTTCACTTATAATTATACAGTTACTTGTTTACCTGATTAATTCATGTCATTTTCCTAAGTTTAACTGTAAATGCCCTAAGAGACCAGGTCCATTTTGTCCACTACTGTGAATACAGCTGATGACTAACTTACAATAGTACAACACACATTTGTTAACAAAATGAATAAAGCCAGGCTTCAGCTTAGGCATGTTTAGAAAGAAATTTCTCCCTGGCCTAATACCAAATAAATTTTATAATTTAGATCCCACATATGGAAATAGTGCTACTTTTGACAAAGTAAGTTGAATAGCAAAAAGAAAACAAAATGAACAAGGGGAAAAATGCTAGTCTCGTGTAGAAACATGCAAAAAAGGAAAATTGGAAGAAGTTATTTGTAAGTTTAATAACATAAAATCACAGAATTTCAAATGCTTAAAAAAAACACTCAACACAGTATATTTATATGGGAAAACCTGAGTCTTGTTATTAGATGCAATAATCAGGGAAGAATTTGAACACTAGGGAAAATTGAGTCCTGGATGTTCATAACCAATTGTAACACCTGAGAAGTTTTCTTTTCCTAACTTTTCAAGATACAGTCATTGGCTCCAATTTGTATAGTCCTCACTAACTTATTGCCTGGGGCTCTGGGATTCTTTGGTACTGTATAGCTTTTCCTAAAAAGTTTGAAGATAAATAAAGCACACAGAGAACTGTTTAAGGAAGTACTCCTAGGATTGTTTACATTTCAGTCTAAATAATGAGCATGTTTTCTGCCAGTTGTTTATCTTTAGTTACTCTAAGGACATGGTCTGGCCTGGCTGGAGCCAAAGGTCAGAATTTATCATTTATCAAAGAGACAGCTCTGACCCCATTTGGCTTTCAACATTTTAGCTTATTAGACATCCACACCAAAGTTTAGGCAAGTTTTTTTTTTTCATTAAAATTTCAAACTGAGACTTTTTCATCTGATGTTCTATAAAAGTAGACAAGCTCTACACCCAATTATATTTGATATTAAGACAGTTTTATACCTTGTCACTTTGTGGAGAAATTCATGAGGACTAATATAAGAATATGGGTAGTTTTTAACCCATGAGTTCATGTGAACCAGAATTGGTGATGGATGGGCTAAGATGAACAGATCTAAAATAATCTTCATCTAATGATTAATTTGACTGCAAGACTAAGCCTGTAAAATGGCCTTGTAAACACTGAAGAATAATTTCCAGTGAGAAACTGTAGGCAAGTGCAATGGTCCTACTCCTTTTAAAAATGTAACTTAATTATTTGCTACTACTCTTACATGAGCTTGATACATTCTTCACCACTTATGGAAATTATAAATATGACATTTTATGACAAGGATCTTTAAAGATTTTGTGCATGTCTGCGTGTATGTGTGTGTGTGCAATGGGCTCATTTGAGAACCTGGTAAAAGTGACTCATCTTTGGAAAAAAAAAAAAGCAAATACCACTTATCCACCAAAATGTACATATAATTTCCAGAGATCCAATGGCCCATTTGAAATACATGCAGGAAAAGAAAAACAAAATAAACACAAAAACCAACCACAGAGTATACAGAGTAACTACTTAAAAAGCTCATCACCTTCAGTCGATGTTCCAAGCATTTAATTCTCTTAAAGTCAGTTGTGCAGAATTAATTCTCCTAAGTAACTCTTAACCCTATACACTTAGACTGTAACCCAGGTTACTAAGTCAGTGGCTATGTATTATTATAAAAATATAATGATGGTCTCTATGCAGTTGATAAGTAGTTGCTGCTTCGAGCAGCCTGGAATATCCAACTATTAGCCTGCCACGACCAGCAGGATACCAGGGACCAAGCCACTACCCAGCAACTGAAAACTAAAGCCTCAGTAATAGCAGGGCCTCCAGGAGACATTGCCAGCACCAAAATGGATACCAATTCTCACTGTTTAGTGCCCACACTTTATGTAGTTGTTATAAAAAGTTCTTAATATAACATCTAAGTTTATCCATTTAATTTTTCCCAAAAGTAATAATCTATTTGGAAGGGTGAAAACACTCGGGGCTTTCTTTAGTTCGCTGAAATGGAAAGTACAATAGAGCTGTTGACTTTGTCCTGTCTTTTTAAGGATGGAAGTCTGAACAGATTACTCACAGGTTAATTTTCCTTTGGGAATACAAGCACTGAGAGGGAAAGGGAGTATATGAAGAAAGGATACTGGGTAGATCTAGGCAAGGGCAAGGAAAAGGGAAAAGATCCTTAGGTTGTATGTTAATGTTTAGTCACTCAGTTGTGTTCAACTCTTTGCGACCCCCTTGGACTGTAACCTGCCAGGCTCTTCTTTCTATGAGGTTCCCAGGCAAGAATACTGGAGTGGGTTGCCATGTCCTTCTCTGGGATCTTCCTGACCCAAGGATAGAACCCATGTCTCTTACACTGGCAGGCAAATTCTTTACCACTGAGCCACCAGGGAAGCCCAGGCATTTATTTCTTTACCTCCCATGCCTTAGGAAATCATTGTACCATCATTTCATAGAAGTCTGGCAGGACTCCTATTCCTGTTTTTTATTTCTCAGCTTCCAAAAACAGCCAGTGATATTATCTTTCTTTCCAGGTGGAAAGAACCTGTGTATAGATGAAGCCAAGAAGAGGTAGGAGATCAATGGAGAAGAAAAATGTTCCATTAATGGTTAGGAGTCTCTAGCTCTGTGATAATTCCTTTTATTTATAAGTCTTCAGATAGCCTTCCAGCTAAGATAAGTAATACATAGTCATCATTATTATTTTTATTATTTAAATAGCTAAGCTACCTTGAGTTAGATTTCTGTCACTTTCAACCAAAAGAGTTTTGGTTAGGGTAGAGGATTACATAGAGGCCATGTCTATGTAAAAAGTGGGCCTGAAAATAGTATAATTATTCATATGACAATATAAAAAATTATAAATAGAAAGTGTGTTAATATGAACACAATAGATTTTACAGCTATCTGCGATCATTCTTAAGAGGACATGTTCTGATAATTTTTTAATTGCTTTGCAATAAAAAGGCATGAAAGCTACCTATTGCACTGATTGAAAATACTCTGCAGTTTAGGAATGTCAGACTTTCATTATGATAGCAAACACACACACACAATAGTTAAATGACTATGAGAATAAACACCATATTTTTGACAATTTGTGTTTAGAAAACCCTGACTATTTTAGGTAAAACAATAGGGTGGCTGAGGTAAAATTTTTCAAATAGCTTTTCCAGTAAAAATATGTGGAAGCTTTATTTTTACAAGAAACTGTAGACTTTCTGATAAAAACTTAAATCATTGCTTTGATCATTAGCTGATTTGTTTTTCCATCTCCAAGAAGCTTCAAAAACAAACAAAAAATGCTCAATATTATGGCTTTTTAGCCTATAATTTTTTTTCACATTTAAGCATTGTATTCTAGTTTTTCTAATGACTAAATGAGACCATGAGTGCATTTTATGAACTCCTCCATAATTATTCCCATTCAGTAGAGAGAATTATTAAGCTTCATAGTATTTACCAAAAGCTTTAACCATGAAAGGAATTTTCCATAAGAGTAGAAAATTTGTCACAATGATCTGAAAAAGTAAATTTCCTGGTGGCTCAGACGGTAAAGCGTCTGTCTACGATGTGGGAGCCCCAGGTTCGATCCCTGGGTTGGGAAGATCCCCTGGAGAAGGAAATGGCAATCCACTCCAGTACTATTGCCTGGAAAATCCCATGGACAGAGGAGCCTGGTAGGCTACAGTCCATGGGGTCGCAAAGAGTCGGACACAACTGAGCAACTTCGTGTTCATGTTCATGTTCAAGGTAGTATGAGGATCAATGGTTATAAAGTGAATGAGTCGTAGTGATTCCATCTGCTGCCTAATGTATATACATGACTGTTGACTCAAGATTTCATGAAGGGCAACAGGAAAAGTCAGGACCTTTATGCTTCCAAACAATCGTAGAAAACCTCAGAAGAGCCACCATGCATATCTCACTCTTTCTGGCAGTGAAGTTCCTTTAACTCTACTCCAGTGATGGCTAAGAATGAATCTCTAAGTGCATTTTACTATCAACTGAAACTAAGGTTCTATTTATTGATGTCAAAATACTCTAGGCTTATTTTCATGCCCTAAAGCAAGATCCATTGGCCTGGGTCACACTGTAAACAACTGTAAACAACTGAGTCTTCAAGGAGAGTGTTGTGACTAACTACAGTGCTTCCAAGGCAAGCCAGATCACCTCGCTATGAAAGACAACCTGCTGGAGTCAGCATTTCATTAAGACTGATCTAAGGCTTTCCACACCAAAATTTTCAGAGTCAGACCTAAAACCGACAGATTACAAGTGGGTAAGTATCAGATGGGTTTACTGTGTTCAGGATACAACATTGTGGAGGTATGTGTGTAAGTCATATAATGTAAATAAGTGAGATGGTGAGGCAGATATGGGGTTTCCCTGGAGAAGACTTGGAATGATATTGTTCAGTTCAGTTCAGCCGCTCAGTCATGTCCGACTCTTTGCGATCCCATGAATCGCAGCACGCCAGGCCTCCCTGTCCATCACCATCTCCCGGAGTTCACTCAGACTCACGTCCATCGAGTTCGTGATGCCATCCAGCCATCTCATCCTCGGTCGTCCCCTTCTCCTCCTGCCCCCAATCCCTCCCAGCATCAGAGTCTTTTCCAATGATACTGTAGCAGACATAAAAGAGGTATTCAGCACAGATCCTGTTCAGTTCTATGCTAGGTGCTCTATTTGACATGATTTAGATCCCCTGGTCATCTTCTCAAAGCATNCCATCTCATCCTCGGTCGTCCCCTTCTCCTCCTGCCCCCAATCCCTCCCAGCATCAGAGTCTTTTCCAATGATACTGTAGCAGACATAAAAGAGGTATTCAGCACAGATCCTGTTCAGTTCTATGCTAGGTGCTCTATTTGACATGATTTAGATCCCCTGGTCATCTTCTCAAAGCATCCAATGGGTTCTCTAAATTCTGTGACTCTAGATAGAGTTGCCATGGATGCTATGCTCTTCTGGGCTCTTCTCTTTATATTCAAGTAGATGACCATAGAGTCTATTCTTGCTCCTACCTCAGATTTTTCTGGGGTCTTAGGGAAAACTGCAAGACCATTCAGGTATGACCTAAATGAAATCCCTTATGATTATACAGTGGAAGTGAGAAATAGATTTAAGGGCCTAGATCTGATAGATAGAGTTCCTGATGAACTATGGAATGAGGTTCATGACCTTGTACAGGAGACAGGGATCAAGACCATCCCCATGGAAAAGAAATGCAAAAAAGCAAAATGGCTGTCTGGGGAAGCCTTACAAATAGCACTGAAAAGAAGAGAGGTGAAAAGCAAAGGAGAAAAGAAAAGATACAAGCATCTGAATGCAGAGTTCCAAAGAATAGTAAGAAAGCCTTCTTCAGCAATCAATGCAAAGAGATAGAGGAAAACAACAGAATGGGAAAGACTAGAGATCTCTTCAAGAGAATTGGAGATACCAAGGGAACATTTCATGCAAAGATGGGCTCGATAAAGGATAGAAATGGTATGGACCTAACAGAAGCAGAAGATATTAAGAAGAGGTGGCAAGAATACACAGAAGAACTGTACAGAAAAGATCTTCACGACCCAGATAATCATGAGGATGTGATCACTAATCTAGAGCCAGACATCTTGGAATGTGAAGTCAAGTGGGCCTTAGAAAGCATCACTAAGAACAAAGCTAGTGGAGGTGATGGAATTCC
>SJYX01014745.1:76207-106901 GCA_006410675.1 Oreotragus oreotragus | reverse complement strand
AAAAAAAAAAAAAGTATTGCAAAGAATTGTTGGTGATATGTGAAATTACATATATAGTTCTAAAGATATAAACATATAAATAAAATTATAAAAATGTGTACACATAGGATCTGAAAGCTAATGTGTAATGACTGTGTCTGGATGTGGAAATCCTGGGTAATTTTAATGTTCATTTCTGTAATTTGAGGGAGGATCCCCTAAGTTTTCTCCTGTGACCACCTGCTATATTTATATTCAGAAAAAAATCAGTATTTTTGTTAAAAAGATAAATAGTAAATGAGTATTTTAAAATATACTATTATTGACCATGTTAGTAATACTAATTTTAGAATTAACTAGATAGATATTTGAATCTCAGCTCTGCCACACTAACTGTATGACTTTAGCAAAAGTGAGTTTTAATCCTTCATGAATTTCAAAGAATTCATCACTGGATCTCAGAGAGTAATCTATCAGTGGGAGAGAGTGGGTGATTAAAGGTAGTCCCTGATGGGGCTATTTGTAAAACACTCAAAACAAAGTTTTAGGTAATCTTAATGTTAGAAAAATAATGTTTAAAATCCTTTTTATTTTGTTATAAAGAGTATACACTAAGATGTCATTAGTTAGCATTGAGAAGGGATTCCAAGTTTAAATGAAAAGAATTTTTGTTGTTAAGTCATGTCCGACTATTTGTGACCTCATGGACTGCAGCACATCAGGCTTCGCTGTCCTTCACCATCTCCTGGAGCTTGCTCAAACTCATGTCCATTGAGTCAGTATGCCATCCAACCATCTCGTCCTTTGTTGTCCCCTTCTCCTCCTGCCTTCAATCTTCCCCAGCACCAGAGTCTTTTCCAATGAGTTGGGTCTTCACATCAGGTGGCCAAATTATCGGAGCTTCAGCATCGGTCCTTCCAATGACTATTCAGGATTGACTTCCTTTAGGATTGACTGGTTTGATCTCCTTGCAGTCCAAGGCTCTCTCGAGAGCCTTACCTAACACCACAGTTCATCAATTCCTTGGCACTCAGCCTTCTTTATGGTCCAACTCTCACATCTGTAAATGACTACTGTGAAAACCATAGCTTTGACTAGACAGACCTTTGTGGGCAAAGTAATGTCTCTGCTTTTTAATACACTGCCTAAGTTTGTCATAGGTTTTCTTCCAAGGAGCAAGCGTTTTTTAATTTCAGAGCTGCAGTCACCATCCTCAGTGATTTTGGAGCCCAGAAAAATAAAGCCTGTCACTGTTTCCATTGTTTCTCCGTCTATTTGACATGAAGTGATGGGACTGGGTGCCATGATCTTAGTTTTTGAATGTTGAGTTTTAAGGCAGCTTTTTCACTCTCCTCTTTCATCTTCATGAAGAGGCTGTTTAGTTCCTCTTCACTTCCTGCCATAAGGGTGGTGTCATTTGCATATCTGAGGTTATTTCTATTTCTCCTGGCAATCTGGATTCCAGCTTGTGCTTCAGCCAGCCTGGCATTTCGCATGATGTATTCTGCGTATAAGTTAAATAAGCAGGGTGACAATATATAGCCTTGACATACTCGTATTCCAATTTTGAACCAGTCCATTGTTCCATGTCTAGTTCTAACTGTTGCTTCCTGACCTGCATACTGGTTTCTCAGGGGAATAAGTAAAGTGATCTGGTGCTCCCACCTCTTTAAGAATTTTCCACAGTTTATTGTGATCCACATAGTTAAAGGCTTTAGCACAGTCAATAAAGCAGAAGTTGATATTTTACCTACATTTAATGGCTATTACCATGGATTAAATCCATGCCTCACACTAGTACCAGAAAATGTGACCTTATTTGGAGATGAGGTCTTTCCAGAGGTAACCCAGTTCAAATAAGTTCATTAAGGTTGGATTTAATCCAGTTTGTCTGGTGTCCTTATAATAAAAGGGGAAATTTGAATACAGAGGCATGTAGAATGAAGATGATGTCAAGGGACATTAAGAGAGTTTACCATCTGCAACCACCTATAAGGAGAAAAACCTAGAATAAATCTTTCTCTTGGAGCCATCTGAAGGAAGCAACTCTGCCAATACTTTGATTTCAGACTAGCCTCCAGAACTGAGACAATCAATTTCTATCATTTAATCCACTCAGTTTGTGGTACTTTGTTACAGTAGCCCCAGGAAACTAATACGGGTACTTAATTTTGCTAAATACATATACTTTTCTATGAGCACTAGTCATTTATCTTCACCTTCATGGAAAACAAAATTGACCAGGGGAATTAAAAAAAAAATACTATATTAGGAAAGAATTTTTTTTAAATTACAATTTAGTCCAATTCTTCACAGAGGGAATCTCTGAATAAACTGCTCATTTTCTTTCACACACACACACACAAAAATAAATTTCATAGAGAAATTGTTTGCTCTATCACTCAAATTTACTGTGTATTAAAATAAATAAGAATATACAGGATGAAAGAAGGCACTTTTAAATTGTGGTCCTTCTCATTCTGTATATTCATTTGCATGTGCTTTATAGAGCAGCAACACAAAATTGTCTAGAAGGAAGTTTATTTTTACAAGCTACTGAACACTAATGCATAGTATTAATATGACCAAAAATATGCTGGTCAAGGCTGAAATCCTAAAAATTAATCATTGAGGCAACTGTAATTTTTCCACAGGGGAATAATGAAATTCTGAGCCACTGTGGTATTTAATTACATGAAATCTGGGCCATTAGTTTATAAGTCAGCAACTAGTTCTTTTATCTCTGATCCAAGTCTCCTTAGTGAAAGTGAAGTCACTCAGTCATGTCTGACTCTTTGCAACCCGTGGACTGTAGCCCACCAAGCTCCTCCGTCCATGGGATTCTCCAGGCAAGAATACTGGAGTGGGTTGCCATTTCCTTTTCCAGGGGATCTTCCCGGCCCAGGGATCAAACCCAGGTCTCCCACATTGCAGGCAGACTCTTTAACCTCTGTACCACCAGGGAAGCCCTTAAATACAATACAGTCTCTCAGAAAACCTCCTATAGAGACACAGAACTTCAGACCAAGTACTAACATCAAAGATTACAAGGGAGGAAAGGAAGCCAGGTTGAAAGAAGAAGTGGGAGGAGGCAGGAGAGGGGCGTGGAGTGAAAGAGGTGGACTTACAGATGTCTCCTGCCACCTACAGATGCCCAGGCGTTATGGGACTTATTCCCTGGGCCTCCAGAGAAGGGAGGACTGGAACTCAGCCCTACCAGAAATCAGACCAGACCAGAACCAGAATTCGAGTTCTCTGCCAAGAGGTGATCAGTCTCCAATCCTCAGCTCAGGCTGAGGGCCCTTCGACCAGAATCCTGCATCCAGGACCGGGGGACTAGAAAAACAGGGAAGGATAGGAAGGGTTAAGGAGAGGAAAGAGAGAGGGGAGGGGAGAGAGGTCAATAAAGTCTCTTTTTCATTACCGGTCAGGGCACTCTGGCCAGTTTTCTGTGTCAGGAGACCAGGGACAAAAGGGTCCCAGTTGTGGCCGCTGGGTCTGGTCCATTGGCAGGCAAGCTGGCCCCTGAGTACCCGCGTGGTCAGGATGTCAGTCTCAGCAAAGAAGAGTCCCCGTCAGAGTCGCCATTTGTTGCAGGAAGGTGGACTCCTTCCAGGGCCCAAAACTGGGCTCTTGTCTAACACTCAGAAATGAATTGTCCGAGGAGACACATGTACTGACAAAGCAAGAGATTTTATTGGGAAAGGGCACCCGGGTGGAGAGCAGCAGGATAAGGGAACCCAGAACTGCTCTGCCACGTGGCTCACAATGTCGGGTGTCTTACTTCTTTCAAAATTACAGCTAATGCCTCAGAAAACACTATTAAGATAGGTATTTCTAAATTTTCTAAACTCTTAGTATGCCGGTCAACTGGGTTTTGAACAGATAGTATATTTTTAGGGCTTCAAGAAGTGTGAACTCTATTGATATTCATTTCAACTAAATGGGAAGTAATGTTTTTAAGTTAAAAAATGAATGTGATCCAGTAATAATCTTAATCTGAAAACCATAGCCAGAAATTGAAGTATTCAGAATGGAAAAGAGTGAAAATGAGAATGAAAGAGACAAAGAGAGATTAAAAAAAAAATGCTTCATAAGGCTATGTACTACATATTGTATCACTAAATGCTAGGAGGTTATTTTATCTTTATTTTTAAATGACCAAACAGAGGCTTGGAAAGATCAAGTCATTTGCTGAAGCACAAAGAGAGACCAAGTAGAGGAACTAGAGTTTGAATCTTTGTCTTTCTGATTCCAGGTTCCACTCACATCTGAAAACTATACATTCAAAATACAGTTTAGCCAAAAGAATTGTGAGATTTTTTTTCTCAACTTATTCTCAATAAAAGGTCATTGGATTATATACAGTCTTCAGACTATACCCCATTACTAAATTGAATTCAATCTTACCATATAGGATATTTTATATTTGAGTCTCTGAGATGACATAGCAAATTTATATATAGTTGATGAGTGACAAGTTTTCTTCCAAAGACATAAAATCCACAAGTAGGGGAACAATAAAATGATGTTAGAGATCAATTAGTAACAACTCCTCTGTCTGTTAATATATTTGTTTATTCATTCAATGCATCGTGTGTGTGTGTGTGTGTGTGTGTGTGTGTGTGTGTTATATCAGGTGCTATGATGGGCATTAGGAATCCAGTAATATACAGGCAGAAAGGGTCATTGTATTGAAGTTTATAGAACCCTGAGACCCAGACAGAAACCAAATATACACTGGCTTAAATATGCTAATGGGATAAGAAAAGACTAGAAAACTCTTAGTCAACAGTTGCAACTTCACTGGATGTGAAGTGAGATTACTTACTTGAGGAAGATGATTGACTTACTCAAAGAACAGGAACTATTTCTATCTTAGCTCCAAATATATCTTCAGCACCTTATAGTCAATGAATATCTGTTACTTGGATCAAAACTGAACTTTCCCATTAAACTTTTTATCACAGGTCACAGTCAGACATGGTGATTTAAGACTGACTTCCAGTTACTTTCTGCCTTGGNCTCCTGGCAATCTGGATTCCAGCTTGTGCTTCAGCCAGCCTGGCATTTCGCATGATGTATTCTGCGTATAAGTTAAATAAGCAGGGTGACAATATATAGCCTTGACATACTCGTATTCCAATTTTGAACCAGTCCATTGTTCCATGTCTAGTTCTAACTGTTGCTTCCTGACCTGCATACTGGTTTCTCAGGGGAATAAGTAAAGTGATCTGGTGCTCCCACCTCTTTAAGAATTTTCCACAGTTTATTGTGATCCACATAGTTAAAGGCTTTAGCACAGTCAATAAAGCAGAAGTTGATATTTTACCTACATTTAATGGCTATTACCATGGATTAAATCCATGCCTCACACTAGTACCAGAAAATGTGACCTTATTTGGAGATGAGGTCTTTCCAGAGGTAACCCAGTTCAAATAAGTTCATTAAGGTTGGATTTAATCCAGTTTGTCTGGTGTCCTTATAATAAAAGGGGAAATTTGAATACAGAGGCATGTAGAATGAAGATGATGTCAAGGGACATTAAGAGAGTTTACCATCTGCAACCACCTATAAGGAGAAAAACCTAGAATAAATCTTTCTCTTGGAGCCATCTGAAGGAAGCAACTCTGCCAATACTTTGATTTCAGACTAGCCTCCAGAACTGAGACAATCAATTTCTATCATTTAATCCACTCAGTTTGTGGTACTTTGTTACAGTAGCCCCAGGAAACTAATATGGGTACTTAATTTTGCTAAATACATATACTTTTCTATGAGCACTAGTCATTTATCTTCACCTTCATGGAAAACAAAATTGAACAGGGGAATTAAAAAAAAAATACTATATTAGGAAAGAATTTTTTTTAAATTACAATTTAGTCCAATTCTTCACAGAGGGAATCTCTGAATAAACTGCTCATTTTCTTTCACACACACACACACACAAATAAATTTCATAGAGAAATTGTTTGCTCTATCACTCAAATTTACTGTGTATTAAAATAAATAAGAATATACAGGATGAAAGAAGGCACTTTTAAATTGTGGTCCTTCTCATTCTGTATATTCATTTGCATGTGCTTTATAGAGCAGCAACACAAAATTGTCTAGAAGGAAGTTTATTTTTACAAGCTACTGAACACTAATGCATAGTATTAATATGACCAAAAATATGCTGGTCAAGGCTGAAATCCTAAAAATTAATCATTGAGGCAACTGTAATTTTTCCACAGGGGAATAATGAAATTCTG
Organism: Oreotragus oreotragus; assembly: GCA_006410675.1. Lineage (NCBI taxonomy): Eukaryota > Metazoa > Chordata > Mammalia > Artiodactyla > Bovidae > Oreotragus > Oreotragus oreotragus. The sequence continues at coordinate 100,668 of SJYX01014745.1, read as the reverse complement.
AGCCACTGTGGTATTTAATTACATGAAATCTGGGCCATTAGTTTATAAGTCAGCAACTAGTTCTTTTATCTCTGATCCAAGTCTCCTTAGTGAAAGTGAAGTCACTCAGTCATGTCTGACTCTTTGCAACCCGTGGACTGTAGCCCACCAAGCTCCTCCGTCCATGGGATTCTCCAGGCAAGAATACTGGAGTGGGTTGCCATTTCCTTTTCCAGGGGATCTTCCCGGCCCAGGGATCAAACCCAGGTCTCCCACATTGCAGGCAGACTCTTTAACCTCTGTACCACCAGGGAAGCCCTTAAATACAATACAGTCTCTCAGAAAACCTCCTATAGAGACACAGAACTTCAGACCAAGTACTAACATCAAAGATTACAAGGGAGGAAAGGAAGCCAGGTTGAAAGAAGAAGTGGGAGGAGGCAGGAGAGGGGCGTGGAGTGAAAGAGGTGGACTTACAGATGTCTCCTGCCACCTACAGATGCCCAGGCGTTATGGGACTTATTCCCTGGGCCTCCAGAGAAGGGAGGACTGGAACTCAGCCCTACCAGAAATCAGACCAGACCAGAACCAGAATTCGAGTTCTCTGCCAAGAGGTGATCAGTCTCCAATCCTCAGCTCAGGCTGAGGGCCCTTCGACCAGAATCCTGCATCCAGGACCGGGGGACTAGAAAAACAGGGAAGGATAGGAAGGGTTAAGGAGAGGAAAGAGAGAGGGGAGGGGAGAGAGGTCAATAAAGTCTCTTTTTCATTACCGGTCAGGGCACTCTGGCCAGTTTTCTGTGTCAGGAGACCAGGGACAAAAGGGTCCCAGTTGTGGCCGCTGGGTCTGGTCCATTGGCAGGCAAGCTGGCCCCTGAGTACCCGCGTGGTCAGGATGTCAGTCTCAGCAAAGAAGAGTCCCCGTCAGAGTCGCCATTTGTTGCAGGAAGGTGGACTCCTTCCAGGGCCCAAAACTGGGCTCTTGTCTAACACTCAGAAATGAATTGTCCGAGGAGACACATGTACTGACAAAGCAAGAGATTTTATTGGGAAAGGGCACCCGGGTGGAGAGCAGCAGGATAAGGGAACCCAGAACTGCTCTGCCACGTGGCTCACAATGTCGGGTGTCTTACTTCTTTCAAAATTACAGCTAATGCCTCAGAAAACACTATTAAGATAGGTATTTCTAAATTTTCTAAACTCTTAGTATGCCGGTCAACTGGGTTTTGAACAGATAGTATATTTTTAGGGCTTCAAGAAGTGTGAACTCTATTGATATTCATTTCAACTAAATGGGAAGTAATGTTTTTAAGTTAAAAAATGAATGTGATCCAGTAATAATCTTAATCTGAAAACCATAGCCAGAAATTGAAGTATTCAGAATGGAAAAGAGTGAAAATGAGAATGAAAGAGACAAAGAGAGATTAAAAAAAAAATGCTTCATAAGGCTATGTACTACATATTGTATCACTAAATGCTAGGAGGTTATTTTATCTTTATTTTTAAATGACCAAACAGAGGCTTGGAAAGATCAAGTCATTTGCTGAAGCACAAAGAGAGACCAAGTAGAGGAACTAGAGTTTGAATCTTTGTCTTTCTGATTCCAGGTTCCACTCATATCTGAAAACTATACATTCAAAATACAGTTTAGCCAAAAGAATTGTGAGATTTTTTTTCTCAACTTATTCTCAATAAAAGGTCATTGGATTATATACAGTCTTCAGACTATACCCCATTACTAAATTGAATTCAATCTTACCATATAGGATATTTTATATTTGAGTCTCTGAGATGACATAGCAAATTTATATATAGTTGATGAGTGACAAGTTTTCTTCCAAAGACATAAAATCCACAAGTAGGGGAACAATAAAATGATGTTAGAGATCAATTAGTAACAACTCCTCTGTCTGTTAATATATTTGTTTATTCATTCAATGCATCGTGTGTGTGTGTGTGTGTGTGTGTGTGTGTGTGTGTTATATCAGGTGCTATGATGGGCATTAGGAATCCAGTAATATACAGGCAGAAAGGGTCATTGTATTGAAGTTTATAGAACCCTGAGACCCAGACAGAAACCAAATATACACTGGCTTAAATATGCTAATGGGATAAGAAAAGACTAGAAAACTCTTAGTCAACAGTTGCAACTTCACTGGATGTGAAGTGAGATTACTTACTTGAGGAAGATGATTGACTTACTCAAAGAACAGGAACTATTTCTATCTTAGCTCCAAATATATCTTCAGCACCTTATAGTCAATGAATATCTGTTACTTGGATCAAAACTGAACTTTCCCATTAAACTTTTTATCACAGGTCACAGTCAGACATGGTGATTTAAGACTGACTTCCAGTTACTTTCTGCCTTGGACAAACTCAGTAAAATTGTCAACACAGAGCCGAAGCCAAACAAACATAAGGGAGGATAATTGTTCTCTGAATAATTAATAGATAGCTGAGTAGAATGGGATAATTGCCCTCTTAGGTAGAATCAGGATTGATTTTTTCCACCCAGGGCTCATTTTTTCTAACTGTAGTGTCATGCCACTTTACTAGCAGGCCAATTCTTTACCTTCAGCAAAGGTAACTTCCGTGAGAAGGATACAGGACTAACAACCAGTATAATCTAGAATTTCATTGAATCATACAACCTGCACATTGCTATAGACCTTAAATGTGAGAACATCTTTCTAGTATAGGAGTGAAGAGGCAGGGCCTATCTTGACAAAAGAGACAGTAGAAATGGAATGGGAATTGAGAATATTGTTCCTCTTTATCTCTCACCATTTTTTCATTAAGGAAGTTTTGCTAAGTTCCTATTATTTTCTTTAAAACTAAATAGAGCAATAAAGAGAGTGAAAAGCCACCCTTTCCCCCACCAATACTTGAACACACACACACACACACACACACACACACACACACACACACACACACACCATTTTAAGTAAAATAAAAAGGGGAAAAAACACACAAATACTAAATTACTTATAAACTGGGTTCAAACGCCCCAATCAACCAAACTGTAGGAATGCTGGAGAGCAAGTGTGGCCGTAAGCATTCTAGGTGTAGTGAAAAAGAATGAAGGTCAAAGTCAGCCTGGCTTCACAAAGCACCAAGTATAGCAGGTTCAGTTCAGAAACAGAAAAGAGTAGCAAAAGTCCCCCATAAATTAAGAAAACAAATCAGGAAAAAGCTCCAGAAGTATAAAGAGAAAAGACAAACTGATATTCTCTTGTGAGTTGCTTTAAAATTATCAAAACAACTACAATTTTAAAAGAAGTGAAAATACAGAATTCACTGAAGATTTTGATATCCCAAAGGATATTAAAAGATGCCCAAATAACAGAAATTAAGAACCAATAGAATTCAGGGAAGAAAATGAGAAACAATGAAAAGACTTCTTAAAAAATATTTTCATTACAATGACCACAAGTTAAGATATATAGAATAGAAACCATATTAGATAGAAAGGAAAAACATGGGAAAAGTAAAGAAAATCAATAGGATAAAGAAAGAATTTTTTAATATGTAAAGGAAAGTGATACATAGAAAACAAATGAAATATATACATAATTAGAGTCACTGAAGAAGAAAACAAAGATGATTAAAAATATTTATCTATAACTTAATTGGACTGTAGCCTGCCAGGCTTCTCCATCCATTGGATTTTCCAGCAAGAATACTGGAGTGGATTGCCATTTCCTTCTCCAGGGGGTCTTCCCAACCCAGGGATTGAGCCAAGGTCTCCTGCATTATTGGCAGACTCCTCAACATCCGAACCACCAGGGAAGTCCCATCTATAATTTATAACTCCTTCAAATTTTAAGGGTATATCATATACCTAGGAAAATTGATCTAGAGGGGAAGCACTAAGGTATCCTGTTAAATATTAAAAATAAAGGAACACTTCCAAACTCATACTAAGAGGCCACAATCACCCCGATAGCAAAACCAGGCAAAGACAACAACAAAAAAGAAAACTACAGGCCAATATCATTGATGAACATAGATGCAAAATCCTCAACAAAATTCTAGCAAACAGAATCCAACAACACATTAAAAAGCTCACACACAATGATCAAGTTGGGTTTATTCCAGGGATGCAAGGATTCTTCAATATACACAAATCAACCAACATGATACATCACATCAACAAATTAAAATACAAAAAGTATATGATCATATCAATAGATGCAGAAAAAGTCTTTGACAAAATTCAGCATCCATTTATGATAAAAATGCTTTAAAAAAAATGAGCATAGAAGGAATCTACCTTAACACAGTAAAGGCCATATATGAAAAGCCCACAGAAAACACTATTCTCTATGGTGAAAAACTAAAAGCATTCCCTCTAAGATCAGGAACAAGACAAAGGTATTCACTCTCACCACTATTATTCAACATAGTTTTGGAAGTCCTAGCTATGGCAATTAGAGAAGAAAAAGAAATAAAAGAAATCCAGATCAGAAAAGAAGAAGTAAACTCTCACTGCTTGCAGATGACATGATACTATAAATAGAAAACACAAAAAGAAGCTATCAGAAAATTAGTAGAGCTAATCAGCAAATTCAGCAAGGTCACAGGATACAAGGTCAATACACAGAAATCACTTGCATTCCTATATACTAACAATGAAAAATCAGAGAGAGAAATTAAAGAATCAATAACATTCACCACTGCAACAAAAAGAATAAGATATCTAGGAATAAACCTACCTAAGGAGACTAAAGACCTGTATATGAAAAACTGTAAGACACTGATGAAAGAAATCAAAGACAACATAAAGAGAATATACCATGTTCCTGGGTAGGAAGAATCAACATTGTGAAAATGACTATACTACCAAATTCAATCTACAGATTCAATGCAACCTCTATCAAATTACCAAGGACATTTTTCACTGAACTATAACAAAAAATTTCATAATTTGTATGGAGACACAAAAGACATCGAATAGTCAAAGCAGTCTTGAGAAAAAAGAATGGAGCTGGAGGAATCAACCTTCTTGACTTCAGACTATACTACAAAGCTACAGCCATCAAGAGAGTATGGTACTGGCACAAAAACAGAAATATAGACCAATGGAACAAGATAGAGAACCCAGAGATAAACCCACACAACTAGCGGTACCTTATTTTTGACAAAGGAGGCAAGAATATACAATGTTAGTCCAAACTAAGATGTGCTATAGACGTAAAACACACACCAAATACCAAAGACTTAATGTGGATAAAAGAATGCAAAATATTCTGTTCATGAAGTTTATACTGATGGCATGTAAAGATAATTTTGATTATGTAAGATTAAATAAAATGTCATTAAAATTTTTTTTTATTTTTAAAGAAAGACTCTTTTGGGCCTATGAGCAAAGTTATCTAGTCATTAATGAAACAACTAAAATGAACTTTGCCTCAGACTTTGTAATAGAAAATTTTAGAAGCAGAAAACAGTGGAGCAAAACTTAGAAGGCACTCAGGAACAAAAGTTTATGCAAAGATGTTCTTCAAATAAAAAATTGTGAACATAGAGTTATGAATGTCTACAAACTCAAGGAATATTGTTCCTATGAGCCATTGCTGAGAAAATTAGTAGAGGATAACTGGGAAATTTTGGGAAGAAAAGTATAAATTATGGGCCTTGACTGAATCTATTTTACCTAATATATTTGTAAAAATAAAAGTGAGGATAAGATTGAGAGAATAGCATACAAATATACCCTGATAATATGGCAGTACTTCAATTAAGAAAAATGGAAGGAAAACTGGGGGAGAAGGAAGAACAATTATTGATTCCTTCACATATAATGACTGGAAGTCAAAAGATATCATTTAAAATTTAGGAGTATAAAGGTAAATACTAAGCAAAATAACACTATTAACCAATATTGGCTGTTTGGGGAAAGGGAAGAGGGAAATAAAGAAGAGGTCACAAATTAATTTTATAAATGCTCTTTTAGAGAAAATAGATTATATCTAAAGAGATACATATAAACACAAAATATAAAAAATAACTAAGAAAAAAGCTTTAAAAAAAGGACAACAAAATGTCAAAGAAAATAAACCACCAATGGAAGACTTTTAAAAATAAATAAGATGTAAATATGCCAAATGTAAAATAACGTGAAAGAACTAAAATAAAATACACTTGTCATATCAGTAAATGTAAAGGATTAAAAAAAACTATTACAATCAAAAATCTTCATATTAGACTACAAAATTTTATAGATTATAAGATCTGTGCCACAAATAAGAGATATACTTAAGTGCTTCTGAGAAATTAAAAATGAAAGAACCCACAAAGATGTACCATACAAATGAAAGAAGAAATAAGGAACTGTGGTCTTAGCATGAGAAAATGTAGAATATTGTAGGAAAAAATTAAATTAGAAAATAAATAATGCTGAATTCCATAATTCACAATAAAGAACTAACATATCAATAATCTATATAAAAATAGCAGAAATTCCCATAAAGCATAAATTATAAAAGATTAAAGGAGAAATAGAAATATACTGATATGAAACTTCACGTATCTCAATTATCAAAAAGTAAATAAAGGGATAGAAAACTCCCAAATAAATAAGGTAGAAATTATAGATGTACACAGGTACATCAAATTATGTACTGCAATTATAAAGAATACTCCTACTGTTCAAATTCTTTGAATATTCATAAAATCTGACAACATATTTGGACACAAAGAAATCCCAAAATTCCAAAATAGTACTTGTAACAAAGATAATAATTTTGTTCACAAGTCAAGAACTAGAAACAATAAAATCAGAGATCAATAACAACAAAAATCCTTTACACTGGAAATTCTAAAAATCTCTATTTTTTAGATCAAAGCAGAAAAACAAGCTGTAATTGCAGACTTCTAAAAAAACAACTATAGTGAAAATACTACCTATCGCAGGCTATACTATATAGCTAACACAACATTCAGAGTGAAATATGTAGTCTTTAGTACTAATGTTGATAAAAAGAACAATAAAAATGGATAATAAAGTTCTAGTAGAAAAAAGAACTAAATAGAAATAAATGAAGGAATAAATTTGCCACAAATTCTTAAGTGAACCTAGAATATTTACAGTGGCATTTTCTTCCCTCATCCACTCTTCTTTCACCATATGAAACAGCAGCAATAAATCAGAAACACATTTGACACCACTTGACACCACATTGGAAATAGCAGTGAACATATCTGAAACTCTTATTCCTGCCTTCAGAACTACTTCTCTTCTCAAGGTTCTTCAACCTTACATTTTTTTCAGACAAGACAATACCTAAATTGCAACTAAATGAATAATTCTATTGAAATTTTGTGATATGAGCTTATGCACTTAAAGTAGTTTTTATTATTTATAGCCTTACAGAGGGACAACATGAGCGAATATTCTCTCTTAAGATATGTGGTTACATATATACACTGAAGTATCAGATTTTTTATTTTCTAAGTCAAGGCTGAGGCCTGTGGTATATGCCCACCAATTTTGAGGAGTTTGTGCTGTGAGATCTACAGTTCTTAAGAGGTGATCTAAAATTTTAAAGCTGTGAGTGTTTTATGTGTGAATAACGTGTCCATGACAGGATCAAGCAGCTTTTCCTACTGAGGAGCAGAAAATCATTATGAAAGTATTGAGGGTACAATCAGAGTCAGAAAGCTATATTTTAAAAGTTTTTTTAGTATTAAAAAAGAAACGAAAAATAAAACACATTAACCGTCCAGTTATCTAATATGCTTAGAGCAATCTATGAGAAAACTTTGAAATGTATTTTGCAAAAGGTGATTTGGAATTAACAGCTTTCTGTGATTTGGAGGTTGGCAGAGACACCAAGCATGTACAAACTGTCAAAAGGATCATGTTGCTAGGAAATTAGGATCACTGGTAATAGCAAGGTTAGGTCTACATAGAGTCTTGCATTGTGGGGTTGAGAAGGAGGTGACATGAATTAGTTTGGCTACTTTGTGGTTCAGCAGGGAGGCAGAAGTCAGGGAATCCTCACTTGATGAAGTCTTAACAATCTCCAGTGTAACAGAATCTGTTATGCATCAAAACTGAGCAGAGAAAGAGAAAGGCAAACTTCTCAAAGAAATGGAATGAATGTGAATCTAAAATTTAAAGCCTGGGCAATCTGACTCAATATCTCGTTGTATCTCTGCATTTATTCATTTCCAGATAAACTTATTCAGTAACAAAGTGAGAAGGAAAACACATTTTTATAATGTAGACTCATGGCCAATTCTGAATCTCAAAGTACGATACCTAATATTTATTTATTTACTTACCAAGGACAAGGCATTGTATTCTAGTCTAAAATATTGTTTCTGAAGTATTTTGATCAACATCCAGCCTGAGAGTGGATTGGTGAATTTCTACCTCTTTGTCACCAGTAACTAGGTATGAGAATCTGGGCTAATTATTATTAGCATTCCCTCACCTAAAAAATAAGAGAATTTGGGCTAGCTGCTAACAAATCTTTAAGTTTGAAGAATTCTATGGCATCATTTGTATACAAAATAAAATGTTTCATAGAGCCGAGTTGAACCTTAGAAGCTAGGAGCTGAATCCTGAATCATTTAGTAGAGTAATTTTCTCTAAAAATGCTAATGGAATTTCACAATGCTTCTTGCCACACCCACTCTTTTTCAGAGAATAGAAGATGAGAGAGTGGATTTATGGTAATAGAGCAAACACCCAAACACACTGCAGTTTAATTTTCCTTTAATACTATAGTTTTAATTTACTGCGGATGACTAACACTTATTAGTATTCTTTCCTGCTACCACTGACACTGGAAGCTGTTTTCTGTCTGAATCTTGCCAAACCATGAAAGTAAATAATTTTTTTAAAATATATTTGAGTCAACCCAAGAAAACTGGGAGATTTCAATGGAGTTTGGAGCTACTGAATTCTGACATGTTTGCTATTCATCTTAGAAATGTGATCTAGATAGAGTATCAGAGAACTAAAAAATAATGAATTTTAGAATCACAATAAGCTATAAATTATCTAACTAGGCCTTCCAATCCAGATGGCTTTTAATTTACCAGCAAAGTAAATCACTAGACGTCTGGTTATGAATCAAAGCTTTTGAATTCAATCTATACAGAAGAAATTCTTCAAAGAGATCACTAACTATCCAGTACTGGTAATGAAAGTGGGGGCTGGAAGTGATAGAAGAAGTGTGAGAGGGAGATTTGAGATGGGAAGGTGAATATGCTACATAATAACACTTACACTTTCACAAACAATGCTTTAACTAAATTGATTGGATTATACTTTAACGTGGTTGGCACCTTTCCAAGGAATCTTAAGACTCGGGTCTGAAGTAGCCGTGGAACTGGCTGACCAATGGTTACCATTTTCAGACACACTGATGGTGGGCAAAGAGACCTAGCAAACAAGAAAGGATAGAGACGATGACTCAGAAGGTCAAAACAGAATATAGAGAGGTTTCCTTCAGTTCTAAGGATTACTAAGAACAGGAATGTCTGTAGTCATAGGGCCATAGTCAATATATTTTCCAATCAAAATGCTTGGTCTTAACCCAATGAAGATTAATGCCATGGCCAGCCAGAAGGGACATTCATTGTAAACAGCCAGCTGAATACCAGGGCTCTACAGTCCTACCAGGAAAATGAAGATGTTCTTATGCTAATTTCATCTTTGATTCCATTTCTACTTGCAATCTTCATTTCAGTAAAGCAGAAATAACAGAAAACATCATCATCCCAGGAGGTAAAGGGGTTTACAGTGGTGAAATTCTTACAGCATCCTTGCACTATGATTCCCATTAATTTATAAGCTCCTGTGGGGCAGCATTATGCCTACTACAAGCTCCTAGAAGAATACTTTCCAGAAAAATAATTCAGAGAGTACTGCTGTCTCACTACATGACAGAACAGATACCAGCCTAAGTTAGAGTTCCTGGAGTTCTGTTTCCTGCTGGGGTTTCAGACTTAAAAAAAAAAAAACGATAATTAACGGACTCCCCTTTGCTTTTAGGTGGACATGAACTGAGTAGGAATGTCAAACTTCTGAGCTCATTTATAACTATTGCTTTATGTTAGGATAAGTAAGACAAGATGGCTCTAAGAGAAAGGGCAATCAGAGGCAGTAATTACTATCCGAGATTCCTAACATGTAATACTAGCATATGCTGCTGTTGCTGCTGCTGCTGTTACTTAGTCGTATCTGACTCTTTGACATCTCATGGACTGTAGCCCACTAGGTTCCTCTGATGGTAGAGAATAGGATTTAAACAGGAATGAAGGATACATAGCCAGGTCTCAACTTGAACCACACTGTCCATTTCTAGAATTCATGCAGGTCTGGACACAAGGAGTGACCTGGTGGGCCTCCAGAAATTTATTTTGTAGGAGGGGAATAAGGAGTTCCATGGAAAGATATAACCTAAGACAAAACAGAGACAAATATAATGAACTTTATTTAAAAGCAAGCCTTAATCATCAGAGAGTAAGAGCGATTTGCAGTAAATCATATCATCTATCATTCTCATTGAATTAAAAGAAAGCATGGCTTGTGTATTTTGGAAAGTAATCCCTTGTCAGTCGCTTTGTTTGCAAATATTTTCTACATTCTAAGGGGTATGAAGATAAGGGAATCCTCTTGCACTGTTGGTGGGAATGTAAATTGATATAATCACTAACCACTATAAAGAACAGTCTGGAGGTTACTTTAAAAACTAAGATAGAACTACCATTATAGCTGTTCAGTTGCTTGGTCATGTCCAACACTTTGCAACCCCATGAACTACAGCGTACCAGTATTCCCTGTTCTTCACTATCTCACTGAGTTTGTTCAAACTCATGTCCATTGAGTTGATAATGCCATCCAACCATCTCATCTTGCCCCCTTCTTCTCCTGCCCTCAATCTTTCCCAGCATCAGGGTCTTTTCCAGTAAGTTGGCTCTTCACATCAGGTGGCCAAAATATTGGAGCTTTAGTTTCAAGGATGAGTCCTTCAATGAATATTCAAGGTTGATTTCCTTTAGGATTCACATGTTTGATTGCCTTGCTGTCCAAGGGACTCTCAAGAATCTTCTCCAGCACCACAATTCAAAAACATTAATTCTTCAGCACTGAGCCTTCTTTATGATCTAACTCTCACATCTGTGACTATTGGAAAAAACATAGCTTTGATCTTTGTCATAGCATAGTTTGGGCCTTTGTCAGCAAAGTGATATTTCTGCTTTTTAATATAGTGTGTAGGTTTGTCATAGCTTTTCTTCCAAGGAACAAGAATCTTTTAAATTTGAGGTCACAGTCATCATCTGCAGTGATTTTAGAGCCCAAGAAAATAAATAAGAACTACCATATGACCTAGCAATTCCACTGCTGGGCATACACTCTTAGAAAATCATAAATCAAAAAGGTAAGAGCATCCCAGTGTTCATTGCAGCATTACTTACAATAGCCAGGACATGGAAGGAACCTAGATATCCACTGATAGATGAGTGGGTAAAGAAGATGTGGTTCATCTACACAGTGGAATGAGTGAGTGAGTGAAGTCACTCAGTTGTGTCCAACTCTTTGTGACCCCATGGACGGTAGCCTACCAGGCTCCTCTGTCCATAGGATCTTCCAGGCAAGAGTACAGGAGTGGGTTGCCATTTCCTTCTCTAGGAGATCTTCCCAACCCAGGGACCGAACCCAGGTCTCCCACATTGTAGGCCGACGTTTTACCATCTGAGCCACCAGGGAATACCCAGCAATTAAAAGGAACAAAATTGGGTTATTTGTAGACATGTGGATGGACTTAGAGATGGTCATTCACAGGGAAGCAGGTCAGAAATAGAAAAACAAATATTGTATATTAACACATATACGTAGAATCTAGAAAAAGGATATAGATGAACCTATTTGCAGGGCAGGAATAGAGATGCAGACATAGGAGACAGATGTGTGGACACAGGGCAAAGGGGACAGGAAGAGGGGATAGGAAGAATAGGGAGACTGGGACTGAAATACATACACTCAGTTCAGTTCAGTCACTCAGTCGTGTCCGACTCTTTGCAACCCCATGAATCGCAGCACGCCAGGCCTCCCTGTCCATCACCAATTCCCAGAGTTCACTCAAACTCACGTCCATCATGTCAGTGATGCCATCCAGCCATCTCATCCTCTGTTGTCCCCTTCTCCTCCTGCCCCCAATCCCTCCCAGCATCAGAGTCTTTTCCATTGAGTCAGCTCTTCACATGAGGTGGCCAAAGTACTGGAGTTTCAGCTTTACCATCATTCCTTCCAAAGAAATCCCAGGGCTGATCTCCTTGCAGTCCAAGGGACTCTCAAGAGTCTTCTCCAACACCACAGTTCAAAAGCATCAATTCTTCAGCACTCAGCTTTCTNTCTTTTCTTTAATATTGTATTTTTGAAAATCCAACCTCTACTTTAGATTTTTAATCTTTGCTTTTTGGTATTTGTTATCAATTTTGTACCTTTAAAAACCCAGTCTTCAGTATCCATTTTTACTTGAGAGCAAGATTACTGGCTTGACCACTCTCTCCTCCTTTGAACTCTCCTTTTTCTCCACCAGGCTGCCTCTGTCTCCTCCTCCCCTTCTCTTCTCTACCCAACTCTGTGAATCTCTGTGTGTTCCAGATGGTGGAGAACACTTAGGGAACTGTTTACTGGCTGGATCTGTCTCTCTCTTTTTCATTTCCCTCTTTAACCCTCCTGGCCACCTCTGTCTCCTTCCTCCCTCTCCTCTTCTCCGTATAACTCCGTGAACATCTCTGAGCGGTCCAGACAGTGGAGCGCACATAAGGAAGTGATTACTGCCTAGCTTGCTCTCTCCTCTTCTGATCCCACCTCATCTCATTCCAGTCACCTCTAACTCCCACCTCCCTCTTCTCTTCTCCATGTTACTCAGTGAGCCTCTTTGGGTGTCCCTCAGTGTGGAGAAACTTTTCATTTCTAACCTAGATGTTTTATCATCAGTGCTGTTTAGATGGAGAAATCTTGAAGCTACTGTAAAAATAAAACTGAAAACCAGAAGCAGGAGACTTAAGTCCAAATCCTGAGAACATCAGAGAACTCCTGACTCCAGGGAACATTAATAGATAGGAGCTCATCAAATGCCTCCATACCTACAATGAAACCAAGCACTACCCAAGGGCCAACAAGTTCCAGAGCAAGACATACCACACAAATTCTCCAGCAACACAGGAACACACCCCTGAGCTTCAAAATACAGGCAGCTCAAGTTACTCCAAAACCACTGACATCTCATAACTCATTACTGGACACTTAATTGCACTCCAAAGAGAAGAAACGCAGCTCCAGCCACCAGAACTCCGACACAAGCTTCCCTAACCAAGAAACCTTGACAAGCCACTGATACAACCCCATCCACAGCGAGGAAACTCCATAATAAAGAGAACTCCACAAATTGCCAGAACACAGAAAGGCCACCCCAAACACAGTAATATAACCAAGATGAAGAGACAGAGGAATACCCAGCAGGTAAAGGAACAGGATAAATGCCCACCAAACCAAACAAAAGAGGAAGAGATAGGGAATCTACCTGATAAAGAATTCCAAATAATGATAGTGAAAATGATCCAAAATCTTGAAATCAAAACGGAACCACAGATAAATAATCTGGAGACAAGGACTGAGAAGATGCAAGAAAGGTTTAACAAGGACCTAGAAGAAATAAAAAAGAGTCAGTATATAATCAATAATGCAATAAATGAGATCAGAAACACTCTGGAGGCAACAAATAGTAGAATAATGGAGGCAGAAGATAGGATTAATGAAATAGAAGATAGAATGGTAGAAATAAATGAATCAGAGAGGAAAAAAGAAAAACTAATAAAAAAAGAAAAGTGTAATTTTCCCCACTTGTATAGGAATAGTAAATAATTGCTTTATGACTATTTTTTTAGAAAAAGAAACAGGTATATTATTCAGTGAGCTTTAAATCAGATTATGATACATATCCCAGGAAATCAATTATCTCAAGATAAATGACAACTAGTCCTCACATAAGAGGACCTGACAGCACTATTTGTCACAGAAAGTTTATCCTAAATTCACCTGGTAATTGGGATAGTCATCTGAGTTTGCTAGTTGCTTTATCCAAAGGAAAAGTAAATTTCTCATGTCTTTATGACAGAAGGTAAGTTTGCAACATGAGTTCAGGATATGCCTAGACAATTTATCCTTTTATAAAGATTTATTTCTTTACCAAATGTCTAGATTTAATGCATTATTTAAATGATAATTTGTGGAGTGTATAAAGATGGCAAAGTAAGATTTTGAGCTCATTTCCTCCCACAGACACACCGAAAGTACAACTGCATATAGAAGAGCTCTCTCAGAGAACAGCCTAAATAATAGCAGAATATATTTTATACAATCAAAGATATAAAGGAAAAAAACACATTGAGATGGGTAAGAGGGACAGAAATGCTACCTAGTCAGGACCCACAGCTCTGAAAGCCAACCTGAAAGCTGAAGGTAATATCATAAACTCAGAGGACTTCTCTACATCTCTACAAGGAATGAGGGATTCAATACCCAGATTAGGCACCCCAGCCCTGAAAATCAGCCCAGGAAGATGAGTCTCCTTATGGGTTTTTTTTAAATGAGCAGGGCATATGGCTGTGAGAGCAGGGAGGCTGTAGGAAAGGAGCAGAAAATTCATTTCATAAAATAATAGTTGAAAACTTTCCCAACCTGGGGATAGAAACATATCCAGGTCAAGAAAACATAGAGTTTCAAACAAGAATGATCCAAAGTGATTCACATAAAGACATATCATAATTAAAATGATAAAGAGAGAATTTTAAAGTCAGCAAGAGAAAATCAGACCTTCTCAGGTGGCACTAGTGGTAAAGAATCCAGGTGTCAATGCAACAGTCATAAGAGATGCAGCTTTGATCCCTAGGTCAGGAAGATCTGGAGGAGGGCATGGCAACACACTCCAGTATTCTTGTCTGGAGAATCCCAGGGACAGAGGAGACTGGCTGGCTACAGTCCATAGGGCTGCACAAAGTTGGACACAACTGAAGAGATTTAGCATGCAAGAGGAAAGCAAGGGAACTTCCATAATGCAATTTGATAATTTTTCAGCAGAAACTTTTCAGGCCAAAGAGAGTGCTTCCATATATTTAAAATGCAAAACAGGAAAAACCTACAACCAAAGATACACTACATGGCAAAGATATCATTCAGAACTGAAGGAAGATACAGGTTCCAAGACAAGCAAAAATTAAAGGAGTCCATCAACACTACACTATCCTTACAAGACATGGTAAAAAGCCATTTTAAGAGAAAAATAGGAAACACCATAACAAGAAATAAGAAAATATATGAAGGAAAAAAATGTCAGTAGTAAAGGCAAATAAAGAGTAAAAGCAGGAGATCAACAACTTAAAAAAAGCTAGTATCAAGGTTAAAAGACCAAAAGTTTTACAACCAACTATAACTACAATAGTCATTATTGTTGGCTTCCCTCATAGCTCAGGTGCCTGCAATGCAGGAGGCCCTGGTTGAATTCCTGAGATGGGAAGATCCACTGGAGAAGGGATAGGCTACCCATTCCAGTATTCTTGGGCTTCCCTTGTGGCTCAGCTGGCAAAGAATCTGCCCATAATGAGGGAGACCTAGGTTCAATCCTTGAGTTAGGAAGCTCTGCTGGAGAAGGGAAAGGGTACCCACTCCAGTATTCTGGCCTGGAGAATTCCATGGACTGTATAGTCCATGGGGTTGCAGAGTCTGACATGACTGAGCGACTTTCACTAATAACTATAATAAGCAGTCAAGAGAGACACAAAAATATATAAAATATGATGTCAAAAAATAAAAGGTGGATGGGGTAAAGAAATGTAGAAATTTTAGAATATGATTGAATAAAAATGACCAGTCAGTACAGTTCAGTCACTCAGTCATGTCCAACTCTTTGTGACCCCATGAATCAATGTACAGCAACTAACACAATATTGTAAAGCAACTACACTCCAATAAAAATATTTTTAATAAAAACAAAATTTAAGGCTTAGAAGATTTTCTGGGAAGGGAAAGAGAGGAAAACAAATATCAAGGCTGCTATTTGAAGAAAATAAAAATTATCTGACCAGGATATTTTTGGTCATATTTTAAATATCAATAATCATATTGCTAATACTGTAAGCACTGAACATGCTGAGTGCCAGGAAAGTAGTTTGAGCATTTACCTGGAAAATAAATGTAATGTGCAACTTCTAAACATCTTACCTAGTAATTTTGTATTTGGAAATATTACTGGGGAAGTTAAAATAATTTTAAAGATGGCATGTATTTATTAATCAGCACTATAGCAATGTGCTTCACTCAGTGGTTCTAGTTAGAGCAAGTATTCTAGAAAATATTCCCCTGCCCTGTCTAGCATTTAATTAATCAGCCTAAGAACGGTAATAGGTATTTTATTGATTTCACTCATATCTTATACTGGCATTCACGTCTCTAGATTGACATATCTGAAACTAAACTACCAGTCACAGAGGAATGTTACTAGGTTTTCTTAAAGATATATGATAAAGAAAAATATATCTTGCGATAAAGAAAATAAAATAGTGATACTATTTAATATAATACAAAAGCTAAAATTAAGAAAAGTGTTTGCGCACAGTGGAGGAGGTGAAGGTGGTGCTGCGACCCCAACCCCAGAGGGCGCCCAGCCACCTCAAATATGGGTCAGACCAAGCCTGCGGCTCAGGCTGATGCTCCAAGGTGAGCAAGTGAGTGCCTTCCATGGGACACCTGGGTGCTTCTCCCCACAGCCTCTTCCATACTGGGCCCTGGGGCAGGCAGTGTGTTTAAGAACCACTGAGAAGAGGGAGGAGAAGATGGTGGAGGAATAGGATGGGGAGACCACTTTCTCCCTCACAAATTCATCAAAAGAACATTTCAACGCTGAGTAAACTTCACAAAACAACTTCTGAATGCTGGCAGAGGACATCAGGCACCCAGAAAAGCAGAATATTGTCTTCAAAACAGGTAGGAAAAATATAAAAGACAGAAAAAAGAGACAAAAGAGGTAGGGAAGGAGCTCCATCCCAGGAAGAGAGTCTTAAAAACAGAGAAGTTTCCAAACACCAGGAAACACTCTCGCGGCTGAGTCTGTGGCGAGCCTTGGAAGCACAGAGGGCAACATAACAGAGAGGAAAAATAAATAAATAATTAAAAGCAACAGATTACGAGCCCAACGGTAACTCCCCCAGTGGAGAACCAGCGCAGATGCCTGCATCCACCATTAGCAAGTGAGGGCTGGGCAGGGAGGCGCAGGCTGCAGTGCTTTCATAACCAGAGTGAACTAACTTGGGCTAGCAAACCAGATTTGGGGATAGCTACCATGCAAAAACTCTAACAGAAGACACCGCCAGGACTGCGCACAGCACAAAGGATGGAATAGAATTAGCCCACTGTGGGCCATCCCCCTTGGTGACAGGCAGCCAGAGCCGGAAGGGCTAGGAGGAGGCAACTGCAGCCCCAGAAAAACTTCCAAACTACAAGCAAGCTTCTTTGCTAACTAAGACTTTGTGGGGTTCTGGACAGTCGCCATCTGCCTAATAAGGGGCACCAGTTGTACACCCAGAAAACTGAGCAGCAGGATCGGGAAAGGTGATAAGTCACAGCGACTGCGCTCGCCAAACTCCCGAGCTGCTTGGACCTGGGAAGGGCATAAAACGTAGGCCCAACCGAGTCTGTGCCTCTGAGGACTACGTGAGTGCCTGAGCTTGAGTGGCTTAGACCGGGGAGGTACATGCAGCTCAGGGCCAGCCTCAGACGGTTCCTGGCAGAGCAAGGTAGAGCCTGAGTGGTGTGCGCCACAAGCAGGGACAGGCCCAGTGGGGCTGAGACACTATGAACATACGCCAGTGCTATTTGATTGCAGCATCCCTCCCTCCCCAAAGCGCGACTGAACAAGTGAGCCTAAAAAAAGAGAAAAAGTGTCCACCACCATCCCCGTTGTGTCAGGGCAGAAAACAGACACTGAAGAGACCAGCAAACAGAAGAAGCTAAAACAGAGGGAACCGCCTTGGAAGTATAGATCTTAAGAAATATAAGCTAGACCAAGGAACTATCTGAAAATGAACTGACCCACACTGCCCACAACAACACCAGCGAAGTCCCAGATTTACCTTTACTATTTTTACGATCATTCTTTTTTTTCTGGTTTGGTTTTTTCTTCTTTTTTTTATTTTAACATTTTTTAATTTTTNACTGCATATAGAAGAGCTCTCTCAGAGAACAGCCTAAATAATAGCAGAATATATTTTATACAATCAAAGATATAAAGGAAAAAAACACATTGAGATGGGTAAGAGGGACAGAAATGCTACCTAGTCAGGACCCACAGCTCTGAAAGTCAACCTGGAAGCTGAAGGTAATATCATAAACTCAGAGGACTTCTCTACATCTCTACAAGGAATGAGGGATTCAATACCCAGATTAGGCACCCCAGCCCTGAAAATCAGCCCAGGAAGATGAGTCTCCTTATGGGTTTTTTTTAAATGAGCAGGGCATATGGCTGTGAGAGCAGGGAGGCTGTAGGAAAGGAGCAGAAAATTCATTTCATAAAATAATAGTTGAAAACTTTCCCAACCTGGGGATAGAAACATATCCAGGTCAAGAAAACATAGAGTTTCAAACAAGAATGATCCAAAGTGATTCACATAAAGACATATCATAATTAAAATGATAAAGAGAGAATTTTAAAGTCAGCAAGAGAAAATCAGACCTTCTCAGGTGGCACTAGTGGTAAAGAATCCAGGTGTCAATGCAACAGTCATAAGAGATGCAGCTTTGATCCCTAGGTCAGGAAGATCTGGAGGAGGGCATGGCAACACACTCCAGTATTCTTGTCTGGAGAATCCCAGGGACAGAGGAGACTGGCTGGCTACAGTCCATAGGGCTGCACAAAGTTGGACACAACTGAAGAGATTTAGCATGCAAGAGGAAAGCAAGGGAACTTCCATAATGCTATTTGATAATTTTTCAGCAGAAACTTTTCAGGCCAAAGAGAGTGCTTCCATATATTTAAAATGCAAAACAGGAATAACCTACAACCAAAGATACACTACATGGCAAAGATATCATTCAGAACTGAAGGAAGATACAGGTTCCAAGACAAGCAAAAATTAAAGGAGTCCATCAACACTACACTATCCTTACAAGACATGGTAAAAAGCCATTTTAAGAGAAAAATAGGAAACACCATAACAAGAAATAAGAAAATATATGAAGGAAAAAAATGTCAGTAGTAAAGGCAAATAAAGAGTAAAAGCAGGAGATCAACAACTTAAAAAAAGCTAGTATCAAGGTTAAAAGACCAAAAGTTTTACAACCAACTATAACTACAATAGTCATTATTGTTGGCTTCCCTCATAGCTCAGGTGCCTGCAATGCAGGAGGCCCTGGTTGAATTCCTGAGATGGGAAGATCCACTGGAGAAGGGATAGGCTACCCATTCCAGTATTCTTGGGCTTCCCTTGTGGCTCAGCTGGCAAAGAATCTGCCCATAATGAGGGAGACCTAGGTTCAATCCTTGAGTTAGGAAGCTCTGCTGGAGAAGGGAAAGGGTACCCACTCCAGTATTCTGGCCTGGAGAATTCCATGGACTGTATAGTCCATGGGGTTGCAGAGTCTGACATGACTGAGCGACTTTCACTAATAACTATAATAAGCAGTCAAGAGAGACACAAAAATATATAAAATATGATGTCAAAAAATAAAAGGTGGATGGGGTAAAGAAATGTAGAAATTTTAGAATATGATTGAATAAAAATGACGAGTCAGTACAGTTCAGTCACTCAGTCATGTCCAACTCTTTGTGACCCCATGAATCACAGCGTGCAAGGCTTCCCTGTCCATCACCAGCTCCTGGAGTTTACCCAGACTCATGTCCATCGAGTCAGTGATGCCATCCAACCATCTCATCCTCTGTCGTCCCCTTCTCCTCCTGCCCCAAATCCCTCTCAGCACCAGGGTCTTTTCCAGTGAGTCAACTCTTCCATCAGGTGGCCAAAGTGTTGGAGTTTCAACTTCAGCATCAGTTCTTCCAAGGAACATCCGGGATTGGCCTCCTTTAGGATGGACTGTTTGGATCTCCTTGAAGTCCAAGGGACTTGCAAGAGTCTTCTCCAACACCACAGTTCAAAAGCATCAATTCTTTGGCACTCAGCTTTCTTCACAGTCCAACTCTCACATTAATACATGACTACTGGAAAAACCATAGCCTTGACTAGACAGACTTGACTAGACAGACCTTTGTTGGCAAAGTAACGTCTCTGCTTTTGAGTATGCTATCTAGGTTGGTCATAACTTTCCTTACAAGGAGTAAGCGTCTTTTAATTTCATGGCTGCAATCACCATCTGCAGTGATCCTGGAGCCCCTCCCCCTGCCCCCGAAAAAATGACCACTAGCTTAAAACAAATGTCAATATATACAAACTTTATGGTAACTGGTCCCCCACCCCCGACATCTGCACTAGATACACAAAACACACACAGAAAAAAGGAATGTAAACATCACATTAAAGAATCAAGTCACAAGAGAAACCAACAGAACAAAGGAGAACTATAAAAATAATCAGAAATAAAGTGAAAAAAATGGCAACAAGTAGTCATTGTTGAAAAAATGGCCCATCAGTAGTCATTTTAAATACTTATGGGTTAATGTTCCAATCAAAGATATTGGGTGGCTGGATGGCTTGAATAAAAAGACCTTTCTATTCACTGTTTACAAAAGACTCACTTCAGAGCTAAAGACACACAGAGACTGAAAGTGAACAGATAGATAAAGATAATTCATGCAAATAAAAATGAAAAGAAAGCCAGGGAGCAATATTTACATCAGATAAAATAGACTTTAAAACAAAGACTCTAACAAAATACAAAGAAGGGAATTACATAATTAGAAATGGGGCAATCCTAGAAGGGAACATAACATTCTTAAACACATATACACCTTACATAATACTGCATAAAATATAAAGCAAATATTAAGAGGTATAAAGAGAGAAGTCAATATTAATAATACTAGAGGACTTAAATAACTCCCTTACATCAATAGTTCATGCAGCCAGAAACTCAATCAGGGAACACTGCCCTTAAATGACATATTAGTCCAGATGGACGCAATTGATATCTAAGAACCTGCCATTCAAAAGTAGAAGAATACACACTTTTTTTAAGTGTTCATGGAACATTCTCTAGAATACGTGCACGTGGAATGTCCTCACAGGTTAGACCACACACACACAAAAAAAACACAGTAAATTTAAGAAGACTGAAGTCATAGCAAGCATCTTTTCCAGCCACAATGGTATAAAACTAGAACTCAATTACAGGAAGAAAACTGGAAAAACAAACTTTTAGAGAATAAACAACATGATACTAAAAAAAAAAAAAAAAGGACAATGAAGAAATCAAAGAGGAAATTTAAAAACTATTTCAGATTTATGCAAAAAGAAACAAAACTTTCTAAAATCTATAGGCTGCAGCAAAAGCAGTTTTAAGAGGGATGTTCATAGCGATACAGGCTCACCACAAGTAACAAGAAAAATCTGAAATAAACAACATTACATTATCTAAAAGAATTGGAAAAAAAGACCAAACTCTGAAGGTAGTAGAAGAAAAGAAATAATAACAGAGCAGAAATAAATGAAATAAATACTAAATAATATTAAAAAAATCAATGACACTAACAGCTAGTTTTTTGAAAAGATAAAAAGCAAACTGATAAAACTTTAGCTGACTCATCAAGCAAAAAGAGGGTTCAAATGAATAAAATCAGAAATAAAAGAGAAGTTACAAATGATAGCACAGAAATATGTGATCATCATAGATTGCTATAAACAATTATATGCCCAAAATTAGGTAATTAGTAGAAATGGATAAATTCCTAGAAATATATAACTTTTCAAGACTGAATCAGGAATAAATAGACCAGGTGAACAGATGAATTACTAGTAATGAAAATGAAACAGTAATTTTAAAAGTGCCAGCATACTAATCTCCAAGATGACATCATCACAGTGGAATTCTCCCAAATATTTTTTAAGTTAATAACTATTCTTAAATTATTTCCCCCAAAATGAAGAGAAATGAATGCTTTCAAACTTATTCTATGAGACCAGCATTACCCTGATACAAAAGTCAGAAAAGCTACTATAAAAAAAGAAAATTACAGACCAATATCCTTGAGTATAAATACAAAAATTCTCAACAAAATATTAGCAAGCCAAATTCAATAATATATAAAAACATTCTATATTATGATCAGATGGGATTAACTCTAGGAAAGCAAGGACAGTTCAATATTCACAAATCAACCAATGTAATACATCACATTAGCAAAACAAAGGATAAAAATCACGTGATCATCTCACTAGATACAGAGAAGGCTTTAGACAAAATTCATCAGCCATTCATGATAAAAAATTTTCAACAATGTAGATAGAGATAAGACATGTCTCAACATAATAAAGGTCATTTATGACAAACTCACAGATAACATGCAATTTTAAAAAGCTGAAAGTTTTTCATCAAAGATCAGGAACAAAAACAAGGATGCCCATTCTTACCACTTTTGTTCAGCATATATGGGGGTGGGGGTTGGGGGAGAATAGATACATGTATATGTATGGCTGTGTTCCTTCACTTTTTACCTGAAACTATCACGGTATTGTTAATTTGCTATACCTCCTTAAAAAATAGTTTGGGTGTTAAAAAATAAAAATAAAACTGAAAAAAAGATAAAAAGATAAGACATTCAAATTAGAAAGGAAGAAGTAAAACTGTCTTTGTTTGCAGATGACATGATACTCTGTCAAAAAGTCTAAGGTTGCCACCAAAAATGTTTTCAAACAAATAAATGGTTTAGTAAATTTGTAGGAAACAGGATTACTATACAGAAATTAGTTGCTCTTCTAAACACTAATGATGAACTATCAGAAAGAGAAAGCAAAAAAAAAAAAAAAAACCCAAAATACAATTCTGTTTAAAATCACAGAAAAAAGAATACAATACCTAGATGTAAAATTTACCAAGAAGGTATAAGACCTATACCCTGAAAATTATAAAACACTGATAAAGGAAATTGAAAAATAATAAAAAAGGAAAGATATCCCATTTATCTTTCCTTTCTATATTATGATCAGATGGGATTAACTCTAGGAAAGCAAGGATAGTTCAATATTCACAAATCAACCAATGTAACACATCACATTAACAAAACAAAGGATAAAAATCACGTGATCATCTCACTAGATACAGAAAAGGCTTTAAACAAAATTCATCAGCCATTCATGATAAAAAATTTTCAACAATGTAGGAAAAGGAATATTGTTAAAATGTCCACACCACCCAACAAAATCTATAGATTTTAATGTGATCCCTATCCTGTGACATGTTTCACAGAAATGGAAGAAATCATCCTAAAATTTACATGATACCAAAAAAGACCCCTAATTGCCAAAAAAAACTTAAAAATAACAAAACTGGAGGTTTCATGGTCGCTGATGTTAGACTCAACTGATCGATGTGGTGTGGTCATGCTCTCCCGGGCCAAGCCTAATACTTCAGTATTCTTGCCTTGAGAACCCCATGAACAGTATGAAAAGGCAAAATGATAGGATACTGAAAGAGGAACTCCCCAAGTCAGTAGGGGCCCAATATGCTACTGGAGATCAGTGGAGAAATAACTCTAGAAAGAATGAAGGGATGGAGCCAAAGCAAAAACAATACCCAGTTGTGCATGTGACTGGTGATAGAAGCAAGGTCTAAGCTGAAAAGAGCAACATTGCATAGGAACCTGGAATGTCAGGTCCATGAATCAAGGCAAATTGGAAGTGGTCAAACAAGAGATGGCAAGAGTGAACGTCAACATTCTAGGAATCAGCGAACTAAAATGGACTGGAATGGGGTAATTTAACTCAGATGACCATTATATCCACTACTGTGGGCAGGAATCCCTCAGAAGAAATGGAGTAGCCATCACGGTCAACAAAAGAGTCTGAAATGCAGTACTTGGATGCAATCTCAAAAATGACAGAATGATCTCTGTTCATCTCCTAGGCAATCCAAGTCTATGCCCCAACCAGTAATGCTGAAGAAGCTGAAGTTGAATCGTTCTATGAAGACCTACAAGCCCTTGTAGAACTAACACCCAAAAAAGATGTCCTTTTCATTATAGGGGACTGGAATGCAAAAGTAGGAAGTCAAGAAACACCTGGAGTAACAGGCAAATTTGGCCTTGGAATGTGGAATGAAGCAGGGCAAAGACTAATAGAGTTTTGCCAAGAAAATGCACTGGTCATAGCAAACACCCTCTTCCAGCAACACAAGAGAAGACTCTACACATGGACATCACCAGATGGTCAACACCGAAATCAGATTGATTATATTCTTTGAAGCCAAAGATGGAGAAGCTCTATACAGTCAACAAAAACAAGACCAGGAG
>SJYX01014745.1:43097-70613 GCA_006410675.1 Oreotragus oreotragus | reverse complement strand
GGAGAAATATCAATAACCTCAGATATGCAGATGACACCTCTCTTATGGCAGAAAGTGAAGAGGAACTAAAAAGCCTCTTGATGAAAGTGTAAGTGGAGACTGAAAAAGTTGGCCTAAAGCTCAACATTCAGAAAACAAAGATCATGGCATCTGGTCCCATCACTTCATGGGAAATAGATGGGGAAACAGTGTCACACTTTATTTTTTTGGGCTCCAAAATCACTGCAGATGGTGACTGCAGCCATGAAATAAAAGATGCTTACACCTTGGAAGAAAAGTTATGACCAACCTAGATAGCATATTCAAAAGCACAGACATTAATTTGTCAACAAAGGTCCATCTAGTCAAGGCTATGGTTTTTCCAGTGGTCATGTGTGGATGTGAGAGTTGGACTGTGAAGAAGGCTGAGTGCCGAAGAACTGATGTTTTTGAACTGTGGTGTTGGAGAAGACTTTGAGAGTCCCTTGGACTGTAAGGAGATCCAACCAATCCATTCTGAAGGAGATGAGCCCTGGGATTTCTTTGGAAGGAATGATGCTAAAGCTGAAACTCCAGTACTTTGGCCACCTCATGTGAAGAGCTGACTTATTGGAAAAGACTCTGATGCTGTGAGGGATTGGGGGCAGGAAGTGAAGGGGAAGTCAGAGCATGAGATGGCTGGATGGCATCATGGACTCAATGGACGTGAGTCTGAGTGAACTCCGGGAGTTGGTGGTGGACATGGAGGCCTGGTGTGCTGCGATTCATGGGGTCGCAAAGAGTCGGACACGACTGAGTGACTGAACTGAACTGAACTGATGTTAGACTATATTACAAAACTACAACAATCAAAGCAGCATGGTACTGAGATAGGATCAGACATAAAGATCAATGGACTAGAATAGAAAGCCCCCAAATAAACCCCATACTTATGGTTAATTAGTCTATGACAAAGGAGACTAGAATATACACTGGAGAAAAGACAATGTCTTCAATACGTGGTGCTGGGAAAATTGGAGAGCTACATATACAAGAATGAAATAAAACATTTTCTCACAATATATAGAAAAATGAACTCAAAATGGAGTAAAGAACTAAATTTAAGTCTAGGAATCATAAAACTCCTAGAAGACACTGACAGAACACTCTTTAAAATTAATTAGAGTAATGTTGCTCTTAATATGTTTCCAAAGACAAGGAAAACAAAAGCAAAAATAAAGAAATGAGACATAATCGAACTTAAAAGCTTTCATACAGCCAACATCAACAAAATAAAAAGAAACTTACTGAACGTGAGAAAATATTAGCCAATAAAATGATCAATAGGGGTTAATATACAAAATACATAACCAGCTTATATGTTTCCAAAGACAAGGAAAACAAAAGCAAAAATAAAGAAATGAGACATAATCGAACTTAAAAGCTTTCATACAGCCAACATCAACAAAATAAAAAGAAACTTACTGAACGTGAGAAAATATTAGCCAATAAAATGATCAATAGGGGTTAATATACAAAATACATAACCAGCTTCATGTCATATAACTCAATACAAAAAAAAAAAAAAAAAAGCAAACAACCTGGTTAAAAATGGGTAGAGGACCTGAATATATTCTCCAGAAGAAAAACAGAAGGTCAACAGGCATATTAAAAGATGCTCAACATTATTATTCATCAGAGACATGGAAAATGTAGTTACTATGGAAAAGAGTATGGTGGTTCCTCAAAAATCTAAATTGGAACTTCCATGTGATCCAGCACTCCACTTCTGGGTATAATTCAAGAATAATGAAAACACTAACTTGAAAAGATATATGTACCCCAAAGTTCACAGCAGCATTCTTCACAAAAGCCAAGATATGGAAGCAACTTAAATGTCCATTAACAGATGGATAAAGAAGACACAGTGTGTGTATATATATACATACACACATATTATGGAATGTTAGTCATAAAAAATTAAGAAACCCTGCTACTTGTGAAAACATAGGACATGGAGGGTATTATGGTAGTGAAGTAAGCCATATGGAAAAAGACAAACACTGTATGATTTCCCTTATATACAGAAGCTAAAAAATAAAATAACAACACAACAAAATGGACTCATAGATGCAGAGAAAATTGGAGAGGGAGGGTGGGGGATGGACAAAATAGGTGAAGCAGATTAAGAGGTACAAACTACCAGTTCTAAAATAAACAGGTCACAGTTACGTGATGTATAGTACAGAGCTGTTCAGTCACTAAGTCGTTTCTGACTCTGCAACCCCATGGTCTGCAGTACATCGGGCTCCTCTGTCCTTCACTGTCTCCCAGGGTTTGCTCAAATTCATGTCAATTGAAATGGTGATGTTATCTAACCATCCCACCCTCTGGCACTCCCTTCTTTTGCCTTTAATCTTTCCCATCATCAAGGTCTTTTCCAATGGGTCAGCTCTTTGCATCAGGTGGCCAGTACAGTCAATAATAGTATAATGACTTTGTGTTGTGCATTATCTATAAAAATATTGAATCACTGTGTTGTACACCTGAAACTAATATAATATTATAAATTCATTATACTTCAATTAAAATTTTTTAAGTACTAATTTAGCAGCTGATTACAAAACATTTTAACCTTATTTTGGTTGTATGACATCTATATCAAATGTCTGGCTTCAAAGAAAATCTAAGACATGGGAAATCAGTGATCCCATAGCCAATTTCTTCACATTTTGCAAGGAGTATCCAAATGAACCTGGTTAAACCTCTGAACAATTCAGCTGCCTCAAAGAGAACTTGGCTAATAGAAGAGGAGGGTAGTCAATGAATTTCTATAGATTTTGTATCAATACTGATTAATGTTATTGAAATAAACAGCCTATCCAAAGAGTGTTTCTTTCCATTCTGAAACTTTGCTAATTAATAAAAATAAATGCTTATATGCTAAATTTCAGACATTATAACAAATAATAAGCATTGATCTTCTTATATTTGACATCTCCTCCACGGAGTGGGTAATCACTACTATATTGAACTCTGTGGAATTTACCCAAATTTATGAAAAAATATAATGAACAGTATTTCATCTGATTTGTTATTATGTAGCTTGCTTGTCCTGATATAAGGACTATGTGAACTTTCAGTCACAACTTGAGTGAGTCCCTTTATTGTGTTTTTTACTTAGTCAAAATAGCATATCTGTGATCTAATATTTTGAAAACTATATTTCAGGGCAAACTTAACACTAAGCTTACAGCTAAGAAGTAAATCAAAAAGATTACTTTGGTCTTGTCATAAGACCAACTGATTAGGTTTTTTTCACAAAATCATACTCTGAGGAAGGGTATTTATAACCACTTCAGAGTATGAGTCAAGTGAGAATTCTTAAAATCCAGCTATGATCTGAGAACACAGGGAAGAGTGACTCTGAGATTCTTCACGCTAGGAAATGAACGAAGGTAACTTCTTTTTCCCTTTATTTTATACTTCCACCTCAAATCTCCAGAGTAGGATAGATTCACAAGTTTCCTACTTCTATTTTCCCTGAGTCCTCTGTGAACTTCTTTAGGGTGATAGGAAGTAGACCATCAGTTCCAAAAAGATGAGACACAAGTCAACCTCATATGAAGGGAGATTTTCTATGAACTTAATTTGAATTGGTCTATGAAAAAGTTCAATCATGCATTTGTAAACTTCTACAAAAATATACATTATATGTTCCAACCATCAGGGCTTTTGTTGCTTCCAAATTACACATTAAATACTGTAACTGGGTACCAACTAAATTAAAAACCTGTCTTAAGCAGAAGAGTCAAGTTTTAATTATCACTACTTCATATCATCATCTCTCTTAACAAAGTATGTTCCCATCCCAACAATACTCAAGACTGGGATGGGTAGAACAAAGATAACAAAGATGAACATAAGAACATAAGATAGATGCTACCCTCAAGAAGCTTTCAGATATACCTTCTCCCATCTAGTCCCACACATTACATTCCAATTACCTTAAAGTCTTAATGCTGCTCCTTATGAAGAAATCATGGGAGCACCTCACCTAGGGGTCAGGCAGAGGCACAGGTGCTGGACATGTCCAGACATGCCTCCCTTCATAATATCATTGCTGCTCACTGTGTATCCAGTTCTCTTGGGGCTTACATGGCAAGAGCTTCCCTGGGTCTCTACCTTCTCTCTAAGACAACGGAAGAGACATCACTTCACTGATACAAGGCCAGTCCCTAAATCTGTTCTCTAGGTTCCATTTACTCCTGCCTACCCAGAGATTCTGCCATAATTGTCAGTTCTTCATTCTCTCCTATTTCTTCAACCTCTCCTTCTAAGTTGACATTTTTCCATAAGCATTTGAATGTACTCACAGTATTAAACAACAACAAAATTCTCTTTTGACTATATAACCTCATCTACAACTTCCCTGTCTACTGGTGAAGCCTTACAGCTCCAATAAATCCTCTATGTAGTTATTTAAACTCCAAGGATAACTCTGACTGTCCAAAGACTGACTATAACATAGTGATATTTACTGGACTGTAGAAACATTTAGACTGTTCTTCTTCCTCAGTATCAACAACAGTGCCTGACACATGGAAGATGTTTGATAAACATCTATTGAAATGAATTCATACATCTGAAGCTATGATACAAGGAATGATTAATCTATGAGAATAATAGACTTGAAGCTCTATTTGGCTCAGTGAATCCCACATCCTCAATAACTAGTAGTATGTCTTAGACTCAGTACACAATAGAAGTTCACAGGGGGTCTTAATTGATAATTTTGTAGATTATACCCATGTATTTATTTTTATGTTAGAAACTTAGCTTTTTTGAAAAATATAAGTGATGTGGTATAGCAATTGCTTTAAATGTAAAAAACCTGTTGGTGCTTAGAAAATATAAAGCACATTTTAAAAATTCTCTGACTTGTAACTGACCATTAAGTACATTTTAACATAGACTATATGATTTAGATTACCCATATGCATAACAAAGACATCCTCAATTTACTTGGCTACAAAGAATTTAAAGAAACAATCGGTATCTCTTAGAAAATATGTTGCTACAGATCTGGAGGTCAAAATATTATGCTGAGTATGAACCAGAGAACACAATTACTCAATCTGATAGATGGCCTGCACTGAAGAAAAAAAGATTAAATTCCACAAGCTGATCCCTTGTGTTGCCCCAAAGCACTTTGCTTTGATGAAGATAAAAACCTCACTAGGTTGCAAAGAAACTCACATCTGTCATTAGTTTGCTTGTTAAAATCAGACTGAAATAACAGAATTATCATAATGGATTAGAAACCGTAAGAAGGGACTCCCACTGGCACAAGCACACCCTAGTCTATTGCAACAGCCTGCTGGCCTACACCACCACAGGCAGTCTCCATACAACACAGCTGTGGCTGCCAAGCCCCTCCCTAATCTGAGTGAATACCTGTCTCAACACCAAGACCCAGCTCCACCCATCTGTCTGCAGGCTCCAGTGCTGGACACCTCTTGCCAAACAATCAGCAAGACAGGGACATGCCCCACCTGTCAGCAGACAGGCTGCCTAAAGTCATACTAATCTCACAGATACCCCAAAACTCACCACCTTGTGCAGCCCTGCCCAAAAGAGGGACAAAATCCAGCTCCACTCACCAGAGCACTGGAACCAGTTCCTCCTACTAGGAAGCCTACACAAGCCCCTGAACCAAACTCACTCACCAGTGGGCAGACAAAAGAACTACAACCCTGCAGCCTGTAGAAAGGAGACCACAAACACAGTTAGACAAAATAAGATGATAGACAAAGATGTTGCAGAAAAAGTTGCAAGTTAAAAACCCACAAGACCAAGTAAATGAAGAGAAAATAGGCAATACAACTAAAAGGAATTCAGAGAAAGGATCATAAAGATAATCCAAGATCTCAGAAAAAGAATGAAGGAACAGATTAAGAAGATACGAAAAAAAAAAAAAAAAGTTTAACAAGGCCCTAGAAGAACTGAATAACAATCAGTGTTGAACAACACAATGAAGTGAAGTTAAGTCACTCAGTCATGTCTGACTCTTTGTGACCCCATGGACTGTAGCCCACCAGGCTCCTTGGTCAACGGGATTTTCCTGGCATGAACACTGGAGTGGGTTGCCATTTCCTTCTCCAGGGGATCTTCCTGACCCAGGGTTCGAACCCAGGTCTCCCACATTGTAGGCAGACACTTTACCATCTGAGCTACCAGGGAAGCCCAGAACAACACAATAGCTGAAATGAAAAACACACTAGAAGGAATCAAAGGCAGAATAATTGAAACAGAACAGATAAGCAAGCTGGAAGATAGAATGGTAAAAATAACATCCATGGAGCAGAACAAAGAAGGAATGAAAAGAAGTGAAGACAGTCTTACAGACTTCCAGGACAACATTAAACACACTAAGATTTGAATTATAGGGGTCCCAAAAGAAGAAGAGAAAGAGAAAGGGAGAAATATCTGAAGAGATTATAGTTGAAAGCTTGCTTTAGATGGGAAAGGGAATAGTCAATCAAGTCAAGGAAGTATGGAGACTCCCATGTCGAATAAACCCAAGGAGAGACACACCAAAATATATTTTGGTCAAACTAACAAAAACTAAACACAAAGAAAAGAATATTAAAAGTAGTAAGGGAAAATCAACAAAAAAAAAAAAAAAAAAGTTTAACAAGGCCCTAGAAGAACTGAATAACAATCAGTGTTGAACAACACAATGAAGTGAAGTTAAGTCACTCAGTCATGTCTGACTCTTTGTGACCCCATGGACTGTAGCCCACCAGGCTCCTTGGTCAACGGGATTTTCCTGGCATGAACACTGGAGTGGGTTGCCATTTCCTTCTCCAGGGGATCTTCCTGACCCAGGGTTCGAACCCAGGTCTCCCACATTGTAGGCAGACACTTTACCATCTGAGCTACCAGGGAAGCCCAGAACAACACAATAGCTGAAATGAAAAACACACTAGAAGGAATCAAAGGCAGAATAATTGAAACAGAACAGATAAGCAAGCTGGAAGATAGAATGGTAAAAATAACATCCATGGAGCAGAACAAAGAAGGAATGAAAAGAAGTGAAGACAGTCTTACAGACTTCCAGGACAACATTAAACACACTAAGATTTGAATTATAGGGGTCCCAAAAGAAGAAGAGAAAGAGAAAGGGAGAAATATCTGAAGAGATTATAGTTGAAAGCTTGCTTTAGATGGGAAAGGGAATAGTCAATCAAGTCAAGGAAGTATGGAGACTCCCATGTCGAATAAACCCAAGGAGAGACACACCAAAATATATTTTGGTCAAACTAACAAAAACTAAACACAAAGAAAAGAATATTAAAAGTAGTAAGGGAAAATCAACAACAAACCTACAAACTCTGCAACTAGAAAGGAGTCGCAGGACATATTTAAACTGATAAAACAGAAAAAAACTACAACCAAGATTACTCTACCCAGCAAAGATGTCATTCAGATTTTACAGAGAAACCGAAAGCTTCACAGACAAGTAAAAGCTAAAAGAATATAGCACCACAAAATCAGCTTTACAGCAAATGCTAAAAGAACTTCTCTAGCAGGGAAACACAAGAGAAGAAAAAGACCTACAAAAACAAACCCAAAACAATTAAGAAAATGGTAATACAAACATGTGTATTTATAATTACCCTAAATGTAGATGGATAAATGCTCCAACCAAAAGATATAGATTGGCTGAATGGATGCAAAAATAAGACCCATATACACATACTGTCCACAAGAAATAGCAAGGAATATAATATAGTTATCACTTTCATAATCCATATTTGAGACTGATAAAAGTATTATATCTATATATCTCTATATATGTGTATCTATACATATATATTTATATATATGGACGTATAATTAAATTGAAGGAAGGAAGGGTGAGAGGGAAGGAGGGAAATGAGGAGGAAGGAAGGGAACTTGGTAGGTAATAAGGGAATGGTTAGGAATCACTGTCATAATCAGAGTAACCATCAATATTCCCCCTTTACTAAGAGGAAGTCTCTGAGCAAATCAGGCATAGAAGCATCCTCAGTGGTGCCACTCATGAATGAAGGATTAAATTCAATTACAATTGACTATGCAAAAATGTGATTGGAGATAGCAAAAATGATAATGAATATTAAAAGTTAATATTGTGAACACTTACTATATACCTAATGAACAAAGAACCTGACATTTATACCTTATATAATTCACAATAAACCCCTATGACATATTACCTCTATTTCTCAGTAAGGATTCTGAACTTATACAACTTAAATAAAATCTACCCTAATTAGAGGACCAGTTCATTATAACTCAAATTCCTGGTAAAATATTACTTGTATATTTTGTCTTCATAGTTCCAGATCTTAAGATTTTTAATCACAAAAGATCTGGAAACAAGGGTAACAGATTCACATAATTCCATTATATTATAGTAACAATATCACTATAGTAAGTACTGTTATAAAGGTTAATGTTTCTTCTGACATGAAATAAATGAATTATTAACCATTATAAATGAGTAATCAATATAAATTATTGGTCATTATAAATATATGAATCTATTGATTACTTTATTGGACAGTGATGTTAATGGAAAAGAGGGTGATAGTCCAAATATCAATGGGCTCATCTCTATAATCACAGTCCAGTGTAGAAGATTTAAACTGGAGGTTATTTTTTGTAGTAAATAACATATTTATGAATAAAAGACAAGACTACTATAGGATAGCACCTGTCATTCTTGGTCTATATATCTTTATCTCCAGAATAAGCCTTCTTCTCATCACAGTCTCTGGCTGGTGTCATAATGCAGGCCTCTAAAAGGACAAGTGATGGGTTATAGGTGGAGGTTGAAGAATAACATATAACCCCCAGTCTCTATGTACAAAAAAAAAAAGATCTTAATAACCCGGATAACCTCTAGGTGTGATCACTCACCTAGAGCCAGACATCCTGGAGTATGAAGTCAAGTGGCCCTTAGGAAACATCACTGTGAACAAAGTTGGTGGAGGTGATGGACTTCCCATTGAGCTATTTCAAATCCTAAAAGATGTTGCTGTTAAAGTGCTGCATTCAAAATACCACCAAATTTGGAAAACTCAGCAGCGGCCACACGACTGGAAAAGGTCATTTTTCATTCCAATATCAAAGAAGGGCAAGGCCAAAGACTGTTCAAACTACCACAAATTGCACTAATTTCACATTCTAGCAAAGTAACGCTCAAAATCCTTCAAGCTATGCTTCACGAGTATATGAAATGAAAACTTCCTGATATACAGGCTGGATTCAGAAAAGGCAGAGAAACCAGAGATCAAATTGGTAACACCCATCAGGTCATAGAAAAAGCTAAAAAATTCCAGAAAAACATCTACTGCTTCATTGACTGTGCAGATCACAACAAACTGCATAAAATCCCTAAAGAGACTGGAATACCAGGCCATCTTACCTGCCTTCTGCAAAACCTTTATGCAGGTCAAGAAGCAACAGTTAGAACCGTAATGCAACAACAGACTGGTTCCAAATTGGGAAAGGAGTACATCAAGGCTGTATACTGTCACCCTGCTTATTTAACTTCTATGCAGAGTACATCATGTGAAATGCCAGACTGGATGAAGGACAAGATGGAATCAAGATTTCTGGAAGAAATATCAATAACCTCAGATATGCCGATGATACCACTTTTATGGAAGAAAAAGAAGAGGAAGTAAAGAGACTCTTGAAGGTGAACGAAGAGTGGAAAAGCTGGCTTAAAACTCAATATTCAAAAAATGAAGATAATGGCATCCAGTCCCATCACTTCATGGCAAATAGATGGGGAAACAATAGAAATAGTGTCAGACTTTATTTTCTTCCGCTCCAAAATCAAGAGCCTAAGATTTGGGGAGGTGACTGCAGCCATGAAATTAAAAGACGCTTGCCCCCCGTGAAAAAAAAACAATGACAAACCTAGACAGTGTATTAAAAAGCAAAGAATTACATTGCCTACAGAGGTACGTATGGCAAAAGCTATGGTTTTTCCAGTAGTCATGTACAGATGTGAGAGCTGGACCATAAAAAAAGACTGAGCACCAAAGAAGTGATGGTTTTGAACTGCGGTGTTGTGAGAAGACTTTCTTGAGAGTTCCTTGGACAGCAAGGAGATCAAACAAATCAATTCTAAAGGAAATCAGTCCTGAATATTCATTGAAAGGACTGATGCTGAAGCTGAGGCTCCAATACTTTGGCCACATGATGCAAAGAGCCACTCACTTGAAAAGACCCTGATGCTGGAAGGATTGAAGGGAGGAGGAGGAGAGGACATTAGAGGATGAGATGGTTGGATGGTATCACCAACTGAATGGACTTGAGTTTGAGTAAACTCCAGGAGATGGTGAAGGACAGGAAGCCCGGTGTGCTGCAGCCCATGGGGTCTCAAAGAGTTTGACACGACTGAGCGACTGAACAAAAACCGCACAGTATCTCTTAAGGATGCAGCAGCCATAGGCATCAGTGTCCAACCCAGTTTGTGTTGTACATGGACTTTTGTCCACAGACAAAAGGTTGAGGCTGAGAGTTCTATAGGAACGGCAAAGTATATACAAATGCTATGCATTTAATTCTGAGCTTCTAAATGATGTTAATGAAGGAAATCTCCCCATGCCGACTGCTATTCCTAAACATCACACAAGGCCATCAGCATAATATAATCCTTTGGAAGGCTCCCAACTTTATCTAAAGTCACTCATAAAAGAATTTGACCAATATATTATTCTGGATAGAGAGAAGCAAGGAAAACATATATTTAAAACTCTGTCAGTTTTATAAATATCAAACAGTGCAGAACCTATATTATCTATAATTGGGTTAATTATTTGTGGGTAAATAATGGGTTAATGGGATATTTCTTTATAAGAAAAGTTGGTTGCTATTGCTAACTGAAAGAAAATCAAGGACCTTAAAGATATCAAAACTTAGAACAGGAAAAAATTAAATTCTTATACTTTGAAAATAGACTCAGTGCCCATAGGAAATGACATCTGGAATGCAAAAATATCTTTGTATATATTATAATTGAGTGAACAGCAGTTTGCATCTATTTTGTCAATGAGCATAGCATCCTACCAGAATGGTTAATGCAAGCAGTATTTTCGCTAATCCCTTTGCTACTCAATCAAAATATCTGAAATCAAGAGCCCTGAATAAAATATCTAACTTTCTACAAGTGTGAACTAAGTATGGCTATAATTTAAAGAGTTTTTCTACAAAAATTCTTATAGTTGCAGTAGAAAAATAATTTGATGTTAGTCAAAATTGCATAGTCCTAACCAAACAACCATATTTTCTTGCAGCCTTCATCTGTGTTCATAAATAATTTAGAATATTTATAATTCAGCACTGATACAATTTTAAAGTAACCTTAATATTATATTTTGTTTTAGTATTGAATTATTTAAGAGTAACGTTATGGGAGAAATCAATAGAGGTAGCAGAGTATGAGGATATGGAACTCACCTGCCACATGAACTGGTCAAAATACACCTGCATGTGGAACAGTTGTCAATGAAAACTAACTGGAACCTGACAGGACTGCCATACAATCAAGGCTATAAGAGAGATTCACATGAAATTGAGTAGGAAGGAAAGTAAAACAATGAGATGAGGATCTGTGCCTCTGAGTGGAGACTCAGAGGAGAACACATGGCTGGAGACCCTGGGGAGTAAGCACTAAGAGCCACAGATTAGATGCCTCAATCCTGGGGTTCTACACAGGAGAGATGAACCCCCTTGGCTAGCTAGAGGTCTTCTGGGACTAGTAGGGGGCTATGAAAGCCCCCTATTTGATTCTGTTCATGAGAAGCACCTGTGTGTTAGTTTACCCCAGAGGCAGGGAAAAGAGGGCCAAGACAGGATTGCTCTTTGTTGCTGTTCAGTCACTCAATTGTGTCTGACTCTTTGAGACCCTGTGGACTGTGTGCACACAGTCCCCATCTTTCACCATATCCTGGAGCCTGTTCAAACTCATGTCCATTGAGTCCGTGATGCCATCCAACCATCTCATCCTCTGTCATCCCCCTTCTCCTCCTGCCTTCAATCTTTCCCAGCATCAGGTCTTTTCTAATGAGTTGTATCTTTAGAAAGGATGCTAACAATATGAACCCTAATAGACCCACATCAAGACGTACCAAATATAAAATGTCAAATGTTAAGGAGAGAATTCTAAAAGTTATCAAGAGAAAAACAAAGAAACGTGTACAAGGCAATTTTCACACAGTTGTTGGCTAGTTTTTCTGAAGAAACTTTGCAGGCCAGAAAGGAGTGGCATGATATATTTAATGTGTTGAAAGGCAAAAATCTGCAACCTAAGATTCTTCTGAGCAAGATTATCATTTAGTATTGAAGGACAGAAAATGACCTTCTCAGTCAAAAAAGACTCAAAGAGTTTATCAAAGGAGAAGGGGGCAACAGAGGGTGAGATGGTTAGATGGCATCACTGACTTAATGGACATAAGTTAGGAAAAACTCCAGTAGGCAGTCAAGGGCAGGGAAGCCTGACATGCTGCCGTTCATAGGGTCATAAAGAGTCGGACGTGACTTAGCGACTGAACAACAACAAACCCGCTCTAAAAGAAATGTTAAAGGGTTTTATCTAAGTGGAAAAGAAAGATCTATAAGAAAGAGGAAAGCCCACTAAAAACGGCAAGTATAATGATTAATAATTGAGGAGCAACTACTTAAATAACCCAATATGAAGGCTGAAAAATAAAAAATGGTAAAGGCACATGCAAGTACAATAAACAGTTAAGAGATCAATAAGAAGATGCAAAATATGATGTCAAAAATACAAAATATGGGGGAGAGGAGTAAAAATGTACATCTTGTAGAATGCGTTTACACTTAAATGACTACCAGTTTAAAATAAGTAGATACAATTCTAGGTCAATCCCTTGGTAGCAACAAATCAAAGACATATATACAAAAGCTAAAAAGAAATAAAACAATCATACTACTAAAGAAATTTATCAAACCATAATGAAATAAATGAAAAAAATAAACAGAGAACTAGAAAAAAATACAAAAACAAGTAATAATATGAAATAAATACATACCTATTAATAATTACTAAAAAATGTCAATGGACTAAATACTCCTATCAAAAGACATAGGGTATATGATTGGATAGAGGTGACAAGACCATACGTGCTACCTACAAGAGACTCACTTCAAGGCTAAAAAGACATGTAGACTGAAAGCGAGGGGGCAGAAAAAGATATTTCATATAAACAGAATTACAAAAAAGTGAGGATAGCAATACTTATGTCAGACAAATGGACTTTAAAACAAATTTAATAACAAAAGTAAAAGAAGAGCATTATATAATGATAATCAGATCATTATAAGAAGAGATTATTACACTTGTAACATATATGCACCCAACACAGAGCACCTAAATATGTAAAGCAAATACTAACATATATAAAGGAAAAAAACAAAAATAATACAATAAAAGTAGGAGACTTTAACACAACACTTACATCATTAACAGATCATTCAGACAGAAAATCAATACAGAAACAATGGTCTTAAGTGACAATAGACCAGTTAGATGTAATAGAGATATACTGGACATTACATCCCAAACAACAGAATACACATTTTTTCAAGTGCACATGGATTGTTCTCCAGAACATATCATATACTAGGCCTTAAAACAAGTTTCAACAGTGCAAGAGGACAGAAATTAAACACACCATTTTCCCAAGTACAATATGAAACTAGAAATCAATTACAGAAAGAAAAATGGGAAAATAACAAACGTGGAGACTAAACAACATAGTCCTAAAAACAAATGGATCATGAAGAAATCAAAGAGAAAATCAGAAAATACCTTAAGAAAAATGAAAACAGAAGCACAGTTCAATAAATGCTGTGTGGTACAGCAAAAGCAGCTTTCAATTGGACGTTTATAGTGACACAGGTCTTCCTTAAGAAAAATCTCAAATAAACAACCTAACCTTACCACCTAAAGGAATCAGGAAAAGAAGAACAAAACCCAAATTTAGCAAAAGGAAGTAAATAATAAAGATCAGAGAGGAAAAGACATCTCTTCAAAAAATGGTGCTGGGAAAATTGGACAGCTACATATAAAACAACAACAAGATTAGAACATTCCCTCACATCACATACTACAATTAACTCAAAATGAATGAAAGACCTTAATGTAAGACTAGAAAACATAAAACTCCTTGAAGAGACCATAGCACACTCTTTGACATAAATCATAACAATTTTTTTTGACTTGTCTCCCAATGTAAAAGAAACAAAAGCAAAAATAAACAAATGGGACCTAAATAAACTTAAAAGCTATTGAACAGACAAAAAGAAAATCAAAACCAAATGAGATATCATTTCACACCTGTCAACACGGCTATCTTTAAAAGGTCAAATAACCACTGTTGTTGAGGGTGTAGAGAAAAGGGAGCCCTTGGATACTATTGGTGGGAAAATAAATTGATGCAGTCACTATGGAAGTTCTTCAAAAAACTGAAAATAGAATTAACATATAATCCAGCAATTCCACTGCTGGGTATATAAACAGAAAAAATACACATGCAACCTAATGTTTATAACAGGATCATCTACAATACCCAGGATATGGAAGTGACCAAAGTGTCCATCAATAGACAAATGTATAAAGCTGATGTCCTGCCCCCCCCCACCCCGCCGCCCACACACACACTGGAATACTACTCAGCCATAAAAGAATGAAATTTTGCCATTTGCAGGATTGTGGATATAGGAAGAGAATATTATGCTTAGTGAAATAAGTCAGAGAGAAAGTGACAAATATTATACGATAATACTTAAAATGTGGACTCTAAAAATAAAACAAACGAATGTATATAGCAAAACCAGAAAGTTTTACAGATATGGAAAACAAAGTCGCAGGTTACCAGTAGAAAAAGGGAAGGGGAGAGGGTTGAGATAGGGGTATGAAATTAAAAATATAAACTACTATGTATAAAACAGATAAGCAACAAGGATATATGGTACAGTACAGGGAATTATAGCCATTATTTTGTGATAACTTTTAATGGAGTATAATCTATAAAAATACTGAATATGCCATAAAACTGAAATTAAGCTAATATTATAAACTGACTATATTTCAATTAAAAAGAAAAGCCTTTTGCATATATCATCAAACAGAATTAAATTTAAAAAGAGTAACTGTTACGTATGGAAAATTAATGTCCTTCCAAAATTCATGTTGAAGTCCTAACACCCAATGCAATGATATCTTAGGGAGATAATTAAGTTTAGAGGAGGTCAGAAGAGGGTGCTTCCATGATGGGATCAGGGTCCTTATAAAAAGAAGAATCCAAGCTCCCTTTCTCTCTACCATGTTAGGATACAGTGAAAAGGTGGAACCCAAGAAGAGAGTTATCAGAACCTGACCACGCTGGCATCCTAATGTCAAACTGTAGGTCTAGGGAACTGTGAAAAAGGGATTTCTGTTTTTAAACTGTCTCATCTACAGCATTTCGCTATGGCAACCTGAGCTGAAACTAATATTTTTCCCCCCAGTGAAGGAAAGATCTAAGAATGGCAATTTCTATAAGACCAATTAATTATTCTTTGTTTTTCTCCTCTTAACTTTTAAAAAAGTTATCAATCCAGTTTTTTTTCTACAAGTCCTACTAGCTCATCATTCTCTTTAAATATTTGTAGAGACTGGATAATTCCAGATTACTACTTACTTGCAAAGCAGGCACTGAAACATTTTCTTTAAATTCAGCCCATCACTTTTTTCACTTTCTGATCTTTAACCTACCATCTCAAAAACAATATCATCATTTTATAAATCAATCTTTATTCAACTATAAACTGAAAACATGGAACTATTATCTTAATGTCTTTACATTCATTTTTCAGAAGATAATTATAATAAAATATGAATGAAATATCCTACCTCATTGCTCTAAAATAAATATAAGTCTTGATGAGACCCTGACCCCACAACACATGCTTCATCCTCAATCATTACACTGATCTCTGACATCTTGAATATTTCCTTATTTACTTCTCTTACTTCTTCCCTCTTCTTCCTAGATGTGAAGAGAGGACTCAGGCCCATAAAAATATTCATTCTCTGATTATCCCTGCAATATCAATTCTCTTTCCCTCCCTTTTGATAACAAATTCACAGGAAAAATAAAAACACAGAGAGATACTAGTTAACCCTTGATCATTTCTTCATTCCCTATTCACTTATTCCATCTCCCAGTTTGACTTGGGCTCACATCATCCTACTGCAAATCACAGAGATGTGCATGAACACCAAATTGCCAATCAGTTGACCTATTCTCAATCTACCTTTTTTTTGACCTTTCTATGTCCTGCAACAATTTAACCACTCTCTTGAAAGTCCTGATTTCTTTTCTTCAAGCTCACTGGACAGCTGTCAAGTTTCTTACCAACTCTGCTGAGCTGCCCCTTGCCTATTTCCTAAAGTGGACATAAACTAAACAAGCTTTTGTCATCAATCCTCTTATCTTTTCTTGATTTAAACAATCCTATCCTGAATTAATCACTGCAAAAGACACAATCAATCCACATCCATAGGAGACTTCTGTGTTCCTTTAGACTTAGTTCTTTTGACCTCTGGCTCCTTTAGACTTTGTTAAGGTGAACGTTTATTTGTGCTGATGGTCATATGGCCAGCCCTTGTTTTAGTTCCTCTGTCTTCACCCTTTAAAATTTGGTGAGGTTCTCCCACGGAGTTTCATGCATTTGCTTTCCTTGAAGGCTTCCATGTGCGCTTGGAATTCCAAACTGATGGTTGCTTTCCTCAATCTGCACTATATGTGTGGCACAGACCTCAAATTTTGACCTCTGCATAGAAATCTTTCTCATTTTTCAGAGTGGATGAAGACCGTGTGTTTGCGTATGTTTGTGTGTATGTTCAGTGAACAACTGGGAGAAAGAGTAAAGTATGTGGGCTCAAATAGCCATCCTGAATGGAAACCCCACCTTTTACTGTCCCACCACCTTAGTCTGGGCTACTTTACCTACATTTGAGTTAATCCCATAGACCCCAAAATTAGTGTTTTTTTAACTCAACTGCACCATATTCTTTCAGTTCAGTTCAGTTCAGTCGCTCAGTCGTGTCCGACTCTTTGCAACCCCATGAATCGCAGCACGCCAGGCCTCCCTGTCCATCACCATCTCCCAGAGTTCACTCAGACTCACGTCCATCGAGTCCGTGATGCCATCCAGCCATCTCATCCTCGGTCATCCCCTTCTCCTCCTGCCCCCAATCCCTCCCAGCATCAGGGTCTTTTCCAATGAGTCAACTCTTCACATGAGGTGGCCAAAGTACTGGAGTTTCAGCTTTAGCATCATTCCTTCCAAAGAATGCAGTTTCCTGAATTACATTTCTACTCAAACAAATTCTCAGGGTGTGTGGTCCCAATGGGAAGCAATCCCAAGACATTATAACAAGCTTTCCCCAAAGGTACTGATACACTCTAAAGGTAGGGAATTATAGCAACAGATGCGAGGGGAGAGACTCACAGTCTGTACATGCCTTAATGTTCATAAAGTGCCAGCACACGGCCAACTGGTTCGTCCTAAAACATGACTGACCCTCACATTAGTCCTTCATTGCTGAACATTTTTCATTGCTACCAGCAGGAAGATAAAGCCCCCTATCCCCCATCAATCTGTCATTTAAAATATTCTACAATCTTGACTCTCAATCTACCATTCCAGCTTTATCATCAGTTACTTTGTGACACAAATCTCATGTTTACATTTTATCTATGATTTAGAAGCACTGGTTAATGTTCATATTGGAAATATAATCGTTTCCAATGTTGGTAACCACAAAAATATTAACAGATTCATGAATTTACAAAAAGCAGTGAATAAGTAGCTGTAAACAAAAGGCTCTTAAAAGGATACTTTGTAACCAGAGCCTGAAAATCTTTCCACTGGTGCATGTATTAATACTTGCTTAACTGATGTTCAAATAAAGAATTAAAATGATCCTTACAGGCTTTTACCTTGCTTGTTTGTTTGAAGTGTCGAATTAGTATACCCTCTGGGTCTAGATTATGTGGATTTAAATTACAGCTTCTTGACTGACCTTGAACAATTTACTTAATCTCTTTGTGTAAGTTTCTTCATTCATAATATGGGCAAAATACAAGGACTTACCATGTTAGGTTGTTTGGTGGAATTAATGAGTTAACACAGATAAAGTATATAGGACCTTACCATGGGGTCGCAAAGAGTTGGACACGACTGAGTGACTGAACTGAACACATATAAGTATATGTGATATATTTATACACAGACACATGCAAAAGTATCAGTGAGTAGGAGAAATATTAAACTTAATTTTATATTTAAGAAGTTTGAAATACTTAGCATATCTTAGGATGTACAGCTAAATCTGTAACTTGGGAAAAGTTTGCTCTTTGGTCATATACAGAGAGATTTGGATGTTATCAATATATAAATGGGACTCAATGCCACAGATTTGTATGACCTCACCCTGAGAAAAGATGTAAAGAAAGAGG
Source organism: Oreotragus oreotragus (assembly GCA_006410675.1). Taxonomy (NCBI): domain Eukaryota; kingdom Metazoa; phylum Chordata; class Mammalia; order Artiodactyla; family Bovidae; genus Oreotragus; species Oreotragus oreotragus. The sequence goes on along the minus strand of SJYX01014745.1, from coordinate 52,059 downwards.
ATATGAGAAACTTTGAGACAGAAGTTAAAAACAGGACCTTTAGGCAGACTCAAAGTTTAGTAGCTATATTGCTTACTGGACATGGCATTTAATTAATTATGACAAGCATTATTTCTGGGTATAAAAGAATAATACACGAGCCCAGAAACTCTTCAATCTTCTTAGAGAAAATAACATTGTTATGTATCTCAGTAGTAATACATTGTACAAAGCCATTAAAATTATTTACTCTCATTTTTAACTGTTTGTCAAAATTTCTTCCTAACATGTTCACTCTCATTGGAACAAATTCATGTTTTCAAAACAAGCATTAAAACAGAACTGATCATACTTAATGCACCAATAGGAGAGGTGGTATGTCTAAGTAACTCCAGGTAGGAGTTAATGTCTATAAATCTCAGGCATCCATAGAAAACATTAAACTTGCATCCACAAAGGAAGGTTTCCCATTTTCCAGGAGGGCAGGGCCCAGGAGCCACGTCTTCTACACAAAGGGCCTAGCAACGCAAGGACTGCTCTTCAGAACCGAAGGGGGTGTGGACAGTGGGACACTGGGTGACCTGGCTGCTCTCTCAGGTCACTCTTCTATGGAGGAGACGTGGAGAGGAAGTCTGCAGGAGTCTTCACTCTCACAGACGGTCTTCTGTCAGATAGGCAGCTGGGTCTTGGAGAGCTGACTTGGCTTATAATGTTGTCCACTTTCCCAGAGAGCATCGTGGTCCCGACTAGCCATTATGGTCTATATTCCTCCCTGTCAGCTGGAAGCTCTGTGTCTACACTTCACAAAACTAATTGGATTGTCTAGTGACAGCTTCCACCCACTTTTGAGGAACGAGAAGTCAGAACCATTTAAAGGGCCTTGGAAAGTGCTTGACAAGGATTAGAAAGAAAAAATTTTCAACTCATAAAATTATCTCAGTGTCAAACTGTCACTTGATGTTCAGTGACCACGGAGGAAAAAGGAATGGGCATTAGACACATGAGGAGATTGTTCATATTTTTCTTTGTTGTTGTTGTTTAACTGCTAGGTTGTGTCTGACGCTTTTGCAATCCCACCAGGCTCCTCTATCAGTGATTTCCCAGGCAAGAATACTGGAGTGGGTTGCCATTTCCTCCTCCAGTGTATTTTCCAGGGATCAAATCCATGTTTCCTGCTTGGCAGGCAAATCCTTTACTGCAGAGCCACCTGGGAAGCCCGTATTTTTCTTATATAAATATATTAAATGGCAGGGGAAAAATGGATTTCCAGTACCGTGTGACATTTCTGGTCTTTCTCTGAAGCCACTCTATCAGCATTTGAATTTTACTGCAGAAAAAAGTTTGGCTAAGGAAAAGTCCTAAAACATTCCAAATACGTTAAGCAATGTGCCCACAACAAAGTAATACCCATTGTTCTCCTTCACTTTAATAACTAAAAGGTAAAATTAAAATATTATCACTTAATATCTCAAAGCAAATGGTCAGCTTATCAAAATCCCATAGTGATATAATCTGTTTATCAAAATTTTGAGCATTGCACTGAACCATATAATGAGATTATTGAATCTGATTGGCCCCAACATCTTTTAAAAAACATTCTAATGGATATAATATTTAATTATGTGATATAGATAAATTGGTATTTTTTTCATACAATTTGGGATTGTTTTAATATAATGCTTCCCTCCAACCACAACTTTCTAAGCACTCAGGACTTTCTGAGTTTCTCTCTTATAATCTTTAAGCCCTCAATATATATGTGTGTGTGTGTGTGCACGCACACACTCAGTTGTGTTCATCTCTTTGTGACCCCATGGACAATAGCCCACCAGGCTCCTCTGTCCATGGAATTTTCCCAGCAAGAATACTGGAGTGGTTTGGCATTTCATACTCCAGGGGATCTTCCCTACCTAGAGATCAAACCCTTGTCTTTGGGGTCTCCTGTACTGGCAGGTAGATTCTTTACTACTAGGGCTACCTGGGAAACCCTCAGAGCTGTCCAGAATTCTTACTACATTTTCCAAGTTCATTCATTCTCCCACCCAAAGATGATTATTTCACACTATCTGGAAGCTTTCAACAGTTTCTTCCCAGTACTCATTTCAGTTGACAATTTGATGACTATTTCACTGAAAAAAAAAAAAGGCAAAATAGAAAATATTTTTCCTCTGTTTCCTCTAGCACATTTATCAGACCCCCTTTATGCATCAAATCCCTCCCTCTCTCACCTGCTCAAGAATATTTCTCCAGTCATTACTCTCTCTTGCATCACTAATTTTCCCTTCTATGAATTATTCCCATCAATATAAATCCCATTTACGTATCAACTACCACCTGCCTCAATTCTCTATCTTCTTTAGAGCAAAACTATAAGAAGAGTTGTCCAAACTCATGATCTTCACTTCCTCTCTTTCCACTTGTTTTTAAATCCATTCCAACCATGCTTTCATCCTTAACTTTCCCCTGAAACAGCCCTTGTCTAGGTCGCCCAAGACTCTCTCAGTGTAAGATTCATCAGTCAATCTCCAGTTGCCACTCAAGTATAAGAAATGCTCAGCAATTAATCACTCCTTCCTTTTTGAAATGCTGTCTTCACTTGACCTCCAAAACTCCTCTCATTCTAAGTTGTATTCCTGCCTTGCCAGCTGCTCCTTCTCAATATTCTTTTCTGTATTTTTCTCAGGTCCACAACCTGAATACATTGGATTGGCTTCTCTGGTTTATCTGTAGTAACTCCTTAACTTTAAAATTATCTAAAGTCAAATGTTATTTGTAAATCAGACCTAAACTATAGACTCACATAACCAATTGTCTACCTGACTATTCTACTAATATATCTGAATGCATATACCAGAATTTAACATGGAAATCCTGATTCCCCCTTCTCTATCTTACTAAATAAAGACTCATACAGTTCATCAGATCAGGATTTGTATAGATATCTTTATTTTATTTCTTTCAGGTAACTGACATCAATCTATCAGCAGATATTGTCGATTCTACTATTAAAATGTATCCAGATCTTCTCTCTCTTACTAAAAATACAATCATCACCCTAGTCCAAGCCATTATTATCCCCCAGCTGGAATAAGGCATCTCCTTTCTAAATGGATACTACTAGTTCTCTGTCCAGACCCCTTTTACTGGACAGGTGCTCTCATCTTCCAAATGCAAGCACTGATTACTAAACAGCTCGTAGCTGCATCAGCAGGAAATTGTCTTTGCAAGTCCAATGATCTACAGATACATGGATATGAAAACTCTACCCTTATCTTGATGTGGAATACTTTGTGACAGCATTTATACTTCAGAGATCTCCTTTGAGATCACGTTTTAGTTTGGATTAGGTGAAGGCTGGGTTTAAGTGAACATTTTTGTTTAACTGCTCTTCATGCCTCATCCTGCTTCCCTCATCCTTCTTAGTATCCTTCTCCTAAAAGCACTTCCATAATAAAACATTTATCTCAATCTCTGCCTCTATGGAGCCGAATCTATCTCCTGACTTGTCTTTGCACTTTAACTGCAAGTTTCTATTCTCAACACAGTGCAAAATGTGATTCCAATTTTGATTTCAATAGCTTCCAATGGTCTTTTGTCTCACTCACAGTAAAAGACAGATCCCTATAGTGACCATTCAATCCTACACAATCTATCTGACCTGATCTCTGATAACTCTTCATATACAGAGATATATAGATAGATAGATGTATATGCAAACATATACAAAATTATATATACATATATACATGCACACATATAATTATATAGATAGATAGAGCTGCATCTATCTGTTCTCTTATCTACCTTTGATAATTTAAGTTCTTTGAAAGCAGAAACTATTTATGCACACTGGTATTTTTCCAATACATAGAAGAATTTGGGGCACATCATGAGAATCAAAGTATGTTTGTTGAATTAGTAAATCATCTAGTTTACTCTCTTCAATGCTCTCCTTATCCTGGCCTCCCCATCAATGCCCAGATATAAGACAAATTTTGTTTATGGCAATGATAAGTACTAAAATTGAATGTCAAAGGCCATCCTCCTAAATGAGAAAATAACGGCTGTTCTTTTTTGCTATTTTGAGCTAAAATTCCTGCTTAGTATCTCAAATATCCTAGCCTGAGAGAAGCAACAGTTTGAGAAAGGGAAATAATTGGAGACATGGTTCTTTTGAGTTAAAGAGAACTTTGATTATGATTTTCCCTCATCAACTTTAGAAGATTAGGTGCCCAAGTTAATAAAGCATCAAGCATAGCTTAAATTGTAATACATATTCAACATCTGGCTCAGTGAATTGCATCTGTCAGATCATATAGACACCCTGAGGTTTGCCACAAAAAGTTTATGACTTACTATCTCGAATTCAGCTATCTTTGAAAAATAAAATCAAATTTAAGCCTGAGGTCAGTAATATAAGTCATAGACACCAAAAATTACCCTAAATACCAGAAAGAAAAGATTTTACTTCAATTCTGTAATACTTTTCTTATTTTTTAACAGTAAGCACCAAAATTACATAGAAATTATTTTATATAAATATAATTGCATACAAATATTTAATGAGTGTTTACTATTCCTACCTAATCCTTATTCCTTTAGAAATCGATGGCTAAAACAATGAAATAAGAACAAATTAACTTGATATCTTCAAGACAGACTCTATCAGTAAAAACTATGCTTTTAAATGGCAACCTAGAGTGAACTCTGGGAGATGGTGATGAACAGGAAGGCCTGGCGTGCTGCGATTCATGGGCTCACAAAGAGTCGGACATGACTGAACAACTGAACTGAACTGAAGGGTCTGAAACAAAATGGTACCCTTGAACTTTTGATTAGGAGCCTAACAAAGTGAACCAAAAAAGCCATTTTGTGAAAGATATAATCAAACAAATATATTTAAATGCTAAACATTAACATCTAATTCCATTAAATAAATATGTAATGCAGAGTAAGTCTCTACTAGATGATGGAATAAGACTGGGATTCAAAAAAGAAGAGCTAGCCATTGGAAATAAAATGTTTCTTGGCTATAGACATTGTTCTATGTACTGGTAATGAGATGATGAGCACACAGACACTTTCCAGTAAATAAAAGAAATATTAACCATTTAATCAATACAAATGGACGGAATATCTAATCACAGTACAAGAAATACACAGGGTGATATGATGGCATAAAGGAGGGAGTCCTGACCTAGTCTAGCAGTTCAAAGAAGCCTGCCATAGTGAAGTGAATTTTCTAAGGTGAGAAGGATGAGGAGGGGCTCATCAAGTAAAGGGGAAAGAGAGATGGGAGCATGTGTTCCTGGGAGAGAGGAAAAGAAACCAATACAATACTGTAAAGTAAAATAAAGTAAAAATAAAAGTTAAAAAACAAACAAACAAACAAAAAATCACATCACATCAAGAATAAATATCAAAAAAAAAAAAAAGAGTGGAAAAATCAATGTAGAAGGAGCATAAAGAATGAGCCAGAGAATGCATCAGGACAAGGCAGAAAGAAGGCTAGATACAAGATGTTATTCTGATTGATGAGGACCTGGAGAACTACTTTCTTCAGAACAATGGGAAACCATCAGCAGGTTTTAAGATAAGGGTATATGATGAATGATAAGGTTGAATTTGTTTTATAACAATGACTGACTGAAATGTGGACAACAGAGGAGATGCGGAGGCAGCTTAGATAGGCTGGCACAGGTAAAGATAAAGAGAGAAAGATGGATTCACTAGATAACTGGAGAGTCATGCAAAGATGGGCACAATAAAGGACAGAAATGGCTAGGATCTAATAGAAGCAGAAAAAATTAAGAAGAGGTGGCAAGAATACACAGAAGGACTATTCAAAAAAGGTCTTAATAACCTGGATAACCACAGTGGTGTGGGCACTCATCTAGAGCCAGACATCCTGGCGTGTGAAGTCAAGTGGGCCTTAGAAACCATTACTATGAACAAAGATAGGATCTAATAGAAGCAGAAAAAATTAAGAAGAGGTGGCAAGAATACACAGAAGGACTATTCAAAAAAGGTCTTAATAACCTGGATAACCACAGTGGTGTGGGCACTCATCTAGAGCCAGACATCCTGGCGTGTGAAGTCAAGTGGGCCTTAGAAACCATTACTATGAACAAAGCTAGTGGAGGTAATGCAATTCCTGCAGAGCTACTTAAAAATCCTAAAAGATGTTGCTGTTAGAGTGTCACATTTATTACATCAGTTAATATGGAAAACTCAGCAGTGGCCACAGAACTGGAAAAGGTAAGCTTTCTTTTCAATCCCAAAGAAAGGCAATGCCAAAGAACTACCGTACAAATGTGCTCATTTCATGTGCTCACAAGGTAATGTCCAAAATCCTTCAAGCTAGGCTTCAACAGTACATGAACTGAGAATGTGCAGATGTACAAGCTGGATTTAGAAAAGAGGGACCAGAGATGAAACTGCAAACATCTGTTGGATCATAGAAAAAGCAAGCAAATTCCAAGAAAACTCTACTTCTGCTTCAATGACTATGCTAAATTCTTTGATCATATGGATCACAACAAACTGTGGAAAATTCTTAAAAGATGGAAATACCAGACCACCTTATCCGTCTTCTGAGAAACCTGTTAGCAGGACAAGAAGCACAGTTAATCTGCAGTTAGCTCTGCAAGAATTGCATTACCTCCACTAGCTTTGTTCGTAGTAATGGTTTCTAAGGCCCACTTGACTTCACACTCCAGGATGTCTGGCTCTACATGAGTGACCACACCATGTGGTTAATTTAGGCCACTAAGACCTTTTTTGCATAGTTCTTCTATGTACAGAAAGTGAAGAACTTAGAAAGCCTCTTGATAACGGTGAAAAAGGAGAGTGAAAAAGCTGGCTTGAAACTCAACATTCAACAAACTAAGATCATGGCACCTGACCCATCACTTCATGGCAAATAGACAGATAAAAAGTAGAAAGTGACAGATTTTATTTTCTGGGCTCCAAAATCACTGTGGATGGTGACTGCAACCACGATATTAAAAGATGCTTACTTCTTGGAAGGAAAGCTATGACGAACATAGGCAGCATATTAAAAAGCAGAGACATCACTTTGCCAACAAAGGTCCATGTAGTCAAAGCTATGGTTTTTCCAGTAGTCATGTATGGATGTAAAATTTGGACCATAAAGAAGGCTGAGCACCAAAGAATGATGCTTTCAAATTGTGGTGCTGGAAAAGACTCTTGAGAGTCCCTTAGACAGCAAGGAGAGCAAACCAGTCAATCCTAAATGAAATCAACCCTGAATATTCATTGGAAGGAGTGATGCTGAAACTGAAGTTCCAACACTTTGGCCACGAAGATCTGACTCACTGGAAAATATCCTGATGCTGGGAAAGATTGAGAGTAGGAGGAGAAGGGTGTTACAGAAAATGAGATAGTTGGATGGCATCACTGACTTAATGGATATGAGATTGAGCAAACTTCGGGAAATAGTAAAAGACACAGAAGTTTTGTGGGCTGCAGTTCATAGGGTCACAAAGAGTTGGACACAATTTAGTGACTGAACAAAAACAACAAATCTGGTAGGTCTTAGTGATAGAATGCTTGTAGTAATGAAGAGGGTGAAGATAAATAATTGGATGAAGATTGATATTTATATTTACAAAGTTTAGAGGAAGAAAATATGGCATAGTAAACAGGCTTCAGCAATATGTGAACCATGAACTTCCAGATGTTAAAGCTGGTTTTAGAAAAGGCAGAGGAACCAGAGATCAAATTGTCAACATTTTCTGGATCATGGAAAAAGCAAGAGAGTTCCAGAAAAACATTTCTGCTTTATTGACTATGCCAAAGCCTTTGACTGTGTGGATCACAATAAACTGTGGAAAATTCTGAAAGAGATGGGAATATCAGANACTCATTGGAAAAGATCCTGATGCTGGGAAAGATTGAGGGCAGGAGGAGAAGGGGACGACAGAGGATGAGTTTGTTGGATGGCATCACTGACTTGATGGACAGGAGTTTGAGCAAGCTTTGGAGTTGGTGATGGATAGGCAGGCCTGGCATGCTGCAGTCCATGGGGTCACAAAGAGTTGGACAGGACTGAGAGACTGGACTGAACTGAAAGATCCAAAACACTAATGAGACATCAACTCCAACAACATGGCCATTTTTGCAATGTTCCTTGGTGTGGTTAAAATTGTCCTCAGTGAGTGTACTTGTCACTTACTTTGTCTTCAGCTTTCTGTTAGAAAGTACTTGATCTTCCATCTGTCTCCATTTCTTGTATATGTATGCAGAAAACAAAATTATTTTATTTTTAAAAAGCCATCTTCCTTTTGTCCCATCTTGATTTTTTCTTACCCTGCATGCATGTGTGCTCAGTCATGTCTGACTCTGCTACCGTATGGACTATAGCCCATCAGGCTCCTCTGTCCATGGGATTTTCCAGGCAAGAATATTGGAGTGGGTTGCCATTTCCTCCTTCAAGGGATCTTCCCAACCCAGGGGTTGAACCCATGTCTCCTAAATTGGCAGATGGCTTCTTTACTACTGAACCACATTAGCCCACCTACCCCCATTCTAACAAGAAGGTATCATTATACTTAGCTATATGGATAGAAACAAATACATTTCAATTAATCAGAAAGTGAAGGCACATCTGTGAAAATTTTTCAGTGCAGTTGTATGCCAAGTTAGACTTTTTGAAAATCACTGAGAATCACTAAGGAATAACAACACAGAGACTTAAGAAAATAACCTACTTCAACATTCAGAAAATGAAGATTATGGCATCTGGTCCCATCACTTCATGGGAAATAGATGGGGAAACAGTGAAAACAGTGTCAGACTTAATTTTGGGGGGCTCCAAAATCACTGCAGATGGTGATTGCAGCCATGAAATTAAAAGACACTGACTCCTTGGAAGAAAAGTTATGACCAACCTAGATAGTATATTCAAAAGCAGAGACATTACTTTGCTGACTAAGGTCCATCTAGTCAAGGCTATGGTTTT
>SJYX01014745.1:10755-29962 GCA_006410675.1 Oreotragus oreotragus | reverse complement strand
ATTGCCTTTCCTTGGGATTGGAATGAAAATTGACCCTTTCCAGTCCTGTGGCCATTGCTGAGTTTTCCAAATTTGCTGACATATTGAGTGCAGCACTTTCACAGCATCACCTTTCAGGATTTGAAATAGCTCAACTGAAATTCCATCACCTCCACTAGATTTGTTGATAGTGATGTTTCCTAAGGCCCACTTGATTTCATATTCTAGGATATCTGGCTCTAGATGAATGTGAGTGATCACATCATCGTGATTATCTGGGTCATGAAAATCTTTTTTGTACAGTTCTTCTGTACAGCTCTTCTGTGTATTCTTGCCACCTCTTCTTAATATCTTCCGCTTCTGTTAGGTCCATACCATTTCTGTCCTTTATTGAGCCCATCTTTGCATGAAATGTTCCCTTGGTATCTCTAATTTTCTTGACGAGGTCTCTAGTCTTTCCCATTCTGTTGTTTTCCTCTATTTCATTGCACTGATCACTGAAGGAAGGCTCTCATCTCTCCTTGCTATTCTTTGGAACTCTGCATTCAAATGGCTATATCTTTCCTTTTCTCCTTTGCCTTTTACTTCTCTTCTTTTCATAGCCATTTGTAAGGCCTCCTCAGACAGCCATTTTGCTTTTTTGCATTTCTTTTTCTTGGGGATGGTCTTGATTTCTGTCTTCTGTACAATGTTACGAACCTCCGTTCATAGTTCATCAGAACTATGTTTGATAGACTTTGTCTATCAGATCTAGTCCCTTAAATCTATTTCTCACTTCCACTGTATAGTCATAATCATTGCAGATGGTGATTGCAGCCATGAAATTAAAAGACACTTACTCCTTGGAAGGAAAGATGACCAACCTAGACAACACATTAAAAAGCAGAGACATTACTTTGTCAACAAAGGTCCATCTAGTCAAGGCTATAGTTTTTCCAGTGATAATGTATGGATGTTAGAGTTGGACTATAAAGAAAGCTGAGTGGCAAAGAATTGATGCTTTTGAACTGTGGTGTTGGAGAAGACTCTTGAGAGTCCTTTGAACTGCAAGGAGATCCAGCCAGTTCATCCTAAAGGAGAGCAGTCCTGGGTGTTCATTGGAAGGACTGATGTTGAAGCTGAAACTCTCAAAGACCCTGATGCTGGGAAAGATTGAGGGTGGGAGGAGAAGAGGGTAACAGAGGATGAGATGGTTGGATGGCATCACCAACTCAATGGACATGGGTATGGGTGGACTCCAGGAGTTGGTGATGGACAGAGATGCCTGGCATGCTGAGGTTCATGGGGTCACAGAGTTGGACATGACTGAGCGACTGAACTGAATCTGTTATCAAGATAACAAAGATTTCCTCCATGAGTTTTGAATTAAATACATAGGATAATTTAAAATTATAATAATAATAATTATTAAATATTATTACTATTATGCCATCAAAACAATAATTGGATTTCTGATTTATGTGTCTTCTTTTAAACCTTGATTATAACTTTTACAGCAAGTCATGAAATTGGGCCGTTTTATGACAAACATGTACATGAGTGCTTATATTGTAAAACATTATCATAAAAACTGTGTAAAAAACAAACATTTATCAGTCACAGGACCCTGTCGATGAGAAATTTACAAATATATAATGGGAAATTTTTTAAAGAGTATGTAAATGAAGGATAGAATGGAAAGAAGGAGGGAAGGAAAGAAGGAAGAAAGAAAGGAAGGGAGAGAGAGAGAGGGAATGAGGGAAGAAGGAAGGAAAGACTTTAAAAAATTGAGCTGTTTCACATATGATCTAATTTACTTTTCACAAACCATCTTTCAGGTATTGTTATTTCCATTTTACAAACAAGTGGACAGACACAGAAGGATTAAGAATTTTTTTAGACATATTTAAAAAGTGGTTTGAATAAAGTGTAACGGATCACAGTAGGAAACTATTGATTTTAGCTCTGAGGGTCAGGGTTTTGTGAAATAGACATAATTTAAGCCTTCCATACTGGACAGGATGTGGAGACTGGTAGAAATACCAGCATAAGCAAGCGTTCTGATAGCAGAAAGAAACATAGTCATGTCTGAGGATAACTGAGCAGCTAGATCGGTTCCACAGAACTACACACAAAGGAAGTAGTCTTGGAAAGGACGTCTGGGGCCAGATAATGGAAAGCTTGAATGCCTGACTTATGAGTTGTTAACATTCCTGCAGGCAATTGAGAACCACTATAGGTGAGTGAAGACGTGATGTCCTCAGGTCTTAAGGCTACATATAAGAAAAATGAGGTGGAGAGCATATGATAATTCCCAAGGCAAAGATGATTTAGGATAGTAACCATGAAAATGGAGAAATGATGGAGGTATAAAAGGGAATTGCAGAGACAGATTTAACAGATTTTTCATTTGATTGAATGGTCAAGAGAGGAAACAGCCAAAGAAGTCATTTTAGAAATAAGGGTCTCACATTAGCTGGGAGTGAACAAGGGATCAGACTCTTGTCGCTTCCACTCTCTGGGTGTTCTTTTAACAGGAAGCTAAATTTGAATCCGCTTCTATACTAACAAAAATGAAGCATATTGTTTTCATAAACCTTTGTAAAATCTGCTTCATTCTCTGGCAAGTTTGCAAATAATGCCACAGTCTCCAGTTTATATGCAACACTCTTCACGTTACTAGTAGAGAGACATCACTAAAATAATATTCTATGACAAATGTATGAAGCTCACTTCCTAAAAGACTATTTTAAAAAAGGAAATACATTTGTTGAGAACTGCTAATATTCTGATACTTACTTAAACATTAAAAGCAAGTATATTTTCACCTACTACCAGTCTGGATTTATTATTCATCCTTGAGACATTTACAACAGTGCTGTCAGCATCAGCTGCACAGTGGAATCACGTATAGAACTTTAAAGAATGCTGATGCCTGATGTAATTCAGGCTCTGGTGTAATTGATCTGGGGGCAGCCTGGAAACTGGGATTTTTTTTTAAACCCTCAAGGTGATTCTAATATGAGGCTGGGGCTGAGAACTATGGAACAATAAAAAAATAATTGCTTATGTTAGAGCTAATTAAGAAGTTCGTCTTGCCATCAAAATAGATGATCAGCCACATTTATTTAATTCATGTGCATTTGGTCCCAAACCAGTCTTATCCATTAAATAAGAAAAAATTTATCAAGAAGGAGTTTGGTGGGCTGAGTGGTAAGTACTATAAGAAGAAATGAATAACCAAGAAAGATATGAAATACTCTGACTTCTGAAGCACTTTGTTTAGTCTACTGTGTGGGCGTGTGCTCAATCGCTCAGTCATGTCCGACTCTGCAGCCCCATGGGCTGTAGCACACCAGGCTCCTCTGCCCATGGAATTTTCCAGGCAAGAATACTGGAATGGGATACCATTTTCTACTCCAGGGGATCTTTCTGACCCAGGGATCAAACCCGCATCTCATGTCTCCTGCATTGACAGCCAGATTCTTTAGCACTAGCTCCTCCTGGAAGTCCATTTATTCTTCTGACTCAGCAGCCACCCTAGAATAGTACAGCGGTGACAGCTCTTCTTGGCTCTTCTCTGAATCTGACTGGCTCACCCCCAAAGTGAATTCCACGTTCTTCCACTTAGCATCCCAGTGGCAGCTGGGTGCAAAGGCAAGACAAGGCTCTTATGCACACAGAAACTCAAAGAACTAGGAAGAAAGAGCTGGCTGTTGGCCCTGCATCTTCATATTTGGAGGAATGCTGGAAGGAATGCTTATTTCCAATCTCTTCCCTCTCCTCTCACACACTGACAAAAGTGCCAGATAACACCAAGGCTTAAAGCCTTATCAGTAGAAACGCCACAGTAAATGTGCCTGTTCCATGGAGGAGTAAAGCATTTCCTTTCTGTGTTCACCATTGCTAAAGAGCAAACAGCTACCTTTCCTCTGGCAGGGAGGACTGTGAGGGGCCAAAACAAGGCACACAGTGACAACCATGGAGCACAGCAGTGAGGTAACTCCATGGCTGTTCTGAAAGGCTAACTGCTATCCCATTAATAAGAGTTTCTCTAGCTCAATCCTGGTCATCATTCATTCTATTACTTGTCCATGAAGAGACTTCTTCCCAAATGTTCACAACTGGCATTCCATCTTTTTCTCAAATCCCAGGTCATCGACTCATTTACCCATTAGAATAACCAAACGGTCCTCTCTGTTTTGGAATTGATTACCTTTGCATTTGTTATTCTTCCTTATTAGACCTCAGCACCTCAAAAGACAGAATTTTGCCGTTTTACAGATATACATCGTACAATAGCAACTGTATACTTTGCATATAACAGGCACTCCAAAAATCTGATCAATGAATTAAATGAATCAATTTTGATTTTATCACAGACTTCACATAAGAGTGGAATTTTCCCAGTCTTGAAATAAGTAACAAGTTTGGGCCTGAAAGCTGTAAGTTTCAAGAGTCTCCCTGGAGAAAACATCTATAGAGATATTTAATTATTCTACATAAATAATGAATATTCTCAGCTAGCTTTACCTAATGGGATTATAGTTGTTCTATTACAACTGCTTAATAGTAGCATATGTTCTTTCCTGAAACAGTATTTAAATAAGCTTGGTTTATGCAAGTCACGGTAGTCATTCCTTATAACTGTACCACTGAAATCACTATAATTCTTAATTTAAAGAAGCTAATGTACTTTCAGCCAGGGTGACAAGAGGTAAGTCACTTATCTCTGAGCCTTGCATCTAGCACACTCAGGAATGACTTTTCCATCTCTGGGCGCTGGTAAGCTGTATGTTTATTTATGAGATCTTGATACAAACTACCCTTACTTCTTGATTGCTGGGTGAGCTACAGGGAAGAGACTTTAATTACCTAAGTCCTCATCCATTCTAATTTACTTAAGGGTCATTTCTACATTGCTTCCACTATAATCCAAAGAGGTTTTAGCTGATTTGCAATTACTTTGTTTTTACTTCAAGAACCTCATTTGACCCAAACAAACTTTACTGCTGTCTACAATTTCACAAAATTTGGAAAGGTGTTTGAAGAATTCTAGTTTTGAGACATCCTGTCCCCCCAAAGTAACTGACATAGTCTTTAAAGCTGGTACTCGGTATGGCTGGTCAAAGAAAACAATGAATGAATAAATGGCATTTAAATTATGCCAGTAGTAGTAAATAAAATCAGAATTTGAGATATTTTGGCATTTGGGTTCAGAAAAAAATACAACATCATGGAATTTGGGGTTAAAAAAAATCTCACTTGAAACTATTATAAATATCATATAAAGAAGATGTTCACTTGCCTTTTATTATTAGGTATCTTTTGCTAGAGGCTTCCCTGGTGGCTTAGTGGAAAAGAACCTTCCTGCCAATTCAGGAGACATGGGTTTGATCCTTGGATCAGGAAGATTCCCTTGGAGAAGAAAATAGCAACCTACTCCAGTATTCTTGTCTGGGAAATGCCATGGACAGAGGAGTCTGGAGGGCTATAGTCCATGGGGTCACAACTATATAACAATCTTTTGCTACATATGTCCTCTCTTTCAACTAGATTATAAATTATGGAGGAATTATGTTTATTGCTCAGCACAGAACTTTGTCCCTGTCAGTAGATGTTCTATAAGTGTGTATGGTTGATTGAGCTACTTCCACATCATTTGGAATTTTGCTCTTGAACTTGTATCCTGTTGCCTCCACCACATCCCCCAGGTACAGCCTGCTGGATGGGTTCTAGTGTGCAAGATCAGGTACAGCTATTCACACAGATGTCAAGGCCAGCCCCTTGGGAAAACTGCAAAGTGGCAAAGAATGTCCTCACGGACCGTTTTCTTCACCATTTTCCCTTCACCAAGCTCTCTGTCATCTTCTACTCACTTTAGAAAAGTGAGTTTTTGTATTCATTAATACAAAGACATATTATGAACTTAATGTTGCCCCTCACATGTGTTTACATTTTAAAAGAGATCCAAAGGAAAACATAATGCTCAAGCCAAAGAAAGTGTTACTGAGAAGGCTACCAGCTCAGATAGTCATTTAGTCGTGATGACTGTGAGGTTGCACTAAGCCCTGCCTCTTAAAGGAGGGCCATGAAATTCAGAACCTCTATGTTCACTTCTCATGTCTTGAGAGTCAGCACAAGCTTATTGGCTCAAAATTAATTTTTTTTCTAAAAGACCCCACCATTATGGCATCCCATGAGTTACCCACCAGCTCCCTTTTGGTATTTTCTATGATTTGGCTTCATGTGGGCTGTGGAACATTCCCTCCTGTTCTCTGGATTTCCTACCTCTATGAGAACAAACCCCATCCTCAAGCTGAGCATCCTCTCCTTTGCTGCCAGTGCTCATGGAAGGAACACTACCTTCCCTCTGTCTCAGAACCAGGCTCAGTTCCTCTTCCCCTTGCTAGGGCGCCATGAGGTGGGTCTTTCTGAGGCCAGAAGCTCTGCTAACGTTGCACCCTCACCTGCTGCACTGGTCACAGGTGCTGCTTGTCCTGGCCGCTGCCGTGTGGTCAGGACCCATATCAGCCCCCTCCCTGTTTGAAAGACGAGTCTTAGATCTTCCTGGCACCAATAAAAGGAAAAAGCTTTCTGCTCCACATACTTCACCCTCCTTCAAAATGACACCTCTTTTCTTGTCTGAGGATTAGGGACTTTCTAGCATAAGTAGGTGGAGAAGGAAATGGCAACCCACACCAGTGTTCTTGCCTGGAGAATCCCAGGGATGGAGGAGTCTGGTGGGCTGCTGCCTATGGGGTCACATAGAGTCGGACACGACTGAAGCGACTTAGCAGCAGCAGCATAAGTGGGAGTAAAATATTCATTCTCTTTAGGAAAACCCATTTCACCAGTGGGTTTCACCAGCATTGCCCATCCCTCCCAACAAAAAATAATCCATCTTTGAAATATTTCCCCAAAAAATCTGGATTTTTTTTTCTATTTTTCAAAAATCGAATGTTACAGAATAGTGACTTTCAAGCACTTTGACAAGTCACAGTAAAAAAAAAAAAAAACATTTTATCTCTCAGGTAGTACATACAGATATAAAGATACATATAGTTCTGAAAAAACAAAAAAGCTAAACCAAACAAGAAATTACTTAACTTATTATGTATTATACTCTGAACTTTGAAATTCTATTTCAGTTTAAAATAAGATTGAATCAACTGATTGGTTGCATATTTCACTAGTGAGCCCCTACACAATTGTAAAATATTGTTTAAAAAAAATTCCTTTGGCAATTCAAGAACTAGATCTGCTGGCTTCCTAATAAAGAAGGAGCTACAACAGTAATAAGAAAAAGATGATAATTGTTGCTATTGGGAGAATCCATCCATTTTATTAAGCTACTTTCACTGAAAGCAACATTGCTTATTTTACTGGGCATTTTATTATTTCTTTGCTATGCTGATAATCACAAAATCGAGTTGTTTTCTTCCTCTTTCCACTTTAAGTGGAGAGTTTTTCCTTCACGGATTGCTAACAGCACAAGCACCATTCAGATGTGCTGCCATTTAAACAAGCCACTACTACAGCAAACCAACAGCTGCGAGATCTACTGAAGGACCATGAAAAATCCTACAGCTTAAGAAATAAAAGATTACATTAGTAACTCCCATGATCACTGGCAAAGCATGAATTGTCTGTTAAATTGATCATGCTTGGTGGAAATAAAAGAAAGGTTCTCCCAGGAAATACTTGAAAGCTGGTGCCTTTTAAAAGGAAAAAAAGAAATCACTGAAAAGAAAATTTGTTTGTTTCTGTCCTGAGGTTGTTGCTTGCTGTGGGGATCACACTGGTTCCCAAGTGCTGGCTGTGAATGGGCTACACTGCACTATTTGCCAACAGGAAGAAGGAAGTGCCTTGCACCTGCTTATTTCCAACTCTAATTTCCCAGGGTTAACAGAGTCTGAGTGAATCCGGGAGTTGGTGATGGACAGGGAGGCCTGACGTGCTGCGATTCATGGGGTCGCAAAGAGTCGGACATGACTGAGCGACTGAACTGAACTGAATTGAACAGGAAAGTTGGTGTTATATAAACAAAATCATTTTTCACATACTCACTTTTCTTTTTATAGTGATGAGTCAAGATAATTCACATTAGATATCTATTGCTGTGTAACAAATTATTCCAAAATGTAGCAGCTTAATACAACAAACATCTGTTATCTCACACAGTTTCTGAGGATGGTAAATGCAAGAGAGCAGTTTAGCTGGTTGGTTGTGGTTCAGTCTTTTAAGAGCTTAATCTGCCAGTCATCTCAAGGCTCAACAAGGGCTGGACAACACATCACACGGTTGTTGGCAGGCCTCAGTTCCTTGCTGACTGTTGCAGTGGGCCGCCATGCCTTACCATGTTGGCTGCTTCTTGACTTGGGGAACATGTCTGAGTGTCTTCGTGACTTGGCAACTGGCTCCCTTCCCCCAGTGAGTCATCAGAAAATGAGAAAACACTCAACACAGAAGCCACACAGTCTTCTAGAATCCAGTCTCAGAGGTGACATATCATTACTTCTGTTGTATGCTGTTGGTCACAGATCAACCTTGGTACAATATGAAAGGGTGTCACTGGAGGCCATCTTGGAGGCTAGCTACAACAGAATGTCTTTCTAGATGCCTATTTTCAATGATATGTTCAAGTCATCTGATGTTCAAATGGAGATTTTATTATCTTTAATCACCATACAAGAGTTGCTAGTTTGTTTTTTGAAAGGAAGACTGGAGGGTAAAGCCTATACAGATCCCTTTAGTGAAGCAAAATTTGTGGGCTCACTCCCCGGGAGAACATACAGAGGATCCGTTACAATTTTGCACACCATTTCTTGGAGTCCAAGAACTTCCTGAAAACTTTCCACAGATCTCAGATTTAGAAACACTGTCCTCAACAGTTACTTTCTTCCAGTAATTGTTAAGCACAAGGAGAGGGCTGCTATTGGGAGCTTACAGAAAGATGCACATATAAGTAATGACTAATGCATTTCTATGGAGAAGGAAATGGCAACCCACTCCAGTTTCTTGCCTGGAGAATCCCAGGGATGGCGGAGCCCAGTGGCCTGCCGTCTGTGGGGTCGCACAGAGTCGGACACGACTGAAGTGACATAGCAGCAGTAGCAACGCATTTCTATAGCCAAACTCTACTGGACATCTGCATTCAACCAGCAATCCAAAGGGTTTTGGATAGAACAAAGCCATATTGTGAGCCCCAAGAACTCTCAGGGGTGGTGATTCTTTCAGGGCAAGTTAAAGATAGATGGAGAACCATTAAAAACAAAATAGCAGTGTTACAATTTTCACCACAAGTGTTTGATGATAGATCTGTCTGTGTTTACAACTATGGTCAATAAAGTTGAACCTAATCTGATTTTTGTTGTACACTCATTTCCTATTTTTTTCTTTTTCAGAGTTACATTTGAAATTCAGACTCTGAACCACAGCCAATCACAATCAGCCTAACAGTTACTTTTATTGGTTTTTAATCTTTCTTTCCCACTGAATGTAATCTTTTTTATTTTTTAATATAAATTTATATATTTTAATTAGAGGTTAATTACTTCACAATATTGTATTGGTTTTGACATACATCAACATGAATCCGCCACAGGTATACACAAGCATGTTTTCCAAATATCACTTTTCCCAGCCAACTGGCCATCTAGAATATCTAGTAGATTCTATTTTCTGGTATCATTTAATTGAAGACTTGGGACAGAGTGAAAGTTTTTTTCAGTACAAGTTTCAATACAGTATATGGCCTTCCTGTATATTCCCATGACATCCTATGTATATCCTAGCATAGTACATGGAAGAAGATAACTAACCACAGGGGGAAACTTCGTATTTAATTGCTTGGTTATTTGTCTGTACTCCCACTAGTAGCTATGAGCTCCATCAAGGTAGGATTGCTTACATACTGTTCACCATTATATTAATATTGCTAATATCCAGACCAGTACGTGGCACACAGAGAGCATATAATATATATTGAAAGAACTAAAAAATATACTAAATCTATAATTCTTATTCTATAGTGCTACAGGAAAGGTAAATATAACCATGAAACCTACAGGGGTGGAATAAAATAGAAAAAGTTCTGGAAGAGGTTGGAAAACTTGCAACCTACATCTTAGCTCTGCAAACTCAGTTCTATCTCTGAGCCTCAGTAGTCTCAGGGTCCTCATCTGCAAAATGGCATGCATGCATGAATGAATGAATGTCACTCAGTCGTGTCCAACTCTTTGTGAGACCATGGACTGTACAGTCCATGGAATTCTCCAGGCTGGAATACTAGAGTGGGTAGCCTTTTCCTTCTCCGGAGGATCTTCCCAACCCAAGGATCGAACCCACGTCTCCCACACTGCAGGTGGATTCTTTACCAGCTGATCCACGAGAAGCAAAATGGCACGATACAAGACATAACCATAGGATTTTTCTCAAAGTTGAACAGGAAAATTCAGGTGAAAAATATATTTTGTAATCATAAAATATTAAATATTCCATGCATTATTTTTTATTATAATTAAATGACACTGGATAGTTGGCAGAGATGCTAGATAATAGGAAAACTTGGTGATAGTTTTTAAAATGTATCTCTCAGAGAGAATCTATACTCAGCGGTGGCAGAGCATTGAAGGAAATACTTCCTCAAGGCAAATAAGCAGCCATTTTATTCTGAAGGCTGAATTTTGTGCTGTCATTTTAAATCCAGTTATTGATTTTGACAAGTACAGAGAGTACTTTACAGAAAATAGATACGACAAGGCCCCTGACTACCAGGTTTGCATCTAAATAAAGGTAGATGACTTGGCCTCGGTAATAAAGCTCATACTCCTTCAGAAGATGGCCAAGCCTTCCTATTTTTTCCGGCTATAACCCTGAGGGTTAGGAAAACTGTGAATATACAATAAAAAGCAACTAGGTAAGAGGATGAGTTTCAGTTCAGTTCAGTCGCTCAGTCGTGCCCGACTCTTTGTGATTCCATGGACCGCAGCACGCCAGGCCTCCCTGTCCATCACCAACTCCCGGAGTTTGCTCTAACTCATGTCCATTGAGTCGGTGATGCCATCCAACCATCTCATCCTATGCCATCTCCTTCTCCTCTCCCCTTCAATCTTTCCCAGCATCAGGTCTTTTCAAATAAGTCAGTTCTTCGCATCAGGTGTCCAAAGTATTGGAGTTGTTGCTGTTGTTGTTTAGTGATTCAGTCATATCCAACTCTTTTGCGACCGCATAGACAAAGACTGCAAGGCTGCCCTGTCCATGGGATTTCCCAGCAAGAATACTGGAGTGGGTTGCCATTTCCTTCTCGATCCCTCGATCAGGGGATCTTCCTGGCTCTCCTGCTTTGGCAGGTGGATTCTCTACCACTGAGCCACCAGGGAAGCCCTTGCTATTTCTATACACATAAGTGAAAGTGTGGGTTTATCCATGCACCACAGCTCCTTATCATAAATGGAAACTTGGAAATAGCTCACGTAGACACTGCAGCAGACTCAGGAGTGTTGACAAACAGGGACTTATGTTTTGATTAAAAAAAAAAAAAAAAACTTTAAGTTTTTATAATGTAGAGTCATTTGTCAACAATTCACAGTCTGGATTATGTGATAACTCATCCTGCTTATCTGATAACTGTATTGGTCTTATTCCTTCTAACAAAGTATAAATTATTTCTCAATGTGAATGAGGAAGTTCAGCAAATGATTAAACTCATTGAGAAAACAACTTCAAAAATGTCTCCTCAAAGCAAAATATTTTCCCCTTTGCTCTCTTCTATTAAAACAACAACAACATCAATTATTCTTCCATTGTAAACATTTCAGGCAGAGGATTTAAGAGTTAATGCTTGCCATGGCATCATGAGATCACATCAAGAGACACTCTGGGGCTGTTTATATGATCACATGGTAAGCTCAAGATCAAAATTTGGTGAGTTAACTGAAAAAAAAATGATAAAAAATTATTTTAACCATTTATTGTAGAATAACATATATACCAAAAAAATGCACAAATCATAGGCATACAGATAAGTAAACTTTTACAAAGAGTCCATGATACAATCAGTACCCAGATGAAAAAAACAGTATTATCAGTACCCTAAAAGTCCTCCCCCTTTCTAATCTCTAACCACCTGCCCCAGTAACTACTCTCTTGATGGCTAGCACCAAAATATAGTTTTACTTATTTTTGCACTTAATATAAATGGAATCAGACAGAATGCACTCTTTGTGCCTGGAAAACTTATGTCTGGGAGATACATCAATATTTTTGAACATAGTTGTAATTCATTCATTCTCATGACTGATTAATATTAAATTGTGTGAATATACCACAATTTAGCCATTGGTTCTTTTTTTGATGGGCAAGTGGGTATTTTCCAACTGTTGTCTAATATAAATAGTGTTGCTATAAACATTTTGGTGTAGTTTTTTGATAAACATCTCCATGCAACAATGGTTGGCATGTACAGTGGAGTAGAATCACTGGGTCATAGGATATGTGTTTTCATGATGAGTAGATACTGCCAAACAGATGTGCAAAGTACAGGTACCAATATACAGCCTCAGAGACAGTGACAGGATTCTCAGTGCTCCACATTCTTGTCAACACTAGATATTGTCTTTTTTGTTGTAGCAATTCTTGTGGATATATGGTGGTATTAAACTGTAGTTCTGTTTTTCCTTGATGATTAGATTGAGCCCCCTTTCACATATTTATTGACTATTTGGATATCCTCTTTGCTGACGTCCCTCTTCAAGTCTTCTGTTTGTTTTCCTACTGGGATATCTGTCTCATCCTTATTGATTTACAATAGTTCTTTACATATCCTGGATTCAAGTGCAGAATGAGTTTTGTATTCTAAAATTATTAGTTAAAAAATGAAATGGCTCAGTTACACAAACAGATTGAAAAACTTCTGTTTTTCTAAATGAAGTATCTGAAATTCACTTGACAAATATTTATAAGGGCTTCCCTCATAGCTTCATTGGTAAAGAATCCGCCTGCAATGCAGGAGACCCCGGGTTGATTCCTGGGTCAGGAAGATCCCCTGGAGAAGGGATAGGCTACCGACTCCAGTATTCTTTGGCTTCCTTTGTGGCTCAGCTGGTAAAGAATCCGCCCGCAATGCGGGAGACCTGGGTTCGATCCCTGGGTTGGGAAGATCCCCTGGAGAAGGGAACGGGTACCCACTCCAGTATTCTGACTGGAGAATTCCATGGACTGTATAGTTCTTGGGGTTGCCAAGAATTGGACACAACTGAGCAACTTTCACTTTCATATGCCAGGCACTGTGTTAGATGGTGTGGAAATGAGTTAAAACCCATAGACCTTTACCTCAATAAACAATAGGTTATAACTGCAGATGCTCAGGTACAATGTATTTTCTTATTTCATCTTCCCTCCTATCTAAACATCAAACACCAAACAATTTCAAAGGCCTATAATTAGGGAATGTTCTTGAACCAAATTCAATAGCTCATTCAACTTTGAATTAAGTGAATCAAATGATAGGAAAGCCTTCTTATTAAATGTTGTGCTTTGGCCTGATGCCCCAGTGTGCTGGCTGAGTTTCACAGTTTCTGGCCAATGACACGGATCATGAGAGCATGAGGAGCTTATGCAGTCAAGCTGATCAATTTAGGGGCTAGGAATACTGTGGACAGAGTCAGAATTTTGGAAACGTGCCTAACAATCCAAGAATCAACATTCACTTTTCAAAGCTACTAGAAAAGGAGTTTAGAAAGAACTTTCTGTCTAGAACCTGGATTAGTCACAAGAGAGAATCACAGTTAATTGCTACTTCCTGGAAGGTCCTGCTGCTTTCTAAAACCATGTAGCTGAGGCCTCTCACTCTCTCTCAAACTCAAATACTCTTTGCTAGTCTTGGTCCAAGCTCATTCAACAGTAATTTCACTAGTCCCAAATAAGGACAATATATATCCAATTATTGGATATATAAATCCAAGTAACTCTCTTTTCATTGACCAGAATCCAAAGTTGAAAACATTTTTGATGGTTAAAGGGATATGCTAATATTCCTTAGACTTTAGCTCTTCTTACTCCTATAGTGGGCACTCCCCTAGAAGTCTCAGTGATGTGCTAAAACTTAATTTTACTTAGAAATTCTTAAGTTTCAAGTACATTCTTAGATAATAAAGGTAATACTGCTGCTGGTGCTGCTAAGTCGCTTCAGTACTAGACTATATTAATTTCTTCATGAAAAGCCATAAGTCTATAGCATAAAACATAATCAGTTCTAGATTATCAAAATTCTAAAATAAAGTTTAAAATAATTTAAAATTATTTTTCAGCTATAAAAGTTTTGTTTTAGAAAAATTGGAAAATAAAGGTATAGAGAAATGTAAAACAAAATCATTTACAATCTTATCTGCCTCTGTCTCTGTTAATATTTTGGCATAATTTCTACCCATTATTTATATGTATGCTTTTAAAATAATATCACATTATTATTAAAATTAATTTAAAATTCTGGTCTCAGTTTTTTCATGTTTTAAAAATTCTTAGTAAGTCTAACTCTAAAGTTTACATACTATAATGTGAGAATGATGTATCATAATTTAATGATTCCCTCTCCTTTGAGGTATTTAAGATTTTTAAACTACTCTCACTAAATCAGCAGTGTTGAGTAAAGACTTTTCTTCAGTAAAGATTACTTTTTATTTTGGAGTTTTTTCCTAAATATATTCCTAGAATTAAAATAATGACACACATACTTACAATATACTTCCCAGCAAGATGTTTTCCAATTTTGTAACAATGTCTGTTTTACCTCACCCTAATAAGCACTGGGTATACATATTTTTGTGTATATCACTCACTGATGAAAAATGGTTTTACTTTCATTGGTTTATGGCAAAGCTGAGCACTTTTCAATCATTTATTAGCCACATGAATTTCCTTATTTCAATTACACATTCATTATCCAAATGACTATTGAGCATCTACTGGGTACCAAGAATGTTCTAAGCTATAGGGAAACATTAGAGAAAAAGCAAAGAAATTCTCTGCCCTTATGAAGCTAATGGGAAGAAACAATTCATTAAAAAATTATCATAAAACATGTCAGGCAGGGAAAAATAAAGAAGGTAAAGAATTAGAGAATGAAGAGAGGGTTACTTTAGATAAGAGGTTAAGGATGAGTTCTGTCTAATGAAATAAAATGAAACATTTGTGAATCTGCTGCTCTGCTAAGTCACTTCAGTGGTGTCTGACTCTGTGCGACCCCAGAGGGCAGCCCACCAGGCTCCCCCATCCCTGGGATTCTCCAGGCAAGAACACTGGAGTGGGTTGCCATTTCCTTCTCCAATGCAGGAAACTGAAAAGTGAAAGTAAAGTCGCTCAGTCGTGCCGACACTCAGCAACCCCATGGACTGCAGCCTTACAGGCTCCTCCATCCATGGGATTTTCCAGGCAAGAGTACTGGAGTGGGGTGCCACTGCCTTCTCCGATTTGTGAATCTACATACTATCTATTCATTTCAATATTTTTACTGTTAATTAGTACCATATACTACTCAGTTGGCAAAACAGCCCAAACATGATTCTCATCTCTTTCTTTCACTGACTTATTGGAAATTGAGGAAGGAATTGTCAGGAGAAACTGATTGTGATCTTCCAGTCTGTTCTCAAGTTTCTTTGTACAAATGAGCATCATTTGAGATGTTAGAGATTTATGTCAAATTTTGTAATTTATAGCCTCTAAAACACTCATGTAAACTTCCTTGAGATCTGGAATTGATAAAATGCTAGAGCTCTGTGAGTTGCAGGGATATTAGCTACCTTAAACGACAATACTAAGTATACACATGTTAGGGAAAGTTGGAAAATATTTTGCTGGCCTGTTTAGTTATTCAATTATTTACTGAGTAGATTTCCTCATTAATTCTTCTTTTCTAAACTCCCGAATCTCACTGCTCTGTCTCATGAAAAGTTTCTTTGATCTGAAGGGTAAATTTCCAAATCTACTATTTCCCCTCTAACTTCAGTATTATAGCCTTATGGACTCTTGGGTTTCCCTGGTGGCTCAGCTGGAAAAGAATCCCCCTGTAATGCAGGAGATCCCGGTTCAATTCCTGGGTCAGGAGGTGCCCTGGAAAAGGGATAGGCTACCAGCTCCAGTATTCTTGGGCTTATCTGGTGGCTCAGACAGTAAGGAATCTCCCTGCAATGTGGGAGACCTGAGTTTAATCCCTGGGTTGGGAAGATCCCCTGGAGAAGGGAAGGGCTACCTACTCTAATATTCTGGCCTGGAGATTTCCATGGACAGAGGACATGGACAAAGGGTCAGACATGACTGAATGACTTTCACATGGACTCTTAGTTTTAAGAAGATAAAATAACAAGTAGTATTTCTCTCATCTCCACTAGTATTCTTATCTTCCTCTCCATATCCCTCATACTTTGTCCTAAAAGTGGACACTGACAAATATAAGTATAAAATTGCTATTCTTTAAAGAATTGATTTGAAATTTTCCTAAGTTATTTTTTAAGTTCCATGAAAACAACTTAAATCTATGAGTGGGTCAATAAAAACACTTTGAAGCAGAGCCCAGGTAGCATTAGCAATCAAAATTCATCATGATGTGCTTGGCACAAAAGGTTTTCGTAATGAATTATCCATTAAGTGCCACATAAATTAATTGGCATGGACTTTTTTGGAAAAAAAAAAAAAGTGGAAGGAGAGTGAAGCAGTTAAGTGCCCAGGATGCTTAAGGAAATCAGTAGGCATTGAGAAGACGGCTGCAATAACTATCATGGCTGCTATCCCCTTTCTGGACTTTCATAAACTTGTCCTTTTTGCTCCCCCAACCTCACACGCTTTGCTTAGTCTTCTGAAAAAATGTAACATATAAGTTGGCTTCAGACTCCATTTTGGCTTTTGAATCCTGCTGCTGCTGCTAAGTCACTTCAGTCGTGTCCGACTCTGTGTGACCCCGTAGATGGCAGCCCACCAGGCTCCCCCATCCCTGGGATTCTCCAGGCAAGAATACTGGAGTGGGTTGCCATTTCCCTCTCCAATGCATGAAAGAGAAAAGTGAAAGTGAAGTCGCTCAGTCTGTCCAACTATTAGCGACCCCATGGACTGCAGCCCACCAGGCTCCTCCATCCATGGGATTTTCCAGGCAAGAGTACTGGGGTGGGGTGCCATTGCCCTAAATGCAAATTTTATATTAAGATCAAAACCTGAGTATTACATTATTAATTTCACCAGCCATATACCCCTTCTTCCTCAGTGACAGAATTTTAAAGGAAACTAGAGGTCTGGCCACTTTCACAGTTTGAACTCTATAAGAGCAAGGTATCTTTTCCCACATGACTTTCAGAATGAGAAAAGCGTTGAGTACAAATCACTTTACTTGAAAATGCTATTTTCCCACTCTTCAACTGCCCCACCTAATGGCAAGAGGCATGTATAGCAGCCCCTGTCTTACATTCCATAGTTGAAGTCCAACGATAATTGTCATCTGTGCAAACTTGCAGTCTTATGATTGAAACATAGCTGCTTCTCTCCTCCCCTTCATAGTCCTACACTCCTCCCCATGTCAATTGTTAACAGATAGCCCCTAAAAACAATCACAAATGAAACGGCTCAAAACTCAACCCTAGCCAGTGAAAAGATATGGGAAGAATTCAGCACCACCTCTTGAAAATGAATACAGGTACTATTAAATCTATCTTCTAAATTTGTCTCTAATGACAATATTCATAATTGGAAATGAAGGGTTGTAGTGAGGTTTACATGAGAGAACAGATAAAAGTGCTTAGCACATTTTTATTCTATTTAGCATTAGAGAGGACCTCAGAAATCATTAACTATACCCTGCCCCCAATTCATGGAGGAGGGATCTGAGGCACAGTGAAGCCTAATGGTCATCCAGAAATCCCGCCCATCTTTAGTGGCAGAATACACGTCCTTGAGAAAGATCCAGCCTGCCACACCGACTACCATTTTCTAATGAGTAAATTCTCCCAGTATTCTACTCTTAACAAGTGAAAAACTGTATTATGTCCTTTACAAGGTTGGGGGTGGGGAGTAAAGGGGAATGTTTTTAATTTGAAATCTTGAGTTAAAAAATTAGAATATACATCCAACAAAACACTACACAGTATTACAAAAGAAACTTCAGCAAAATAGATTTACCCAGTATGGGCCATAAATGAGGAAACAGTGCTCTGTGTAAAACTGATAATGCTTTCCAGAGCCCGGGGCTTGGTGTTAAAAATGGGAATCAACTATGATCCTTTAAAAGGTTTTCCATTATTTCTCAACATCACCTTAGAGTTGGCCTATTTGTGTCTCAGTAGTTGAGTTTGATCTGATTCTACTATATCTCTAAGGACCTATTTAAAATGCATTGTTGGGTTTCACTTTGCATTGAACGATTTGTTTTGTTATGCTCTTTGAGTTGTTTTGGGCATTGCGTGTGTGTGTGTGTGTGTGTGTGTTTAATTTAGTTCTTGGTATTGACAGTTGAGCCTCAGGATACCTGTCCTGAATTTATGTCCCCAAAATGTGATACAGATTTATCATTCTAAGAAGCAGTATTTATCCAACTGTGGTCCTTGGACTACCTACACCCAAATCTGGAGAGTCGTTTAACTATGGCATTTCCTGACCCTTCCCAGACAGAGTCTCATGAGCCTCAAAGTCTCATGGAGTGAACTTTAATAATACGAGGTTTTCCTGATTATTGAAGGGCACATGACATTGTGAGAGATACTGCCAGGAAAATAAAAAAAAGATGCCACTCAACCACAAAGCGCAAGGGAAGCAATTAATTTTCTGTTTGTCTCAGAAAACACCCCCACTTGGAACCCTTTTCACCTGGCACTACAGACTCCTTAGATTAACGAGAGACTGTTCTAGCAGAATTTTCAATGATTTGTTCCTAGTCCCTGTCCTGAGAACAAATTACACAGAAACTTAAACAGATGGTTTTCAGTTATCTGTTTTTTAAACAATCTAAGTAAACTGAAAAACACAATGTGTTATTATCAAATAACAGCTGCACCAAAATTTCAGTTTCACTAAACTGAAATTCAAGGTCATTTTGAAAGAACGAGAAAGAGATTTTTCATTGAAAACCTCTTTTAAATTGAAACCTGGGTTAAACTCTGCTGCTAAGTCACTTCAGTCGTGCCCGACTCTGTGCGACCCCATAGACGGCAGCCCACCAGGCTCCCCCATCCCTGGGATCCTCCAGGCAAGAATACTGGAGTGGGTTGCC
>SJYX01014743.1:0-10448 GCA_006410675.1 Oreotragus oreotragus | reverse complement strand
TTCCCTTAAAATTATGGTGCTATAGGTCTGGAGCCTATGTAGGAACTTAGAGATCATAGTAGATTACATTAATAAACACATTAATATATACTGCTATCAAATGCTTTTATAATTAATTATGTTAATCCTTATACTAATATAATAGCTATGTTAAGCATGGGAACAGTAGGAACCAGAGGTATTAAGAGATTTGCTCAGTGTTCTAGAAACAAACAAAAACTGCATTTCTCGAAAAATAGTTCCTTAATTTACTTTCTCACCCATTTGTTCTACTTCTCCACCTTCTCCCAGCAATTTGTCCAAAGACTGACATTATACCATTTCTTATCTAATCTATATACTTTTTTACTATGTGCTACTTTTTGGAGGTTTTGCTAACACCGAAGGGTTAGAACCCTCCGTGTTCATATCACGAAAGTTCTGAACTGTCCTAGTGTAGTACTGGTATACTATCAACTCTGGGACGCCATCCTTGGGGTCTGGGAAGGTCCAGGGACTAGTCGCCCCTCTCTTTAGATAGACTAGGGTCTATCGATGTCTTCTGGCTTCTCTGGCGGTATGGTGGTAAAGAACCTGCCTCCCAGTGCAGGAGAGGCAAGAGGCGCAGGTTCGATCTCTGGGTCAGGAAGGTCCCCTGAAACTGGAAAGGGCAACCTGCTCCAGTATTCTTGCCCGGAAAATCCCATGGACAGGGTCATCTGGTAGGTACAGTCCATGGGGTGGCAGAGAGTCGGACATGACTAAAACGTTTGCACACATGCACAGGACATCCAGTTACCTTTAAATGGAAATTAAGTGATCTCACATGGTATGTACGAATCCAGGGAGTATGGATTTTTATGTTTTATAATTGGCCCGACTTCAGATTTATAGATCAGAGGATGAGATTGAAAAGTTCATTTTGGCAGTTATTCTCTTTCAGGAAGCAAAGTAACTTTATATGTGCTCCTGCTTAAGGAGTACCAGTGGTCCATATGGCTGAGATAAGTGAAAATCCAGCCAGAAAACAGGGAGTCTGGGTTGAGCCACTCTCTAAAGTTCAGGTCCCTGTGAAGTCTGTGGCTTCCCATGGGGCGCAGCACAGCAATGCATGAGGCTGGATGTATGTTGCAACACTGGTTCATAGTGATGCAGGAAGATGAGGTTGAAAGATCATAGTTTTTGGAGTTGGCCATGTTGGCATTTAGATCCCATCCTACCCACTTTGTAGTTGAACTTAAGCTAATTCTTTCTGACTTTTTAAAGCTTCAGTTTCCTCATCTTTAAAATGAAAAAAAAAAAAAAGGCTTCCCAAGTGGCACAGTGGTTAAGAATCTCCCTGCCAATGCTGGAGACCCGGGTTCGATCCCTGGGTTAGGAAGATCCCCTGGAGAAGGATATGGAAACCCACTCCAGTATTCTTGCCTGGAGAATCCCATGGATAGAGGACTCTGGCAAGCTATAGTCAGTGGGGTCACAAAGAGTCAGACATGACTTAGCAGCTAAACAGTAACAATAACTACAGAAAAAGATATAAAAATTGGTACTCAATACTTAGGATTAATATAAGATTTATAGTTGCATATATTAAGTGTTTGATATATTCTAATTCTTAATACTAAGAAATTATTATTTTTTTTAATGATGCCTAGATACAATCCTCTGCAACTCACCATAATTTGATTTTCTTAATTGCAGACTCTTCCCAAAATCCTTGATAAGCTTGCACCAGCGTTTACCATGAGCAGCTGCAGCTTCCTTGTGGAGAGATCTCGGGCCTCCACCGCCCGGGTAGTGGTCTGGAGAGAGATGGGCGTGTCCAGAAGCTACACCATGGAGAGCAGCTACTGTGGCTGCAACCAGGGTCCCTATCAGGTATGTGAGGCTGTGGGATGCCTCTGCTTTCTGTCCAGCAGCAATGCACTGTGACGGAGAGCTAGTGCATACCCACTGATGCTTCTGTCTAGTCTGAAAGAGGAAAAAGTCTCCAGGAAAGTCTGGCCTAGCACCCTAGATTTTGCAGAAGAACTAGTTCAATGAATGCTTTCCCTGGCAGTACAATCAGTGTTGATCCTGGAAGCAATCTGTGGCTGCCTGCTGATTTGGTATTTCAATCATCTGCCCTCTCCGGCAAGTGGTAGGGAGCCACCTCAGACAGGCACCCCTGACTTTTATGGAACCTCTACTTGGCCCTGTTTTATGTATGAGAACATTTTCTTTCCTTTTGCAACACACAGACCAGTCCCTGATGCATCATCAAAAAAAGGGATAGCTCAGGGCGTCGACGTCGTCGAGACATATGTGATTGGTGTTTCTCTGTCTTTTGTGTTCAGCGGCTCTCTGTTGTCCTGCTGTCGCAGATCAGACAGAAGTGTGTGCCGATGTGGGTCTCCCCGAGATGAACGGGCCTGGGACTCATGGCTTAACAGTGAAGGAAAGGGCTGGAATGCATCATATTCTTCCTACAGCTGTATTATCTGTATGAGCAGCTGGATAGCTCTGAGAGCTGCTTGTCCCACTCCCCCGCTGCTGCTGCTGCTACTGCTGCAAAGTCGCTTCAGTCATGTCCGACTCTGTGCGACCCCATAGATGGCAGCCCACCATAGAGGAGCGTAAAGAAGGGGCATGGTGACAGTGCCAAGGCTCTTCTAAATGTGTTAGGCAAGATGACAGACAGCTCCTGGGTGACTTCTATTCAACCCTGAGGATTCCTGGACCTTGCCAGCATTAAAGCCCACCATGTTGGCTTTGATCCTCTCCTGGAACCATTAGGAAGCACTTGGCGTCTCCACGATCCGGTGCTTGTAGAAATCTTGTTAGCCATCAAAGGCAGTTCAGGGAGTGACAGGTGGGTGATGAACATTATCTAACTTTCCATCTGCTCAGAGTTATTTTTCAACATAGGGCTCCTGACCAACCAGTTTGACTTATCAATTTTGTTAAATCATCAGTTTGTTTATAAACAGTGGCCTGAAAGAATTGTTGTTATTACTGAATTAATAAAGGATGAGAATGAATTAATCTTTATT
Source organism: Oreotragus oreotragus (assembly GCA_006410675.1). NCBI lineage: Eukaryota > Metazoa > Chordata > Mammalia > Artiodactyla > Bovidae > Oreotragus > Oreotragus oreotragus. The sequence continues at coordinate 7,440 of SJYX01014743.1, read as the reverse complement.
TATAAACATCAATCCGATTCAGAGTAAAGACCTCACTCCTCCAGTTAATGGCAGTGTTGTACAGTGCTTGCCTCTATAAACCTCTATGTTTCATGTATGAAATGCAGATCCTATTAAAGATTCCTCTCCTTCCTGATAACCCTGGAGGAGGAAATGGCAGCCCACTGCAGTACTCTTGCCTGGAGAATCCCATGGACAGAGGAGCCTGGCGGGCTGCAGTGCATGGGGTCACTAAGACTCAGACAGGACTGAGCGACTGCGCACACCCTCATGCTCCTTCCTGCTAGGCAACATTTTTGTAAAGGTCAAAATAAAATACATAAACAAATGTACTTGGGGGGTTATTGCATTAGGATTATGTTCACTCTCTTGACATTCAAAACCCATAGGACTGGGGGAAAAAAAAAAAAGCCTGGACTATTGTGACTCAAGACGTTATGCTTATTAGATTTGTGCCTCTCTTGCTCTATGCTTCTCGATGGAAATGGGCCAGTCACTTGTTTAAAAGACAACTCTATGCATCCCTCACAGATTTATTGGATTGGTGACTTTCATTGACTTTGTTTCTCCAAGCACCAATTCAGGCTAACAGCTTCTAGTCACATAAGTATCAGTGCCATTCACAATAAATCAACCAGACACTCAGAGGCCCTTGGAGCTGTTGTTTGAAAACTAAATGACTCATAGGTTCAGGCCCTCACCAGCACTCCATCTTTCAGGCAACATGCACGGTGGCGGCTGGAAATGACAAACAGTGAAAGAAGCTTGCCCAATGGGATGGCTTTCAGATATGGACTCAGCATTTGTCCTGTGAAATTTTCCACATGGCCTTTGCATGGAGTCTCTGTAAGGAAGGATGGAAAAGGAATTGGCTTAGATAAAAGTCCTGACAGTGCCAGACCTGGCTTTGCTTTCAAGATCCTATTCTGCATATGAAACACCTCACTGAAAGGATTGGTTTTCCCTTTCCCTTTGTTTTTCTGTTCTTTCAAATGTTGCTGTGTAACTGAGCAGAATTGCATACTGAACAAGAGGATAGTGAGTAATTTTACATATTGGGGGGCGGTACCCTGGGGAGAGGAAGTTAGCCTAGAGTTGGGTGTTTCGGTGATTTTTGTCTGAGGTATACAATGAAATCAATGAGCTATAAAGCTGTATAGAAATTTCCATCCTGAGCATACTACAGATGATTTTGTACTTTGAGAAGCTGAATCCCAGTTGAGTCCTGAGGTTATTATTGTAAGGTCATCTTTCCATTTTTTTTTGTTTAGCATTACCATTTATCCAAAGATGGAGGGTGCTTAAATATCCCCATGAGGGACATTCCATCCTTCCTTCATAAGAATATAAATATTTTTGCAGTTTCTCTGGTTAATGCAGCTTTAAAGTAGTTCCAATCATTTCTCCCAGCACACTAAGTATCTGATTTGTTAATATTGAAATGAAATATCATTTCTTACAGTGACATTTATGTTGGAACAACATTGAAGCATATAAACTCTCACCTTCTAATAATTATTAATACTATGATATTTTCCCTTCTATTTTCCGGTCTATGGTTGACTAATGTTGAAAAAAAAAATTCTCCTGATTTATTTTTTTTTCTTTTGAAACATAGCCTCTACTGCTAGGTTATATGCTCTGATCCATAATTTGTATTTAACGTGGAGGTCCCACCCACTGAGAGATTTACTTAAGGTCTCTGGACTGGCCCAAAGCTGTGGAGACTGTTGAGAGGAAAAGCCAAAGTGGAATGAGGCATCCTCTGGAGGCTTCTTTTTTAAGTCACTCAGCCTATGTGGACAGCTGTGTGCTTTGTACTCAGTGTTTGTGACTTGGAGTCACATGCATGGTGTGTTTGCATATACAAAAGCTTATGACTGGGTCCCTGGGGGCTGCTTGTGGCTTAGGAGGCTAATGTGAACACTCCCACCCAACCAGGCTGTTGACAGGCTCCTTGGCAGTGTTGCTGACTCCTGGGATGGCCAGGAGCATCTTAGTCAGAGGTAGGACAGAAGGTGGGTGACTCAGCTGAGGTCTGAAGAGTGACTCAACTGCGTGTTGACAAGCGCTGCCTGCCAGCCGCTCGCCCTGTATTGTGGACTCCTCCACTATCCATCCTCTTTACCACTCACAGAGAGATATTTCAGATAACCCCAGCCTATTTGAATCATAGTACTTAGAATCATCGTGTTTAGAAAAAAATCCAAACTCCTCATCATAAGGGAGGCCAACTCCTCACCATCAGTGTAAGGCCTTTGACAGCCTCCTCATTCATTATTTTTACAGATTTTTTAAATGCCTTTTTAACATTTATTTTTAACTGAAGAATAGTTACAATATTGTGTTGGCTTCTGACATACATCAACATGGATCAGTCTTGGGTACACATATGTCCCCTCCCTCTTGGGACTCTTTTCCACTTCCCACTCCCTCCCACGCCTCTAGATTGTCAGAGAATCCCAGTTTCAGTTCCTTGAGTCATGCAGCAAATTCCCACTAGCTTAGAATCTATGTTTCCATCCTACTCTTTTTTTAAAAGATATTTTTGGATGTGGATCATTTTTAAAGGCTTTATTGAATTTGTTACAGTATTGCTTCTGGTTTAGGCTTTTCAGTTTTTTGGCCATGAGGCAGGTGGGATCTTACTTAGCTCCTCAATCAGGGATTGAACCTGGACCCCCTGCATTGGAAGGTGAAGTCTTAATCACTTCCCATCCCTCCTCATTCACTTTTTTTTATACCCAGTGTCTTCTTTAGTACGGAATAGGTGTTATGTATATGTGTTGTCTCACCAATAAATGGATAAGTGAACGAATAAATGGTGATTTCCAGGTAGGGTCAGGTGATTTTCCTTTGTCCATGGATAACTAGAAAAAGGAGACGAAATTCCCACCACGGTCTAAATGTGATTAGAAGCCATTCTAAAATTTGACTTTAAGAGTTGTAATTCATGGAAATGGAAAGTGTGTGGGTGAGAGAGGGAAATGAATAAGAATGCAACTCAGACTTCTCAGGCCTGTCACTATATACTTGATTTAAGAGCATCTAATGGATTCGTTCTCCGAGTAAGGCAATTCTAGTCCAGGTGTGGAATTTCACATGGCCACATTCTAATAACAGATGAGGATTAGACAGGAAGACATCCACTTCTGCATGTGGGAGATGCTGTGAGGCACCTCCTAAATCCGCCTAGAGAGATGCTGATTCCCCATTGGCTCACAGCTGTGTCCATCACCAGAAATTGCCTAGAGCTGGTAGAAGCTGCTTTGACCAAAGCCCTGGCTTCTCTGTGTGAGCCTGCATCCAACAGCTGGTCTATGTGGGGGTCCAGTGCCTGGCCCAGTTGGGAAAACCCCAAAGGGAGGGGCATTCCAGCTCCAGAAGTCCATGTGGGCTCATCTGGGCCTCCGCTGCAACTGTGTCGAAGTTCAGCCTCCTCCTCAGCCCAAGCCAGCTCTTCTTTACCACTCACAGGTGGGATTATGTCATGTGTCCACCTTCCCCTGCAAATCCTTCTGCAAAACAGCTTATAACAGTATTTCGCAAAGGCTTAAATTAGGAAACATAAATGTTGGAATGAAGCACCTGAGCTGTTGAAGATAGGTTGATAGGGATGAATTTCATATAAAAATTAAATCATCTCAACTTGGCTTTCAAGGCTCCCAGTGCTCTCTTATTCAACAGCCCGCTCTGTCCATGGGGTTTCCCAGCCAAGAATACTGGAGTGGGGTAGCCATTTACTTCTCATGGGATCACTAGTGGCCCTGGGATAGAACCTGCATCTCCCACATTGGTAGGTGGGTTCTTCACTGTGGAGCCAACAGGGAAGCCCCTCACACTGGTGGTCTACTGCTGTGTGGTGCAGAAGGCAGGCTGAGTATATCGGTTTCCCATGGCTACCTTATGAATTACCAAAAATGAAGGGGCTTCTCAGGCAGCTCAGGTGGTCAAGAATCTGCCTGCAATTCAGGAGATGTGGGTTCGATCCCTGGGATGCGAACATCCTCTGGAGAATGGAATGGAGCCCACTCTAATATTCTTTCCTGGAGCATTCTTGCCTGGAAAGAGGAGCCTGGAGGGCTGTGGTCCATGAGGTCACAAGGAGTTGGACGTGACTGAGTGACTAACACTTTCAGGGGCTTAAAACAGCACATATTTATTCTGTAACACTTCTGGAGTCGAGAAGTCCACCATTATGGGGTTAGAAACACCATGTTTTCTCTGAAAGCCCTAGGGAAGAATTGGGCTGATGGCTTTCTTTTCACTTCTGATGTTTCCTGGCTTGTAGGTGCATCACTCCAATGTCTTCCCATCACTCTAATCTCAATCCCATCTTCTCCATTTGTCTGACTCTATCTTCATGTCTTTTCTCCTTTTCTTATAGGAACACCAGTTATATTGCGTTAGGGACCCACACTCCTCCAGTATGACCTCATCTAAACTAATTTCCAACAACCCTATTTCTGGATCAGGTCACATTGTGCAGTTCTTGGAATGACTCTGATTTGGGGGAGACGTTATTTAATCTAGTGCACTGGGTCAGACAAGAAGGTACAGAACAGTTAAATCTAAGAACCAAAAAGAGGGTTTTATTTGTCTTCATATTGCTGTGCTGTGAAGCCCAAACAAATGATCACTAGTCTTGTTTTCATGATCAAGAACAGGAAGTTTTAGATTTTCTTGGAATTTCTTGGAAGACAAATTTGAGAGCCATGCCATAGATAATTAATTCTTAAAAAAAAAAATTTGTATTTATTTTTTAAGTGTCTGAGCCACCTGGGAAGCCCAAATTATTTTTACTTTTCTTTTAGATAATGAATTCTGCTTTGTGCTGCTTGAATATTATAACATACAATGCCCTTAAGGAAGCAATAATAACAAACACTCTATGTTACTGACTGTGTGTAAAACCTGGAAAGGCTACCCACTCCAGTAGTCCTGCCTGGAGAGCTCCATGGACAGAGGACGCTGGCTGGGTACAGTCCATGGGGTCGCAAGGAGTCGAACACGGCTGAGCAACTAACACACTCCACCAAAATCTTTTGTAGCTATAAGTTAATCCATTTTTTTTTATATACTGCAGGGTAAAACACTGTCAATTTTAATTTTATTTTTATTATTTTTTTTTTAGAGCTTCCATTTTACTTTATTTTACTTTACAGTACTCTATTGGTTTTGGCATACATTGACATGAATCTGCCACGGGTGTACACGAACTCCCAAACATGAACTCCCCTCCCACCTCCCACCCCACATCATCCCTCTGGATCATCCCCATATACCAGCCCCAAGCATCCTGCATCCTGCATCATTTTATCATCATCACCACTATCATCCTTGTTTTACTAATTGGGATTCTTAGCCAGAGTTGTTAAGTAACTTACTCAATGCCATGCAGTTAATACATTTTAGAATCAAGATTTGACTGCAGATACATGTGGCCCTGGAATCTTTGCTTTTACCCACCCTACTTTCTGCCTTGCTGAATGACATTAGTGAAAGGAATCCTGGGCTTGGGAAACAGGTGACCCAGCTTCTGCTTTTGGCTATCTCTAAAGAAATCTGCCCTTCCCAGGTAGCGCTAGTGGTAAAGAACCGACCTGCCAATGCAGGAAATGTAAACGACATGGGTTCAATCCCTGGGTTGGGAAGATCCCCTGAGGAAGGAAATGGCAATGCACTCTAGTACTCTTGCCTGGAGAATCCCATGGACAGAGCAGCCTGGAGGGATACAGTCCTTGGGGTCACACAGAGTCAGACACCACTGGGCGGCTAACACTTTCACTTTCAAGGAAATCTGCAACAATGGGTATGGGTTTCTTGTCTATAATAAGAAGACATAATTAGAACCAAGACATGGGCATGTGGTGGTGGTTTGGTTGCTAAGTCGAGTCTGACTCTTTGTGACCCCACGGACTGTAGCCCACCAGGCTTCTCTGTCCATGGGGTTTTCTAGGCAAAAATACTGGAGGAGGTTGCCTTTTCTTTCTCCAGGGGAATCTTCCCAAACCAGGGATTGAACCTGGGTCTCCTCCAGGGAAGACCGAAGATGTGGGGCATGGTCGCTGGTAAATTGTGTTTGAAATAGGCAGCCTTTGATGATTATCCATGGGGCTTTAGGGCTACCTAGACCAGGGTGACCTGGCATGATTCTGAAACTCCTGAAAATCTTCAGTAACCGCTGCTGGGCATGTGATTTTTCTAATGGGAAACTGCTGTGCTTTTATAAGCACCAATTAGCTATCTGTGAGGAGGAAATGGCAGCCCACTCCAGTATTCTTGCTTGAAGAATCCCATAGACAGGGAAGCCTGGTGGGCTACGGTCCATGGGGTCACAGAGTCAGACATGACGGAAGTGAGAAGCAGCAGCTGCTTGTCAGGAGCCTTTGTTCATCCACCTCGTCCTTTCACACCCCTTCATCCATCTTGACCTGTTTCTTTGTTGGCCTTTCCTGAGTAAACAAAAAGACTCTGGAGGAATGTAACACTATGAACTGACAGCTTTCTACCAGCAGGGAAAATGAGGGGAGCAGAGCTAGTGTTCAGTGAAACAAACTATTGAAGTTTGTATCAGACAAGTCCCTGCATTTCTTCTACACTCATTTCCCTTCCTGATGACTGCTTTCCTTGTCCTGTCAGAGATCTAGGGTTCTCACACAGCTCTTTGCACTTGACTAGTCTTTATTTGAGGACACTTTTCTTCCTCAAATGTCCTAAACTGAAAAATTGCCCCCCTGCCAGGGAATACACGTACATCCTTTCTCTTTCGCCCAAACACATTTATGTGTGCATATCATACGGGTATGCACATATTACCCATCAGTGGTTCTCCATAAATTCATACGGGAAGTATGGCTGATTAAAAAAAACACATTATTTATCTTTTTTTTTTAATTTTTATTTTTTGACTGTGCCAAGGGGCATGTAGGATCTTGGTTCCCCAGCCAAGGAAGAAACCTGCTTCTGCTTCATTGGAAGAGCAGAATCTTAAACACTGGGCCACCAGGGAAGTCTCAGCTTATCCTTTAGTGTGGATGTCTGTGTTAGACAAGGGCTTCCCTGGCAGCTCAGATAGTAAAGAATTTACCTGCAGTGGGGGACACCTGGGTTCAATTCCTGTGCCAGGAAGGTCCCGTGGCCAAAGGAATGGCTACCCACTCCAGTATTCTTGCCTGGAGAATTTCATGGACGGGGGAGCCTGGTGGGCTGCAGTCTATGGAGTTGCACAGTTAGACATGACTGAGCAACTAATGTTAGACACTGAGTTCCAAGGAGACCTCTGCACTACGCAGTCGTAACTTTGAGACAATTACCTGACCTCTACGAGGTTTAGTTGTAAAAATGGTTTCCTCCCTATGCAGATGCTGTTAAGATGAATGAACAAATGGCTGTAAAACATGGATCTTTATTTTTCTAGTAGACATTCACATTTTTTTT
>SJYX01014742.1:78938-94716 GCA_006410675.1 Oreotragus oreotragus | reverse complement strand
GTTCTATATATTCTTTCAAATAGCAATCTATTCCAGCACTCTTGCCTGGAAAATCCCATGGACGGAGGAGCCTGATAGACTACAGTCCATGGGGTGGCAAAGAGTCAGACTTGACTGAGCGACTTCACTTTCACTTCACTTTATATATTCTTTTCCACTAGTCAGTTATTCCTGTCTCTTATACACATCTTGCCAAAACCAGTAGAGTACTGTAAAGTAAAATAAAGTAAAATGGATGCTCTAAAAATAATAATAATAAAAAATAAAAACAGAAAAAAAGGAAAACGCCACAGAACTGAAAAAACCCAAAATAGAGGCAGAATTTTAAAACAACAATAAAAATTGTGACTGAATATACACATATACATGTACACCCACAAGCAAAATCAAAACAGTCCAACAAAAATAAAGTAGGACATATTGACCTGGCAAACAAAGGAAACCAAAACTTATATCTACCAGTTAAGAACAAAACTAACTAAAGCACAAAATGGAAAACAAAACTAAAGCAAGGTGCCAATTGGGGAATAAAGCAATGAAAATAAAAGTAACAAATACGTTGAGAGGAAAGGAAAGAAAGAAAGAATATAAATGCAAAGTTAAATAGAGGTAGATAAAGAAGATTTATATACATTAAATATTAACTTCAAGGTAAAAAGATTAGTAGGAAAATCAAACAAAGGAATAAATGTAGGAAAAATAATAATAGGTGTAAACAATTTTAAAAAAAGAAAAGAAAAAAAAAAAAAAAAAAGGAAAGCTCCACAAAATGGCAAACCCTGACATAGAGGCTGAGGTTTATAACAACAACAAAAAAAGTGACTGAGGAAAAAAAAAAGCTCAAAAGCTTAATTAGATTTCATAGTGCCAATAAAATTGACAACTATAACGGGGGGTGGAGTGGAGAAAAAATAATCCACAAGAATCTACAGAACAAATCAAAACATAAGAATAATAAATGTTTTCCTTGAGTCACTGCTGTCAGAATCCTTTCCCTCACCGGGTGTCACAGTCCACCTCACCTTCCTAGGATGACCTCCAATGCTGTGCTGATCTCTGGACCTGCTGTGGGGGCAACTCAGATTCTAATCTGGTCCTACTCCTGTGTGTTCTTGCCTCCAATGTCCACAGCTCTCAGAACTAGTGCGTTTTCTTTTGTGGGAGCTCTCAATGTCCTTTCATATATTCCATAGACTCAGAGTCTGCCTTGTTGATTGTGTGGATTTAATCTGCAGCTTGTACAGCTGGTGGGAAGGTTTTGGGTCTTCTTCCTTAGCCACACTGCCCCTGGGTTTCCATTGTGGTTTTATTCCACTTCTGCATGTGAGTCGTCCACTGGGGTTTGCTCCTGAGGTTGTCTTGGAGGACTTGGGTTTGCCCCTGTGAGGGCCAGGTGTAGAGGTGGTTCAGCTGCTTGGCTCGCAGGGGTTCTTGTAGCTTCAGGTATTCAGGGGAATTGACAGGGCAGCAGGAAATATAGTGCTCTAGAAGGGTATGGCAAACAATATTGGCCAATATGATCCAGTATTATTGCCTGGAGAACCTCCTGACAGAGAAGCCTGGCAGGCCACAATCTACAAGGTCGCAAAGAGTTGGACACTAGTGAAGGGAAACTATGTGCATAGATGCAATATATTTTTTTTTAATGCCTGTGGCAGCTCTGCCCCAGTGAAAGTTGAGTGTGAAGGTGGCACAGCCACTTAGCTTGCGGGGACCCTGGCAGTGCAAAGTGTGCAGGGACACAGATTGCCTCTGCCCCAGGAGTTATGGCCTTATCAGAGTCTTTTTTGAGCCTCTTGTAGCCTGCAATCAGAAGGCCTCTTTGGCCAGTCTATCTCCATTGCTCTACCCGTTCAGGCACTTAGAGGGCTCCCTTGCCTGGGATCCCTCTCTGTTGTTCAGCATGTCAGGCACATAGAGGGGCACCCCTGGCTGGGGTCCTACTCTGTAGTTCAGTGTGTCAGGCATTTGATGGCCCAGCCTCTCTGTTGTTCAACTCCATATGCTGGTGTGTGGGGAGAGAGAGGCTATGTGATGGCTCCACCCCCTACATGTGACTCAGCAGTATCGCCTTGCTTCCATGGCTGCCCGGCTTTCCTCCACAGGCATTTGCCACCACAGTCTCCTTTCTCATATCCCCTCAATCTGTCTCTCCGCAGTCAACAGCAGTCCTTGCCCTGGGATTTCTCCACAATCCCTAAATTCCAGCTCCCAGCCACTGCAGCTTCCAGAGGACCTGTGTCCTTGTCCGGGGTGTGTATGGCTGTAGCAAGGAATGTCTGATTCTCATTCCATTTAGGCTGCCACAGATTAGCTGTTTCACTCCCAGCCTTAAATGTTTCTCCTGACTCAGACAGTTGCCCTGATGTGGGGATCAGACCTCTGCTTCAGTTCTTGCATCTGCTGAGGGCAGGTCCAGTTCTACTAACACTCCTGTTTTACCCTCCAGTTCCTTCATCCTACTGAGTTTTGCACAGTTCTATATATTCTTTCAAATAGCAATCTATTCCAGCACTCTTGCCTGGAAAATCCCATGGACGGAGGAGCCTGATAGACTACAGTCCATGGGGTGGCAAAGAGTCAGACTTGACTGAGCGACTTCACTTTCACTTCACTTTATATATTCTTTTCCACTAGTCAGTTATTCCTGTCTGCTCTCAGCTGGTGTTCTGAATGCATTCCTGTTTCTGAAGGTGTATTCCTGAGGTGTCTGTGGAGAGAGATGTATTCCATATCCACCTACTCTCCCACCATCTTGTTCTCTCCAAAATTAAACTTTTATAGTCTGGAGAATAGAACATTTTTCTTCTTTGTATGAAACATAACTAGAAAAAATGGGACCTGTGTCCTCAATATATCGTTTATTCTAATTTAAACACTTCACTGAAAGTATGATTGCTGTTTTAATCTATCTTAATGGGATGAGAAATATATGGATTAACTAAAATTTTTAAAATTCAGGCATCAGTTATCCGAAGTGGAGAGGAGTAAAGTGATGTGAAGTTGTTCAGTCGTGTCCGACTCTTTGCGACCCCATGGACTGTAGCCTACTAGGCTCCTCCGTCTGCAGAATTTCTGAGGCAAGAATGCTGGAGTGGGTTGCCATTTACTATGTTTTATATTGTTTGCAATATTTCATATGGAGTAATACAAATAATGTCCTATAATAAATTACATAGAAAGTGAATGGATAGAGGGAAACAAAAGCAGGAGCATAGAAATATAAGGCAATGGAAATAGAAGCATATATAAATTTGACTATAATGTGCGTTAGAATTAGAATCAGTTCAGTTCAGTTGCTCAGTCATATCTGACTCTTTGCGACCATATAAAATGTAAAGTATTATGTAAGAAAATCTTCAAGAATTACATCATTTGCCAGTGATAGAAAACAAACTAAAATTAATAAGGAAAATACAAATTTTAATGATATTAATATCTGAAAATTTAGAGATATCATGGACTTTAGGGATGATAAAGGACTGATACCTTTAATACTTGTTCTTGTGTGTTCTCCATCCCTAAGATCTGTTTTCTTCTGTCCTGGCTTCCTTTGGAATTATCTTAGGCTTTCTCCTTCTTCAACTAAAATCTGGCCACTAGTAGGACTAAGCTAATATTCTCTTTTCTCAGAAATGAGAGCAGAAAAACAGAATCTTTTTTTCTAATACTTTATTCCAAAACTTAATCTTATTAAGACAGATTTGTTTCTGTACCTATCTGTGTGTGTGTGAGTCACTCAGTCCTGTCTGATTCTGAAATTCCATGCACTGTAGGCTGCCAGGCTCCTCTGTCCATGGAATTCTCCAGGCAAGCATGCTGGAGTGGGTTGTCATTCCCCTCTCCAGGAGATCTTCCTGACCCAGGGATTGAACCCAGGTCTCCTGCATTGCAGGCAGATTCTTCACTGTCTAAGCCACTGGGAATGCCCATTCCTATCTAAGGGATAGTTAACTATAATTGGGGTTGTATCATGCCTTTATTGACCAGGTCTGGGCATCTATAGTGTAAAGTTGTGTGAAGTCAGAAGTGGAGAAACTACTTCTCATGATAAATTAGGGTTCTCTAAGCAGAAGAAAGTATGGATAGGGAAACAGTAGACATCCACTAGAGGGGGTTTGAAGAAGAGAATATGTTCAATTTGGAAAGGAAAGAAATTAGAAACGAATTTAAAGAGTTCATAACATTTGAGATATGCCTTAAATGAAACATCTAAAAGACACACTTAAAAGTAACAAGCGAAGTGCATCAGAGAGAATGGTATTCCAATCAGAATATACAGCAAGAGTGAAAACATAGATACAGTGGGGGAAAGAAAAACACATAGAAACACTTTTCAGCAAACAACAGATAGCCAACAGCTAAGAATTCGGGAACTTACTTTTTGAAAGTCTTTGATGAGACATTGAGAATTTTGTGTTCAGTTTTATAGAAGGACTATTGAACGAGTAAGAGAAGGGGTCAATATGTGCCATCTGTGAAGATTAGTCTGCAAAACTTTGCAAGGTCAATGAAATGAGGAGATACTGGTGACAGGGAATAATGTTAAATGTCTATTATGAAGATGATGATTTTAAAAATAATTTGAAAGGAGTGAAATTATCTGAATTGGAAGATTTCAATGGTTTTGGATGAGGATGGAGTGAAAGGCTGGAAAATAAGATCAACATTCCCCTCCACCCCCTCTCAAATTGTAAGACAGTATTTCTTCTTTTATCTGTATTACTTGTTGGAATTTTATATTGTATTTCATCCAGAGAAATATTTTCCACTGCTTCTATTTTTTTAATCATTGATTTGGGTGATTTAAAATATAAATAATATAAACATGTTATGTACTCCTCTTGGCTGGTCTCAGTTTTTCTTTGCCTATTATGCAGATGTTAACTAAGGAATAAGACAGCTAGGTGGGTTTCTACAATGGCAGTACTTTATTAGCACTCAAATATTGCAGGGAATGTAAAGATATGGAAAAATTTTTGATGTATCTGAACACCTGATACGCAGAATACTCTGATAAGATATTTAGGGTGGAGTTTGAAAAATAATAAGCACTCTTCTATCTACAAGCCCAATGAGTAATTTTTAGTTGACAAACTGCTTCCTGGGGACACTGATTTCAGTTCATTTTATAGGGCTTTTGTTTGGATGAATCAACCATAAAAATTTGGAGATAGGAAAGAATTATTGAGGATAATAAAGAAGAGGCTGAATTATGCCTTGAGAGTCCTGTCATTTCTTCCACAGTACTCGGACTTCCCTCTATATACATGTTGAAAGTATATTTATATTGAATACATATGAAAATATATGTGGAAGGTACATCAACATGGCAACATCTATCTTAGCTATAACCTTGTTAAATTATTTAAAAAGTATAACAGCCATATATTAGGAAGACTACAATATCCAAGAGAGAGTCAGCAAAGCATTAGAAAATAGGACACTACTGTGGGAAGCAGGTTTGCTAGTAAATGGTATTGATATGAATCTTTTTTGTCATTGTTAATTTTAAAAAGCAATAGAGGAGGAAGTATCTATCATTGTGGATTTTTATCCTGGGAGATACAATTCCCACAAGTAAAGCACTAGAGAAAAAAGAAAAGACAGACAGATATCTGATTACAGTGAATCCAGATAATTTTATTTTTATACATTCCATCTCTCAGAGATTCAGTGAACCAACTATCTGCCTGAGGAAACAAGCCACCACTAGCCCACAGAACTGCTTTAGTTATATAAATAATCAATACTGGAAACATACTTCTCAGTTTTATGTCTGGGAGTAAGATTCTACAATCAAAATATGACAGTGTATATTAACACTATATAAATCCCTATTTGAACAAGGATGAGTAATACAAGGGAAAATGTCTAACAAGGGGCACTGAAAAGAGATTTTTTTTCACAGAGATTTAAAGTAAGAACAAATCTTTAAAACTGATTTTCTATATGTACAGTGCTTACAAATATATGGAGAACCATGCTCTTTTACATTATTGATAGAAATACAAATAGATACAGCATTTGAGAAAGGTAAATTGACAGAGTATATCAAAATTTGAAATGTGAAAATCACTTATTAACATTTTGGCTTCAAGAAATCACTTTAACCATGTTACAAAAATACTCTGCTGATCAACTGTTTTGGACCTATGTCTGTCAACAATCTATTATTGATGAAAACTCTACTTCCCTAGTCTATGTGGTTCTAGTAGAGATGTTGTTGATTGTGACCCAAATCTCCTAACACAAGATTTCATATACCCAACCTAAAGACTTGGCAGTGAAAGCACTCAGTCTTAACCATTGTACCACCAGGAAATCCCCAAGAAATTCTACATATTTTTGTTGAGAGAAAGTGATGAGAGGGTGTGGACTTGGGACTTTGAAGAGCTGACAAAGGTGCATTTTTAAGATAAATAAGTACTAGAGATGTTATGTACAATGTGGTAAATACAATTAACACTACTGTATGTTCATGTTAAATGTGAAAGTTGTTAAGAGGATAAATTCTGAAAGTTCTCATCACAGACAAAAATGCTGCTGCTGCTGCTGCTGCTGCTAAGTCACTTCAGTCCTGTCTGACTCTGTGTGACCCCATAGACGGCATCCCACCAGGCTCCCCCATCCCTGGGATTCTCCAGACAAGAATACTGGAGTGGGTTGCCATTTCCTTCTCCAATGCATGAAAGAGAAAAGTGAAAGTGAAGTCGCTCAGTCTGTCCGACTGTTAGTGACCCCATAGACTGCAGCCCACCAGGCTACTCCGTCCATTGGATTTTCCAGGCAAGAGTACTGGGGTGGGGTGCCATTGCCTTCCCCACAGACAAAAATACTTTTCCCTTTTTCTCTTACATGAGATGCTCAATTGTGGTAACCTTCTCACCATGTGTGTGTGTGAGGCAAATCATTATGCTGTATACCTCAAATTGACACAGTTGTGTATGCAAATTTTATTTCAATAAAAGAAAGAAAAAAGAATGAAAGAAAAAAACACAAGTTTCAAGAAAAGATAATGTAAGCTGTATATTAAAAAAAAGAACTTCCATTGTAAAATGGGCATAAGCAGTAAGTAGTTAACTCACAAATGGAAAATCTTAAAAGGCTTAAAAGTAAATAAATACAAGTGCAATCAAATCTCAGTGGCAATTAGAAAAGAAAAGTAAGTTAAAATAGAAAGAGAGACCACTTATAGCTATCAGCATTGCAAAAATCTGAGTCAGCTAATGCTAAATCTTGATGTAATGTGTTGAAATAGGAACCCACGTGTTCTGAAGGAAGGAGTACAAAATGATAGAGATGATGTGAAGAGATTTTTTAAAGTACTCATTTAAGTATGCACATACTCTATGTCTAGGATGATTTTGTAATTTTCATACAAACTGTGACACTTCAAAAGTATTTTAGGATACTTTGCATGAACTGGAATTATTCTGACTAACTTTTATTGGAATACATGGTCATCCAATATATTACCTCAACCTCTTCATATATATATGTGTGTGTGTATATATCTCCAAGGGATTAAAGCATCAATCAATATAGGGGCATATATATTTGTTCATTACTGTATTCATGGTAGCAATAGAACATTATGAAAACTAAACATCCATCTATAGGTAAAATGAAGAGAATGTATAATATTCACTGGTTATATTCTGCAACATTAAAAATTATTGTGAAGTGATAAACTGTATATTTCACTTAAGATACATGACTATCCAAATTTATGTACATATGGTGTCTATGGGTAGTTTGTAGACTAGAAAAGTGAAACAACATTATAGATTAAAGGAGAGGAGGGAAAATAGTAAATTAAAAAATTAATAACTTCAATAACCTTTAAATAATTTTTTTCTTTTTCCTCATAGTAGTAATATAATTAAAACTGAACATGTCCGTATACTTCTTACACTGATCTATGTATAACAATATATAATGTTGAAATGGAGTATCTACATTTACAATGTTTTGTTAAGAATCGTAACAGATGCCTCAGTGTTTCAGAATTCCTAGCTGAAATATTACTGTGGTCATCTTTTGGCTTCAATGTCACCTCTGTGTTTTTACTGATAAATTGATTGAAGAGCATTTTTATTTTCTCAGCTGCATCAAAGAGAAAAGACAGTGATGGCAAATAAAATAATCTTAAAAGCATAGAAGGTTTTGACTCAAGGATTTTTAAAACTTCTCTCATCGATAGAGGCAAAAAGTGAACAAGCTCTTCTCAGATGGATGTTTCTGACACAAACGTAGTCAGAGAAGACTGCAAGTTTAAAGCAACAGTTAACTAAGGTTAGGCAAATTAATGTAACATTATATTCACAGATGTTACAAATTGTCAATGAGATTTTTTTTGTGTGTGGTATCCCATGGCATCAAATGCAAACTTAAAGTATACTGGATTTTGAAGGTCAGATTCAAAATTCTGGTGGAAATTACATTCAAATGAATACACATTTATACATTCAAGGAGAAGACCATATAATCTTCATGGTCTTCATTTGATTGTAGTGATTGTTTTTCAAAGAGTAGGGTTTTGTTGTCATGAAGAAAAAGCCTTTATAAAGATGAAGCTAACGTGTTTGCATTTAAATGTAGACAATGAACAGAGCAATAGAATTGAGTTTGTTAAAAGGGAATCTGATGGAACATTTTCTTCCTGATGCCTTATTGACACAAAAAGCATTAAAATTGCTGATTGATTTTAACAACTCCTCTGTGTTCCTAAATATTTAAAAAAAATTTTAATTTTGAGATAATTGTAAAGTCACAAGAAGTTGCAAAAGTAGTACAGAGAGGTCCCATTTCCTTCTCCAGTTTCCTCTAGTGATTATATCTTACACAATATAATACAAAATCAAAACCAGGAAGTTGACATTGGCACATGAGTGTAGAGTTCTGTGTCATTTTTGCACATATGTAAGTATGTACATCTACTAACACAGTCAAGCTACCTAACAAGGCCATCACTCCCAAGGATCTCCCTCAGGCTATCCATTTATAGTCACACCTATCATGCTCCCTTCCACCTTTCCTAACCCCAGACAACCACTAATCTCTTTTCCATCTCTATAATTTTGTCACTTCTAGAATGCTATGTATGAATAATACAGTATGTGACCTCTTGAGGTTGTCTTCTTTTTTTTTTTTACTCAACATAACACCCTTGAGATACATCCAACTTGTGTATCAATAGTTCATTTATTTTTCAAGCTGAGTAGTATCCCATGATATGGATATATCATAGCTTGTAAACCATTCACCTATTGCAGAACATTTTTGTCATTTCTATTAATAACTTTTGTCCATTTATAAATAAATTGATATAAATAATCATGTATACTTTTATAGATATGAAATTTTCATTTCTGAGAGATAAATGTTCAGGAGTGAAATTGTTGAGTCATATGGTAAATTTATATCCCAAATTTTAATGTTTGTTTTCCTTAGGTTAATCTCATTATTTCTTTATATGGAAGTCTATATAAGTAAGTCCCTACTTACTCAAAGATAAACTATGCATGGGAAATAATTTAACCTGAGCCCATAAATAATTATAAAATATAAAACAAAAAGAGATTGGCCAAAAATATTTACAAACAAAAATCCACACTTTCATCTTGGGTTTTAACAGCCTCCGTAATAATCTCTGAGCAGCTAAGCACATAATAATTTCTTGTAATTTAGGAAAGTTGGACTCCAGCCTCAGCTCTCCTAGTTTTTTTGTTGATTGTCTTGGTAGCTTATCTTTCAGCTAAAAGATACACCTCGGTAGTACATATTTATCTATATAAGAGTATCCATGAATTTATAGTATTATCCTCTTCTCTGGATTGTGCCTTGCTTTTACTCCAGTTTCTGAATCTTTGTTTAGTTGGTTTAGTCTTTCATGAATTATTTTCTCCCTTATTTTCAGATTTGGCATTACATTTGTTGCTTTGGCTTCTAAAGTTACGTTCACACTCAAAACTTCGGCTTGACTTGCTCCTTAACTTTTAGTCCCAATTTGAGCTAACTTGATCTCTCAAAGATAGTTCTGGAGCTTTGAAATAGGACGCAGAAAGGTACGGCAAGGTCAGATTCTGCATCACTTCAAGTAACTTAGTTAATATCTCTAGACTTCAATTTTCTCATCTGTATATGGTCCCCTCAGTTAATGTTATCCTATTGTTTTGCATTATAAATTACCAAGAGACTCAAGCTTTTACGGTTCTTTCTCTATTTTTATTAGTTTTCAAAAAATTTATTTTTGTTGGAGTATACCTGTTTTACAATGTTGTGTTAGTTTCTGCTGTACAGCAAAGTGAATCTGTTATACATACACATATGTCTATTCCTTTTTTAGATTCTTTTCCCATATGGGTCATAATGGAGTAATGAGTAGAGTTCCCTGTGCTATACAGTAGGTCCTTATTAGATAACTATTTTTTGCATAGTAGTACATAAAGATAAATTCCAATCTCACAATTTACCCTCTGCCACTTTTCTGCCCTAGTAACCATAAGTTTGCTTTTTATATCAGTGACTATTTCTTTTTTGTAAATAAGAAATACCATTTGTAAATACAATTTTGTTTAACATTCCACGTGTAAGCAATATCATGTGATATTTGTCTTTCTCTGCCTTCACTTAGTGTGACAATCTCTAGGTCCATCTATGTTGCTGCAAATGGCATTATTTCATTTTTTTTTTTTTTATGGCTGAATAACAGTCCAGATTTTTTTTGCTACCCAAAGCAATTTACAGATTCAATGCAATCTGTATCAAATTCCTATGCATTTTCCTTATCCAGTCTCTTTCTTCTGTAAGTATCTTGGTCAGTTCTCAGAGTCTAAATCTTTTTCTAAAAGTGTCTCACTGGACTTCCTCATGCAGTGCCGTAACAACCATTAATCATTATGCTTGTTTAAGGTCCATACAGCTCCAGAGCCTATCTAAGTTCTAAATTTTCAACAAGTTTCCCCCCCACCCCACTAACATTACGTGTCCATCAGGTAAAACTGTCTTAATTATGCATTCCAAGGTTTCATTGTCTTCTTTAGGAAGCCAGTATGGGGGAAATGTTCTCTGATTGATAAAAAGCCACCTACTAATAGAGAGATCAGTATTTACAAAGGAGGTTATTTGATTTATGTAATGTTCCATAAAAAGTTACCCTTAAACTTAGTAGTTTAGAGCATAAATTTTTAGGAATTTAAGAGGAGCTAAACTGAATAGTTCTTATTCAGCATATCTCAGAACGTTGGAGTCAGACAGTGGCTGTGACTAGAGTCATTTTGGATGCTTGTTCACTCTTGGCAGGGCCAGAACAGCTGGGACTGGAAAAATTGGCATTCTTCAGCTATCTCTATTCCTATGGGATTTCTCAACACAAGCTTGGAGTAGGAAATGGCAACCCACTCCAGTATGCTTGCCTGGGGTCCTATAGACAGGGAAGCCTGGTGGGCTGCTGTCCATGGGGTCACACAGAGTTGGACAAGAGTGAAGCAACTTAGCATGAATGCGTGCATTGGAGAAGGAAATGGCAACCCACCATGGGATCCATATACTGGTATAGATCCTTTAAAAATAGTTGTCTGTAATGAGACCAAAAAAATACCTTTGTTTCATCCTCACCTTGTGATTTTTGAGAAGTAGAAATTCAGTAAGGTTAAGGTGATATATATATTTCCATTTTTATTCTCCAACTTTAAAATATTCTATCTCAGTTATTTTTCTTTGGAAAATGAGTTCATTGAAGTGAGTTGGATAGGAATAATCTCCTGGTCACGTTTTGTCCAGAGGTGGATTAGTATGTTTGAAGCTATAAACACTAAAATACTATCATTTGCCAACTGCTCTCATTCCCTCTGCCAACATGCCACTATTAAGTATTAAACAATTAAACCATAAAATAAATTTACAAGTATCCAAATTTGTCTAACTTTTAAATTGATGACTAAAGTAGAACTTTAAAGTATGGCAAATGCCATATAATATCCAAATATTATATTAGGTGCCTCTGTTTTGCAGGTGCCCTCAACACATGCTTAGTGAGCCCATTGGTTAACTGACAAAAGTCTATTTTATTGTGCATAGATAACATACTCAATTTTATTCATAAGTCATTTATACTATTAATGTTTCAAACATAGAGCTTTTTAAAGTTTCACTACAAAGTTGTCCAGTTTTATAGAAACCAAAGTAAGTAGAATCTGCTCTCTTATGCTAGAGATTTAAGGCAAAAATACACATATATTTATATTCATATCTATATGTTATATCAGTTCAGTTCAGTTCAGTTACTCAGTTACGTCTCTTTACGACCCCATGAATTGCAGCACGCCAGGCCTCCCTGTCCATCACCAACTCCCGGAGTTCACTCAGACTCACGTCCATCGAGTCTGATGACATCCAGCCATCTCATCCTCTGTTTCCCCTTCTCTTCCTGCCCCCAATCCCTCCCAACATCAGAGTCTTTTCTAGTGAGTCAAATCATCTCATGAGGTGGCCAAAGTACTGGAGTTTCAGCTTCAGCATCAGTCCTTCCAAAGAAATCCCAGGGCTGATCTCCTTCAGAATGGACTGGTTAGATCTCCTTGAAGTCCAAGGGACTCTCAAGAGGCTTCTCCAACACCACAGTTCAAAAGCATTGATTCTTTGGTGCTCAGCCTTCTTCACAGTCCAGATTTCACATCCATACATGACCACTGGAAAAACCATAACCTTGACTAGATGGACCTTTGTTGGCAAAGTAATGTCTCTGCTTTTCAATATGCTATCCAGGTTGGTCATAACTTTTCTTCCAAGGAGTAAGTATCTTTTAATTTCATGGCCGCAGTCACCCTATGTAGTGATTTTGGAGCCCCAAAAAATAAAGTCTGACACTGTTTCCACTGTTTCTCCATTTATGTCCCATGAAGTGATGGGACCAGGTGCTATGATCTTAGTTTTCTGAATGTTGAGCTTTAAGCCAACTTTTTCACTCTCTTCTTTCACTTTCATCAAGAGGCTTTCTAGTTCCTCTTCACTTTCTACCATAAGGAAGTGAGAAATAGATTTAAGGCACTAGATCTGATAGATGGAGTGCCTGATGAACTATGGACTGAGGTTCGTGACACTGTACAGGAGACAGGGATCAAGACCATCCCCATGGAAAGAAAAGCAAAAAAGCAAAATGGCTGTCTGGGGAGGCCTTACAAATAGCTGTGAAAAGAAGAGAAGTGAAAAGCAAAGGAGAAAAGGAAAGATATAAGCATATGAAGGCAGAGTTCCAAAGAATAGCAAGGAGAGATAAGAAAGCCTTCCCCAGCAATCAATGCAAAGAAATAGAGGAAAACAACACAATGCTAAAGACTAGAGATCTCTTCAAGAAAATTACACAATAATGTAAAGTAATTAAACTCCAATTAAAATAAATAAATTTATATTAATAAAAAAGAAAATTAGAGATACCAAGGGAACATTTCATGCAAAAATGGGCTCGATAAAAGACAGAAATGGTATGGACCTAACAGAAGCAGAAGATATTAAGGAGAGGTGGCAAGAGTACACAGAAGAACTGTACAAAAAAGATCTTCAGGACAAAGATAATCACGATGGTGTGATCACTCACCTAGAGCCAGACATCTTGGAATGTGAAGTCAAGTGGGCCTTAGAAAGCATCACTACGAACAAAGCTAGTGGAGGTGATGGAATTCCAGTTGACCTATTTCAAATCCTGAAATATAATGCTGTGAAAATGCTGCACTCAATGTGCCAGCAAATTTGGAAAACTCAGCAGTGGCCACAGGACTGGAAAAGGTCAGTTTTCATTCCAATCCCAAAGAAAGGCAATGCCAAGGAATGCTCAAACTACCGCACAATTGCACTCATCTCACATGCTAGTAAAGTAATGCTCAAAATTCTCCAAGCCAGGCTTCAGCAATACGTGAACTGTGAACTTCCAGATGTTCAGCTGGTTTTAGAAAAGGTAGAGGAACGAAAGATCAAATTGCCAACATCCACTGGATCATGGAAAAAGCAGGAGTTCCAGAAAAACATCTATTTCTGCTTTATTGACTATGCCAAAGCCTTTGACTGTGTGGATCACAATAAACTGTGGAAAATTCTGAAAGAGATGGGAATACCAGATGACCTATAATACATCATAAATATACATGTAATAAATATATATATTCATGTGTAAGTATATTTATTACCTATTAATTTTATTAATTATTTCTTTGATTTTTTAATAATAGTAGCAATGTATGCAGAGAATAATATATAAATATGTGAGAAGTTTTTTGTTTTTACTTTCTTTTAATTTCACAAAACAGTAGAGAAAATGAATGGTAGGAAGGCAGGAATGCTAAGCTTTGAGGTCAAGCAGGCTCCATAGAGAGCAACCTGTAATAAATAGTGAACAGACTCCATTTCCTTTTTATATTCTAAGGATTAAGAAAAATGAATACCTTAAAATTACAAATTGATTGTCTACATTATGGCTAAAGTTTAACTCGAGTGCCCAAAACATTAATCCAGCATTCAGAATCAAAGAAATTGAGCTACACAAGTTCTTCTGGAGTTAGAATAATAGAAAAAACAGTCAAAATTTGCTGGTATACTAAAGTGTCTTAGTAATAATAAAAAAGGAAGAAGATTGGGAAAGGTCAAGATGTAATGACTATACCAAAAAAGCTGAGCGCCGAAGAACTGATGCTTTTGAACTGTGGTGCTGGAGAAGACTCTTGAGAGTCCCTTGGACAGCAAGGAGATCCAACTAGTCCATCCTAAAGGAAATCAGTCCTGAATATTCATTGGCAGGACTGATGCTGAAGCTGAAACTCCAATACTTTGGCCACCTGATGCAAAGAGCTGACTCTTTGGAAAAGACCCTGATGCTGGGAAAGATTGAAGGAGGGAGAAGGGGAAGACAGAGGATGAGATAGTTGAATGGAATCACCAACTCAATGGACATGAGTTTGAGTGAACTTCGGGAGTTGGTGATGGACAGGGAGGGCTGGCATGCTGTAGTCAATGGGGTCTCAAAGAGTCAGACATGACTTAGTGACTGAACTGAACTGAACTGAAGATGTAATGATTAACAGAGACCTGCCAAAAATCAGCCTTCAGGTCATTCTGAAGAATCTGTTCTCTGAAAGACTATTTTTTATAATAGGGAACCAGTAATTTCTAAAGTGTCTTTCATTAGGATAGGAAACAAGTGGTAAGAATGAATCACATATTTTGTTATTTTTGAAATGACATGCAAATGGAATTACCATGGGCAGATTTTTTTTTTTACTCTGATATTTGTGGTGTATGGTGTGTACCTTGTGTGTTATCCTTTTGTCCTAACCATACTTCCAATAAGCTGCCAAATTAATTTTGGAAAAAGAACAAAAAAATGATTTTGGTGAATTTCTTTTTTTTTAATTTTTATTTTTATTTTATTTTACTTTACAGTACTGTATTGGTTTTGGCATACATTGACATGAATCCACCACAGGTGTACATGAACTCCCAAACATGAACCCCCCTCCCACCTCCCACCCCACATCATCCCTCTGGATCATCCCCATGCACCAGCCCCAAGCATCCTGCATGTTGCATCGAACATAGAGATGTGTATAAGAGACAGAAATGTGAAAGTTGTTAAGAGGATAAATTCTGAAAGTTCTCATCACAGACAAAAATGCTGCTGCTGCTGCTGCTGCTGCTAAGTCACTTCAGTCCTGTCTGACTCTGTGTGACCCCATAGACGGCATCCCACCAGGCTCCCCCATCCCTGGGATTCTCCAGACAAGAA
>SJYX01014742.1:11343-77604 GCA_006410675.1 Oreotragus oreotragus | reverse complement strand
TCATTACCATCTTTCTAAATTCCATATATATGTGTTAGTATACTGTATTGGTGTTTTTCTTTCTGGCTTACTTCACTCTGTATAATCGGTTCCAGTTTCATCCATCTTATTAGAACTGATTCAAATGTATTCTTTTTATTTTTTTTTAATTTTTATTTTTACTTTATTTTACTTTACAATACTGTATTGGTTTTGGCATACATTGACATGAATCCCCCACGGGTATACATGAACTCCCAAACCTGAACCCCCCTCCCACCTCTCACCCCACATCATCCCTCCGGATCATCCCCATGCACCAGCCCCAAGCATCCTGCATCCAGCATCGAACATAGACTGGCTATTCGTTTCTTACATGATAGTATACATATTTCAATCCTATTCTCCCAAGTCATCCCACCCTCTCCCTCTCCCTCTCCCTCTCCCTTTCCCTCAGAGTCCAAAATCCGCTCTACACATCTGTGTCTGTCTTGCATACAGGGTCCTCATTACCATCTTTCTAAATTCCATATATATGTGTTAGTATACTGTATTGGTGTTTTTCTTTCTGGCTTACTTCACTCTGTATAATCAGTTCCAGTTTCATCCATCTTATTAGAACTGATTCAAATGTATTCTTTTTATTTTTTTTTAATTTTTATTTTTACTTCATTTTACTTTACAATACTGTATTGGTTTTGGCATACATTGACATGAATCCCCCACGGGTATACATGAACTCCCAAACCTGAACCCCCCTCCCACCTCTCACCCCACATCATCCCTCCGGATCATCCCCATGCACCAGCCCCAAGCATCCTGCATCCAGCATCGAACATAGACTGGCTATTCGTTTCTTACATGATAGTATACATATTTCAATCCTATTCTCCCAAGTCATCCCACCCTCTCCCTCTCCCTCTCCCTCTCCCTTTCCCTCAGAGTCCAAAATCCGCTCTACACATCTGTGTCTCTTTTGCATACAGGGTCCTCATTACCATCTTTCTAAATTCCATATATATGTGTTAGTATACTGTATTGGTGTTTTTCTTTCTGGCTTACTTCACTCTGTATAATCAGTTCCAGTTTCATCCATCTTATTAGAACTGATTCAAATGTATTCTTTTTAATGGCTGAGTAATACTCCATTGTGTATATGTACCACAGCTTTCTTATCCATTCATCTGCTGATGGACATCCCACTGCTGGGCATACACACTGAGGAAACCAGAATAGAAAGAGACACATGTACCCCGATTTTGGTGAATTTCTTTAAAAGATAGAAAGAAGTACGTGGACACTTCTGGAAAAAATGGACACAAAGAGATTGCTCGTCTTATTATAAATACATATTGTACACGGAATTGGAATATCTATGTTGTATTACTATCTAAAGATAATAGTAAGAAAATAATAATGTATTAATGGATATGCTTCTTTATCAGAGAATTTTGTGTGCATGATTTCTGTAGTATTCGTTACCTCCACCCATATCAGGTTAGATATATAGGTAAAGAAAAAAATTAAAGAGGAAGAAGGGAAAAATGAATGGAGATCTCTGATGCCAACCATCATTCTCAAGCTGGTTCCCCACAAGTAGTAATTATATGTTTAGGAATTACTCCAAGTTCTAATTAGGCAGAGATGAATTACTTAAGCCTATATTTTATATAGTATAAAATCTAGAATACAACCTTGGTCACTATATAGCCAAGAATTGTTATTTAGGAATTATGTTGATAGCAAGTTGCACAGTTAACGCAGAGATTTACTCATACACTCAGAGGGTGCACTCTTTTCCCCTCACCTTTATTGAGATGTAATACATTGATTGCAATGTATAATTGACATATAACATTGTATAAGGTTAAAGTTACAATGTAATGGTTTGATACATATATATGTTTTGCATTATGATTACCATAATAATTTAACCCATTCATCACATCACATAGTTACTTTTGTGTGTGTGCCTTGAGAACTTTTAAGATCTAATTTCTTAGCAACTTTCAATATACAGTAGCAGTATTATTAGCATTATTCTACATAAAATAAGTCAGACAGAGAAAGGCATGCTGTTTGATCTCACTTATATGTGGAATCTAAAAAAAAAAAAATCTGAGCTAATAGAAATAGAAAGCAGCTCAGTGGTTGCCAGAGGTTGGGGTGTAGTCTGGGGAATTGGATGAAGGTGATCAAAAGATGACTTATTCTTTTGTGGGTGAGGTTAATTTTATCACTACTTATACATTGTGTAGATTTTGGAATAATCTGGAAGCTATCATAAAGAAACAAGTTGATACCTCAAGTTTAAAAATCCTTGTTTTGATATTATTAGCTTATTGTGCCTCAGATCCCTGAAAAGCTAAACTCTTACGAAGCATTATTTGTTCACCTTAACAGAGTTTCTCAAACTCGAGCATGCATCAGAATCACCTGGAGGGCTTCTTAGAACAAGAGCCCTCACCCTCAGACCTTCTTCTTCTGCAGATGTGTGGCCAAAGAGGATTTGCTATTCTGACAAGTTCCTAGTTGATACTGCTGCTGCTGACCCAGGAACAAGTTTTTGGAATCACTGCCTTAGATTAAGAGCATCTCACAACTAATTTTCTGAGATCCTCAAATTGAAAAGAGAAATCATCAAAATTATCAACTTCCTACTTTGTCCATTTTAAACTTTTGTATTTCTTTTATTATATTATAAATCAAAACAGTATGTTTCTGTATTCTCATGTCAAATCCTCCTGTTGTGTAATACCTCACTGCCTAGTCTCCTTAAAACACCTAATGAACAGCAAACAAATGATAAGTGAGATAAGAACATACACTTATCACCAGGTTTATTGTCTGATTTTTGTTCAATGCCTATAGGTAACTGTAAGATTTGGTTGCATATGCTGATTTCAGTGCCAGTTTTCTAACACTCATATTCCTTTTTCTTCTCTTCATTGGACCATGATTCATTCTTGCATTTTTGTATTAATTACAGACATATGCTATTTATTTGTTTATTTTATTTATTTATTTTTGTTTGTGCTGGGTCTTTGTTGCTTCATGGGCTTTCTCTAGTTGCTGTGAGCAGGGGCTGCTCTCGAGTTGTGATGTGCGGGCTTCTCATTGCTGTGGTTCTCTTGTTGTTGGGCATGGGCTATAGAGCACAGGCTTCAATCATTGTGGTGCAAGGGCTCAGGAGTTGTGGCTCATGGGCTAAAGAGTAGGACTAAAGAGGAGCTCTTTAGTAGCTGTGGTGTACAGGCTTAGTTGCCCATGGCATGTGGGATCTTTCCCAGACAAGGGATTGAACCTGTTTCCTGCACTGGACCACCAGAAAAATCCCTATATGTCTTTTCCATAGATAATCTCTGTCTTAAGTTTTGGAGATTATGATACTCTTTTATTTTTGTCAATTATAAACATGTGCTATTTAAATCAAAATTTAAAAAATGTATTTAACTTATTATAGAGAAAAGGTAAATCACACACAAAAATCAAGCTATAGATAAAATTAAGTATATATTATAAAAGGCAATAAGTGTATCACTCATTGTTCTTTCTTAATTATCAGTTCATGTTTGGACTCCAAGAGCTGCTCGCTATCATTGATTTTTGCCTTCAGTTTGTCACTATTTTTATTTACTCAAATATAGTGGCCAAAATTTTCTAGTTCAAATAATGTTTTAACGTGTGGCTGCCATATTTAGGGGCCTCAAATAAATCTCTTTTTTTTTTTAGGGTAAACTCATTCTTAAATTTTTATTGGAATATAGTTGCTTTACAATGTTGTGTCAGCTTCTACTGCACAGCAAAATGAATCAGCTATTTCTTTTTTGGTTTCCTTCCCATTTAGGTCACCACAGAGCATTTATTTATTTATTTATTTAAATTTTTATTGGGAGTTCATGTACACCCATGATGGATTCATGTCAATGTATGCCAAAACCAATACAGTACTGTAAACTAAAATAAAGTAAATCTCTTTTATCTTTTCAAATCTGAATACCTCAAACATATTTTTTTTTAACAGGGAAAATTATCTAGCAAAACACTCCTGAGTAAAGAAATGACCTACTCTAAGAATCAACACTCATCTTAATCAAAACTTTCTCAATAGGCATGTGTATCATGGAGGAAAAAAGGACAGGAAGACATGTGTGGTGGTTCATATTTTAAAGTAAATCTCTTTTATCTTTTCAAATCTGAATACCTCAAACATATTTTTTTTTAACAGGGAAAATTATCTAGCAAAACACTCCTGAGTAAAGAAATGACCTACTCTAAGAATCAACACTCATCTTAATCAAAACTTTCTCAATAGGCATGTGTATCATGGAGGAAAAAAGGACAGGAAGACATGTGTGGTGGTTCATATTACCAAGAGAGAAACTCGTAAGAAATAGGAATGGATATCTTTTTCAAGTAAATCTTTTTGATTTTTTTGATGGATGAGATAAGCTGCGGAAAGCAGTAGAGAGAAGTTCCTTCCCAAAATAGGGACAATAATAGTGACTCTGGTGTGCCTATTTACCACTATAATGCAGACTAGTACCTATTTTAATGCTCAGGATATATATTTTAATCCAAGAAAGTAAGTCCTGTTTATAATCTGCCTTACTATATAATTATATAATCATATAATTGCAATGATAGCATTTACTATCCAATCAATGGATCCCTAGTAGATGAACATTCAGGTTGTGCTTGAATACAAGTGACAAGGTGATTACTGTTTTGTTATCTCCCCCCAAAACCTTTCTCATTATAAACAGCTTTAACTGTTTGACTGTCAGTATAGAAATTTTACATGTTTTCTGACAACTGACCAGTTTAATTATCTATAATATTTTAAATAATTTGCAGAGATTGTTCTGCAGATTTAAATTGATATATTGGTTAGATAACATTTCCAAATGATCAAATACATTTAAGTAGAAGTATGTGAAATTCATGTAGGGATGTCTAATAACAGTGCCAGGTTCAGAGACATTAGTGATTGGAAAAGTTTTGGGGAGAATTCTTTTGATTTAGATGTGTATAAGAGACAGGTGCTATACAGTAGGTCCTTATTAGTTATCTATTTTTTGTATATTAGTGTGTGTGCGTGTCAATACCAATTCTGTCTCTTATACACATCTCAGCTGAATTTAAAAGTTGGCTTTTATTCNTGTCTAATAACAGTGCCAGGTTCAGAGACATTAGTGATTGGAAAAGTTTTGGGGAGAATTCTTTTGATTTCTCAAAGGAAAATCCTTTGGGTGCCTTTAAAATGCAATTCTGAGAAGCCAAGGAAACTTTTCTGCATTCTGATGGGTAAAATAATTAGTTTTGCATCTTATCCCATGCACCAGCATTTACCTACTCCTGAGAGTGCTACAGAGAACAAATTTGCTCAAAGAGGTGCCTTGCACAAATTGAATTCCAACTGTTCTGTGTGGCCTAAATTGCTCTAGCAAAGTCACAAAGTAAATATGAGATGAGTTTGATGAAATAATTGCTAGTTTTATCAGTAGTTATGGTTTTAATACAATTGAGCATATTAAGGTATTTATTTAGGCAATGTGTTATATGAGTAAAACCATATTTAGTTATATATATATGTATATATATATTAAAATATATATATACATATACATTTGTATGTATTTTATGTATATATTCTATATAAATAAATATATTTAGAATGGACTATTATTGCCTATAGATTCCATGCTTATTTTTGAAAAATATTTTGTGCTGATCAAGTGATATATAAATTTACATGTAAGTTTATGAAAATGAACATTCATTTCTTGTACAACTAAAAATTTAGAGAATAATTATGAAGAAACATTGATAAAATACATTCATAATTTCACTTAAATATGTTTTTAAATTAATTTTTCATCCTTTATGGATATGTCACAGTCCTTTCTCATAGTCCCTTTCTGATGACTCCAAATCAATAAATTTAAATTAATAAAAGGAAAAATGACAAGAAAACATTATAAAGCAAATATCTTGTATAGAATACATTGTAAGTCACCACAAACATCTACTTTTTCCTTTCATGCCATTTTATATGAAAAATAAATTGTTTAAGATTATTTGAGCATTTCCCAGCTGTACTCATTCAAGAGTCATTTATTTCTAAAAATCTTCTTAAAATATAAACAGTAGTAATTAAATATTGGTTTATTGACACTTCACAGAAAACGATTTATTTCCACTTTTCTATGTGATTGTTTACATAAACATAAATTTGCTTTTGATGATAGAAAGAGTTTAAAATGTTTAGACATAGCTTGCGGGGCTAAGTTTATCTGTCACATTGTTAATGCTTCATACATTTAATAGATTTTGTAGATACCTCAAAATTCATTTATGCAAAATATTTAAAAATAATTGCCCCTCATCAACAAAGAATAAAATTCTATCACACTATTGTCATTGGTCAGCTTGATGGATTGCTTAGTATAACACTTGCTTGTTTCCCAACAGAAAAGCACAATGAGTTTTTCTCAACTTACCAAGAGAAATGAATCTCTAGAGAATTGGTATTAAAATTAAGTCCTGTGGTTTGGCTTGTCTCTATTTTGATGGATGTCCTGGTCCCTATCTTCCCGTAAGTAGAAGAATTAAAATAAAATGGCTACACTGGATGTTTTAAGGTGATCATGACATTAAATACCCACTGCTGGCATTAAAAGATAATTAAATTACATTTTAAAATAGAATGATATGAATTGACAATGAATGAAATAATTAGACTAAGAAAATCTATTACAACACATCACTTCTAATATTCCTCAAGGTATTTTAAGATTTGTTTTAAAATCAAAGAGGGAAGATTCTGAAAAACTTGTCGTTTGAAAAATTTGTCTTATTGTCTATCTTTGATGACAGTGGGGTGGGAGGTGGGAGGGGGGTTCATGTTTGGGAGTTCGTGTAAAAAAATAAATAAATACAAAAAAAATAAATAAATAAATAAATAAATAACACTATGTATGTTAAAAAAAATAAAAAAAATTTAAAAAAAACAGTTCATTAATACTTAGGAAATAAAAAAGACTTCTGGGGAAATTATCACTCTGTGTGTTCAGGATTCTGCCCTCCGACATGTAAAAAAATCTGTAAAGGAAAGAGAGGCCCACCCATTTTAGAAGAGATTTGATAAAGCAATTCATCAAAAATTTGTATTATCACTTGAAAGACTATACTAAAGTAACAGAAAACACATGTTTTTGTTAAAATTTTGTTTTCTTTAGAATCCATCCTGGTGTGTGTGTGTGTTTGTGTGTAACTTAGGAACTTGAAGGTTTTGAAGGAGTAAAGGATAAGTTTATTTTATTGTTTTAATGAGTTGTACTAGAATAGAACTTGATTTAGCGCTTCCTAGGTGGCTCAGTGGCAAAGAAACCACCTACCAATGCAGGAGATGCAAAAGATGTGGGTTCGATCCCTGGGATGAGAAGATCCCCTGGAGAAGGAAATGGCAACCCAGTCCAGTATTCTTGTCTGGGAAATCCCATGCAGAGAGGAGTTTGGCAGGCTATAGTCCATGAGATCACAAAGAGCTGGACACAAATGAGTGACTGAGCACATACACACAAAACATAATTTATCATTTTTCAATAATTATTGTGAATCTGTTTTTTTCAATATTCCTATTTTAAGATACATTTTTTCCTATTTAAAATTACTTATAATTTATTTTAAAATAAAATAATAGATGGTATTCAATTAAGAACAAAATATTAAATACAATGTTTTTTTATATTTATACAATAATTTGAATTAATATAAAATATTTCCCATACAGAAAATAAAATATTTCATGGAAATAAAATGTTCCTCCTATAGAAAATAAGCTATCCTGTATGCTATAATACTTTGCATTTAGTAGTTGCTAAATAAATATTTGCCAGAAAACAATAAATTATCATTCTAATTCTGGTAGACTTGGCAGGGACCAAAGAGTTAATTTTTTTTTTAATTGTAGTGTAGGTGTAAGAAATTGCATTTTAATTATTCACACCTGCTACTGCTAAGTCTCTTCAGTTGTGTCCAACTCTGTGTGACCCCATAGACGGCAGCCCACCAGGCTCCCCCGTCCTTGAGATTCTCCAGACAAGAACACTGGAGTGGGTTGCCATTTCCTTCTCCAATGCATGAAAGTGAAAGTGAAGTTGCTCAGTC
The DNA here is from genome assembly GCA_006410675.1 of Oreotragus oreotragus. Taxonomy (NCBI): domain Eukaryota; kingdom Metazoa; phylum Chordata; class Mammalia; order Artiodactyla; family Bovidae; genus Oreotragus; species Oreotragus oreotragus. The sequence continues at coordinate 69,453 of SJYX01014742.1, read as the reverse complement.
GTATCCCACTCTTAGTAATCCCATGGACTGCAGCCTCCATCCATGGGATTTTCCAGGCAAGAATACTGGAGTGGGGTGCCATTGCCTTCTCTGATTCACACCTAAGCAGTAGAAATAATTCATTAGCTAAAACTGTAGGATCTATTTATCACTAGAGAAACTGGGCAGAATTATGTGAGAAAAATTACCCAGGAAATGGGCTGGTCCTAATTGAACTGAGGGGGAAATATCACAAGAAACACACTTCATCATTATGTATTTTTTCTGGAGGGAATGAGATCTACTTAAAAGTGTTTCATTTCAAACTGATCTGCATGGAACATTAAGAATGTATAGATTTAATTCAAGAGTTGTGATAGCTGTCAAGCCTTGACAGCTAGTTCTCATTCTCTTTACTTTCAATAAGAAAAGTGTCCAGTTTATTGGCTTTTAAAGTTGATTAGACCAAAGGAAAAATGGCTAAAATAAGCTTAAGGAACAAACAGCAAAATACAGATGGAGCAAATGGCAAATGGATATACAAATTTACACGAGTATAATTTTGCTCTGTAATTTTCCAGAACCTACACACACACACACATACACACACACATATACGTTTATCTGAATCAGGTAAATTTAGAACCCACTAGTGTTACACACAAGTCCTGCCAGGCTTGAAGGATATGTAAAATAATACAAGTTCAATATTTAGGAAGAGAACTGTCTCTCGTGTTCAAACTATTGCAGGCTTCCCAGACTATTTGTCCAAGCTTTTATTAGCTATCTGTTTAATGGCATGAAGCTCCACTGTATCATTGTCACTTTTGACCATGGGAATCTTTTTCCTTTGAAGCTACCAGGCATTAACACATTAGATAATGTGGACTGTTGTGGGTAAATTGGGAACAAATCCCCTTCAACCACAATTCTCTTCCCATGTGTATCATGGAAGCCACACCCAAGCTTGAGCCCTTCAACCAACCTCTTTAACTCAAAAATGTAGTCTTCTCTACCTCAGGACTAAAACAGTTTGTATTCATTTAACGATTCTAAACATAAATTCTATTCACTGGTTGTCAGAAAGAGTGGGAGTAGGGAGCTGTAAGGAAAGTTCAGATTTCTAAAGTCATTTATTCTTTTTCTCAATATATAGGTATAAAATGGATCTGCTTTGTTTCCTGCTGTTGAATTCATAGCAACTGATATGAACCAAGACACAGGTGCATGTCCTGTTCTTGCTGCATATACGCACAGTCACTTCTCATTATTCATGTTAGGTATATTCTATAAGGTGTATGCAAACATTCAATTCTAAATCATTATTCCTAGGTGAAATGTAGGCTTAGGTTCTTGCAAACCTCTGGTCGCAGCATTTTTTGTTAACCAATTTATAAGTAAACCCTTTCTTATATGTTTTTCTGATGCTGGGAGGGATTGGGGGCAGGAGGAGAAGGGGACGACCAAGGATGAGATGGCTGGATGGCATCACGGACTCGATGGACGTGAGTCTGAGTGAACTCCGGGAGATGGTGATGAACAGGGAGGCCTGGCGTGCTGTGATTCATGGGGTCGCAAAGAGTTGGACATGACTGAGCGACTGAACTGAACTGAACTGACACTTACTGCAGTGACCTAGACTTTTCCCTGCTAGATATTTACCCAAGAGAAAAGAAAGGACATGTCCACAAAAAGATTTGGACATGAATGTTCACAACAGCTTCATTTGCATTAGCCAAAAAAAAAGCACACAATGCATATATCCACTGGCAGGTAGATATCTAAGCAAATCATCTTATATTCAAATGAGACTGCTTGATAATGAAAAAAAGAACTGCTGTTATGTTCAACACAGAAGAATCTGGAAAGAACCGTGTTGAGTGAAAGAAGCTCCCAAAAAATGAGTGACAAAGTATGATGCTGTTCACATAAACTCATGAAACATGGAGCTGATGTAGAATCAAAAAGCAGGGTAGCTGTCAGGGATTAGGACAGGGATATGTATGAGGGAGGGTTACAAAAGGAAACAAGGAACCTTCGGAGTCAATGAACACGCTTATCCTCTTGTATTGATGGTTGCATGGACGTACATATTTGTTAATTTATTAAATGTTAAGCATGTGCAGTATATTGTATAACAATCATACCCAATGAATATTAAAAACATATGATCACAGAAAAATATCTTTTAAAAAAATGATGGTTTGCTAATTTAGAAATGATATTCAAGACAGTTGCTTGCACATACAGATAACCTGCACACAAACTAAAATTACAGTTATTTTATGGTATTCATGTTGGAATATTTGCATCTGGATGTAAGCCACTAAAAACTTGTAGATAAATGTTTCATAAATGCAAAATGTGCATCATCAAGCCCAATTTTACCTGTCATCACTTATGTCTGAAAAACTATATTTTCTATCATACAATCAGCCAGTGTAGCAACTGCTTGTTATAGCCACTATGTACACATGAATGAACTGCATTCTTTTATAATCTTATTTCTCTCATAATCAGTTTCCTCAGCTGCAGTGTATTTCCATGCTGATGGGGATCTCTGAACATGAAGGAGTTATTATCTTCCTTGGGGTCTGGAGAAGTTTGTGTGCTGCAAGATGGCTTGGTAGAAGGAGAACTCAGCCCAAAGGCCACCTTCTAACTTCTGTGTGTATTTGCGGTCAGCCATGTCTGACTCTGCAGCCCCATGACTGTAGACTGCCAGGCTCCTCTGTCCATGGAATTTTCCAGGTAAGAATACTGGTGTGGGTTGCCCTTTCCTTCTCCAGGGTATCTTCCTAATTCAGGGATTTAGGATTTGAACCCATGTCTCCTGAGTCTGCTGCATCGGCAGGCAGTTTCTTTACCACTAGTGCCAACTGGGATGCCCACCTTCTAACAATGCTAGAATAATCTTCTGATAGGACAGTTCTCTGCAAATCCTAGAACATGTCTCGGTCCGTTCAGGGTACTATAACAAAATAACACAGACTGGGTGGTTTGTAAACCATTTATTTCCCACCATTCTGGAAGCTGAAAGTCCAAGACCGGGGTGCCTGCCTGCATGACCAGGTGAGGGTCCTCTTCTGAGTTACAGATATCCCTGTGTACACTCATGTGGCGAAAGGGGCCAGCTAACTCTCTGGGGCCTCTTTCATAAGGACATGAATCCCACTCATGGGGGCTCCACTCTTACAGTCTAATCGTGTCCTGAAGGCTCCATCTCCTAATACCATCATCTTCAGCATTAGGTCTTCAACACATGGGGGTAGGGGAGGGCAGAGGCAGGGCACAAGCATTCAGCCTATAGCAGAAGACATCCAAACAATGTTGAGTGAGAGGTTTTTCAAGATGACCTCAAAGCACTTAGCAAACACATTTTGGAAATCCACCATTTTGCTTTTGATTTAGTCTGCTGACCCAAAATAAATATTCAGTACATACACTTGAGGGCTTCCCAGGTGGCTCAATGGTATCCACCTGTCAATGCAGGAGAGGCAGGAGACCCAGGTTCAATCCCTGGGTTGGGAGATCCCCTGGAGAAGGAAATGGTGACCCACGCCAGGATTCTTGCCTGGGAAATCCCATGGACAGAGGAGCTGGGAGGGCTACAGTCCATAGTGTTGCAAAAGAGTGGAACATGACTTACGGACTAAACAATGATACACAATTGAATCTGGTTTGCAGAAAGGAAAAGCTGTGATATCAGACACGGCTATCCACCTGTCAATGCAGGAGAGGCAGGAGACCCAGGTTCAATCCCTGGGTTGGGAGATCCCCTGGAGAAGGAAATGGTGACCCACGCCAGGATTCTTGTCTGGGAAATCCCATGGACAGAGGAGCTGGGAAGGCTACAGTCCATAGTGTTGCAAAAGAGTGGAACATGACTTACTGACTAAACAATGATACACAATTGAATCTGGTTTGCAGAAAGGAAAAGCTGTAATATCAGACATGATTGAGTGACTGAGCAACATCAACGTGACCAACAGCTAGTCTGAAGAGAGGAGGATGATTTAGAGATTTTCAAGAATATTCCCAATTTATTTCCATCACTATTATTAGTCATTAATGGCCTCCTGACACAATATAGAAATATTCTTTAAAATGTAAAAGCAATATTGGAACAAAAAGAGTGAATATTTTTAAGTATAAAATCCACTGATAGAATCACTATGGAGAAGAGTATGGAGGTTCTTTAAAAAACTAAAGATAGAACTCCCATATGACCCAGCAAACAGAAAATCATAATTAAAAAAAGACAAGATGGGTATCCCAGTGTTCATTGCCAGGACATGCTTTTCTATTTACAATTTATTACAATAAAACTATTCACAATAGCCAGGACATGTAAGTAACATAGATGTCCACTGAGAGATAAACAGGTAAAGAAGATGTGATATATATATAAAATGGAAAACTGCTCAGCCATAAAAAAAAAAGGTGAAATTAGGTCATTTGTAGTTGTGACAGGACCTAGAGACTGGCATACAGAGTGAAGTAAGGCAGAAAGGGAAAAAACAAAACAAATATTGCATTAATATATTAACTCGTAGATGTGGAATCTAGAAAAATGGTACTCGTGAACCTATTTACAGGGCAGGAATAGAGAAGAAGAGGCAGAGAATGGACTTGTAGACACAAAGGAGAAAGGGAGGGTTGGAAGAACTGGAAGAGCAGATTTGACACACAGACACTTTCAGTTCAGCTCAGTTCAGTCGCTCAGTCGTGTCCAACTCTCTGCGACCCCATGAATCGTAGCATGCCAGGCCTCCCTGTCCATCACCAACTCCCGGAGTTCACTCAGACTCACGTCCATCGAGTTGGTGACACCATCCAGCCATCTCATCCTCTGTCGTCCCCTTCTCCTCCTGCCCCCAATCCCTCCCAGCATCAGAGTCTTTTCCAATGATCAATTCTTCACATGACGTGGCCAAAGTATTGGAGTTTCAGCTTCAGCATCAGTTCTTCCACTGAACAGCCAGGACTGATCTCCTTTAGGATGGACTGGTTGGATCAGGAGATCGCAGTAGATCGCTAGTGAGAACCTGCTCTATNGGCCTCCCAGTCCATCACCAACTCCCGGAGTTCACTCAGACTCACGTCCATCGAGTTGGTGACACCATCCAGCCATCTCATCCTCTGTCGTCCCCGTCTCCTCCTGCCCCCAATCCCTCCCAGCATCAGAGTCTTTTCCAATGATCAATTCTTCACATGACGTGGCCAAAGTATTGGAGTTTCAGCTTCAGCATCAGTTCTTCCACTGAACAGCCAGGACTGATCTCCTTTAGGATGGACTGGTTGGATCAGGAGATCGCAGTAGATCGCTAGTGAGAACCTGCTCTATTGCACAAGGAGTTCAGCTTGGTACTCACTGATGACTGAGGGGGTGGGATGGTGAGGGAGGGAGGCATGAGAGGAAAGGGATATATGGATGCCTGGAGCTGATTCACTCTACTGTCCAGCAAAAACTAGCATGACATTGCAAAGCAATTATACAATTATACTCCATTTTAAAAAGTTTTGTTAAAATGTTAAAAAAAAAAAAAAAGAAAATCCCCACCCCAGGGGAAGGAAGTGGGAGGGGGGTTGAGGATGGGGGACACCCGTGGCTGATTTGTGTCAATGTATGGTGAAAGCCACAATATTGTAAAGTAATTATTAGCCTCCAATTAAAATAAATAAATAAAAATTTAAAAATCCCACTGTTCTATTGCAATAACTGCCTGCATTTCAGCAGATCTCCTCTAAGCAGCCACAATCCCCTCTTACGCCACTCATAAGTCTTTGATCATTTGTTTACCTAGGGGTCCCCCAATCCTGCAAGCTTTTGAGGGCAAAACCTGGGGTTGAAGCAGCGTCCTTCCATTTGAGTGAACCACTGGCAGTACTGCTGGCTCCAAAGGGGGAACAGATTGAGATAAACATCTCAGGGGCTTTCAAATGGGTGTGTTTACTTTCAGAAGAGGCCACCTGCATTTTTCCAGGTGCAGAAAAGTAGCAAAATATTCCTGTGCCTTTACACTAAATAAGAGATGTGTGTGACTGTGTGTTTTGTTAGATTATATACATGGGTATATCTATAAAAAGGTAGCTGGCTTTCTTCTTCACACATAATTTTAGGTATTCCTTTTTATAACACAGTAGAAAGCCCAAGAGAATAAGGAAATCAGTGCTGTTGCTGGAAATCTTTTTTATTATAGGGGCTGTGATTTGTAGTCCGCTATAAACTTACATCTCAAATGAGAAGATCCATTTATTTGCTTTATTCTTTCACTATCAAGCCCTTAAATTTTTAGTCTCTGAGAGTGAACATCAAGAATTCAGACATCCTTTTTTTTTTTTTTTGGCAAACACCTTGCAATGAGAGGAGAAACTACTTTTAGTTAGGAGTGAAAGGCTGTCATTAGGAAAAATGTTTCCTTCTCAGATGGATGATGGAAATGGGTGACCTTGAGCAAAAAATTCCACCCATTACTGCCATTCCTCCATTTTTAAAGGAAAAGAATGTTTCACTGTAATATACTTGCTTCAGAATATTTGTATATATTTTAAGAGTTCTTAAGGAATTTTGGAAGAACCAGAGAAAATAACATAAACCAAAATGAGGCTCTGTTATTCAAGTTTATGGCGAACTCATAGGGCATTGCTTTTACAGTAACACATGATGGAAGTTGCCCTGCATTCTTTTAAGTAAGAAAAGCAAATCATCTGCTTTCTTACTAGAATATGACCGTGTGTATGTGTGTGTGTGTGTGTGTGTGTGTCTCACCATACACATACAATAGAAAAACATGATTAAAGGAAAGAAATCTTCCCTATAAACATAAGATGTGGATGTTATGGATATATTCATAGTCACACTTATGTGCGCTGAAGTGGCTCCACTTCTTGGCAAGAAAATGTAAAAAAAAAAAAAAAAAAAAAGGAGTGGGAATGTTTATAAGTCATCAAAGTGAAAGTTGCTTAGTCGTGTCTGACTCTTTGCAAACCCAAGGACTACACCATCCATGGAATTCTCCAGGCAAGAATACTGGAGTGGGTAGCCTTTTCCTTCTCCAGATCTTTCCAAACCCAGGTATCGAACCCAGGTCTCCTGCATTGCAGGTGGATTCTTTACCAACTGCGCTATCAGAGAAGCCCATTAAGTCATGAAGACACAGGTTAAAACCATACTTGTGGTTTGGGTAAACCCTAGTTTAAAAAAATAAGTATATTGTATTAGTATTGAAAGCCGTTACTTAGTAGCCTAGGCAACGGTTAGTATTTTACCAACATGTGGTTATTAGTCTGTTGGATAAGTAAACATTTATTATATATGTATATATATATATATATATATATGTATACACACACATACACATAAATCCCTAAAACAAATGGTTTTGAGCTTTTGAGAAATGTCCTAAAAATAAATGGGAGTCAGATGCTGCTTATAAATGTATGTAACTGTTTTCTACCTGACCATTGATTGCAAAATAATTTAATATCATTGTCTTCTTTTAGATAATTTGGATACTTTTTTTTTTTTTTTACTTTATTCTGCTTTTGCAGCTAAAGGAGCTTAGATTAAAATAGAGTTGTAATATCTTCTATTTGTCTATTCAATTGGCAAAATTCAGAAAAACTTCTTAAAAAGATATCAGGTTCTTCTGCCTTTCTTCAGGGGTGGAGGGCTGAGTAGTCCTGTTTGGTCCTGGGCAGCAGCTGGTCTGTTTGCCATTAGTCACCTGTTCCCTAATTCCTGCTTATGGCACAGCTGGGATCTTAAGGGAGTTCTGACATTAAGGTTTGGATAAGTAAACATTTATTATATATATATATATATATATATATATATATGTATACACACACATACACATAAATCCCTAAAACAAATGGTTTTGAGCTTTTGAGAAATGTCCTAAAAATAAATGGGAGTCAGATGCTGCTTATAAATGTATGTAACTGTTTTCTACCTGACCATTGATTGCAAAATAATTTAATATCATTGTCTTCTTTTAGATAATTTGGATACTTTTTTTTTTTTTACTTTATTCTGCTTTTGCAGCTAAAGGAGCTTAGATTAAAACAGAGTTGTAATATCTTCTATTTGTCTATTCAATTGGCAAAATTCAGAAAAACTTCTTAAAAAGATATCAGGTTCTTCTGCCTTTCCTCAGGGGTGGAGGGCTGAGTAGTCCTGTTTGGTCCTGGGCAGCAGCTGGTCTGTTTGCCATTAGTCACCTGTTCCCTAATTCCTGCTTATGGCACAGCTGTGATCTTAAGGGAGTTCTGACATTAAGGACCCACTGGCAGACTGTGGTGGGCAGAATTCTCAGATACCCTCAAAAGCCCCACCACCTGGACATCACATCCTGTGTAGTCCCCTCCCTGTGAGTGTGGATGGATTCCTGAAGCTGACGGCACAGTGAGGCTCCTCTTTATCTGAGACCTCCCTGCAGTGGACCAAAGAGAGAGCCTCCTGTTGGTTTTGTGAAGGTTAGCTGCCCCGCTGTGAGTGGACCACGTGGCCAGGACCTGGGGGCAGCCCACAGGAATGGACGACATCTTCCTACACACAGTCAGAAGAAATGGAGACCCTCAGTTCCCAGACTTCAAGGACCTGAGTTCTGCCAACAACCACAGGGCTCCTAAGAGGATCACGAGCCTCAGAGAAGTCTGCAGCTCCGGTCAACACCTTGGTCCATACCAGCCTGTGAAACACTGAGCAGAAGAACTGCTTCCCCTGGGTCCAGGCATCTGAACCACGGATCTGGGAAACCATAAATGCATGGTGTTTTAAGCTACGAAGCTTGTACTAATTATGGTTTTTCCAGTAGTCATGTATGGATGTGAGAGTTGGATTATAAAGAAAACTAAGCACCAAAGAACTGATGCTTTTGAACTGTGGTGTTGGAGAAGACTCATGAGAGTCCCTTGGACTGCAAGGAGGGCAAACCAGTCTGTCCTAAAGGAAATCAGTCCTGAATATTCATTGGAAGGACTGATGCTGAAGCTGAAACTCCAATACTTTGGCCACCTGATGCAAACTGACTCACTGGAAAAGACCCTGATGCTGGGAAAGACTAAAGGCAGGAGGAGAAGGGGATGACAGAGGATGAGATGGTTGGATGGCATCACTGACTTGATGGACATGAGTCTGAATAAACTCCGGGAGGTGGCAATGGACAGGGAAGCCAGACATGCTGCAGTCCATGGGGCTCCAAAGAGTCAGAGATGACTGAACGACTGAACTGAACTGACTGATTACATAGCAATAGAAAACCAATATGTGCGTGCTCAGTCACTCAGTCATGTCTGACTCTTTGTGACCCCGTGGACTGTAGCCTGCCAGGCTCTCTGCCCATGGGATTTTCCAGGCAAGAATACTGGAGTGAGTTGCCATTTCCTACTCAAGGCAATCTTCCCAACCCAAGGATTGAACATACATCTCTTGCCTCTCCTGTATTGGCAGACAGATTCTTTGTCACTGAGCCACCTGGGAAGCCCAAGAAAAGTAGTACATTCCTATGTAAATATTTATTTATTTGGTATTTATATATAAAAGGGAATCTATTCCATGATCCTGATTTCCTTTCAACAGTCCAGGGGTTCAGCTTAGTAGATGATTCAAATTAAGCTGGATTGTCTTATCTGCTGCCTCCTTTACCCCTTATTCTGGTCACCCAGTGGCAGTGAATTTTCCTTCATGGAAACCTCACTGTCCCTGCTATGATAGTCCTCTGATATTCTCTTATAAGAAAGTTTTAGTTAAAGTTAAAAAAAAAAATCAGTAAAATCACTCATCTGTTGGTGGACATTTAGGTTGTCTCCATGCCTTGGTTATTGTAAACAGAGCTGTTAACACGTGGGTGCATGTATCTCTTCAAATAGATTTTTCTCCAGACACATGCTCAGGAAGGGGCTGCTGGATCATACGGCATGAATGATATAGATGAATGGGTAAAGAGTGTGGTATGCATGTATGCATATATGAATACACACATACACATCAATATTCATACACACCAGTATGCATATGTACAGTGGAATACTACTTATGCCATTTGCAGCAACATGTATGGACCTAGAGATTATCATATAAGTATAGTAAATCAGAAAAAGAAAGACAAATGACATAGGGTATTACTTGCATGTGGAAGTATTACTTGCAAGATACAAGTGAACTCATTTACAAACAGAAAACAGACTCAGAGATATAGAAAACCAGTTTATGGCTACCAAAAGGGAAAGGGGTTAGGGGAGGAATAAATTAGGGATTTCAAAGAAAAAAATGACCATTACTTGTCATTAACATTACATAGGAAATGCAAGGTGTTAATGAGAATCTGCATGTTATCTATCAAGCTGAGGTGGGTTGTTACAATCTGTTTTATTAAAAGTGCCTGAATCCATCCAGAGTTAATTTTTTTTTAATTCAATTTCATAGAATAATAACAGAATAGGCAGACATGTGTTGATCATCAAATTATACTTCAACCTCATCAGTTCCATTAAAGCTGTAGATATCAGTTTATTGTGTTTGAGTACAAATGTTGGGTAAATGCTTTTTCTTTAAGGGCTTGAATAGAATTTAAGATGAAGCCCCGTTCCCTCCATGAAAGAGCTTTTTCCTAAAATGCGTCTCTGTGGGATGTTCATGGCACTATTGGGAAAAGCACCTGCTGCTGGTTGGTACCAAAAAGCTCTGAGTTCAACACACTTAATGGGTTTCATTAAGCCGGAACTGATCAAAGCTGAACTGGTAGCTTTTTTTCTCAGAAGTATTCAGGAAGCAAAACTGGGTAGAGGGCGTCTTAGCACGTGCAGTCAGAGAGGATTCTGCTGCTGCTGCTGCTGCTAAGTCACTTCAGTCGTGTCTGACTCTGTGCAACTCCATAGATGGCAGCCCACCAGGCTCCTCCATCCCTGGGATTCTCCAGGCAAGAACACTGGAGTGGGTTGCCATTTCCTTCTCCAATGCATGAAAGTGAAAAGTGAAAGTGAAGTCGCTCAGTTGTGTCCGACTCTTAGCGACCCCATGGACTGCAGCCTACCAGGGGCTCCTCCATCCATGGGATTTTCCAGGCAAGAATACTGGAGTGTGGTGCCAGTGCCTTCTCCAGAAAGGATGCTACCTGCAATCAAAGGAGTTCTCAAAAGGTGAGAGTGGACGTCTCCTCGAATGGCTGATTCTATAACCAACTTCACTGATTCAAAACTGGACACAGGGGTGTACCCCAGGGTTTTGAAGTTGTGTGGAACTCACCTGTCTTCTGCCAAAATTAACCAGGATTTAAAAGACTGAAGATACAGTCTTTTTTTGCTGTTGTTGTTTTTAAGTATAGCTGGTTTACAACGTGCTGTTAGCTTCTGATATAGAGCAAGGGGAATTCATATATATATATACCTAGGGCTTCCCTAGTGGCTCGGTGGTAAAGAATCTGCTTGCCATGCAGGAGGCACTTCATTCACTTCCAAGTTCATGGCCCCATATAATAACCAGGTATTCCCACACGGGCTTAACCTTAACCTAGTGCCTCAGACTTATCTTCCTGCATATAAAGGAATACCTCATAATGACTGAGGAGTGTTAACAAGATAAGGTGTTCATAGAGATTAGCAAATATCCTGGTACATGCAGCATCTCTGGTCTGCACAGAAGCCTGGAAATGAAGATGGGATGCGGAACACGAAAATATTAGGGCTTCTTCAAAGTTGGTCACTAGCAATGTTGAGAAATCACCCTCTGTCCAAGAAATTGCAGATGGTTGCAGCAACCCATAAAGATCCCAGCAGAGTTACACACAGGCGAACGGATTTACCTAACTGGCAAAATATGTTTAAATTTAACTTGCATCCAAGTTTACATGTATTATCATTTCACTCCCTCCATAATGTGATCATCCAGTAGATAATTATCTCTGAAATTTGTTATCTGAGTTTATATGAAACTGGCTTTTAATAAGCTCAAATTCCTTAAACAGTTAGTTAAGATGTCATGTCCTAAAAGATAGTAGTAGGAGCATTTATTTAACTTAAAATTCCTACAATATGAATGATGCATTTGGAACTTTCACTACTAAGATCCAAGTTCTTTAGTCATTTCTTTTCACTAATGTGGAAATATCTGGAACTTTGGGTATTTTTGTTGGTTCTCTAAGCTCAGATTCGATCATTTAATGGGTCTGGGAAATGAAAAACATGTATATTTTATCAATACCTCTGCTTATAATTTAAAGCACAAGTAACCAACTTTTTATTGCTCTTTTTTTTTGGCCAATTTATTGTAGGAAATTATGGTCCTCAAATAAGGTTCTTTAAATGACTTTCTTCTTATAATTCAGATTAACTAGGTCCCTATTACCTCATGGACGGAGGAGCCTGGGAGGCTGCAGTCCATGGGGTCGCTAAGAGTCGGACACGACTGAGCGACTTCACTTTCACTTTTTACTTTCACGCACTGGAGAAGGAAATGGCAACTCACTCCAGTGTTCTTGCCTGGAGAATCCTAGGGACTGGGGAGCCTGGTGGGCTGCTGTCTATGGGGTTGCACAGAGTCGGACACGACTGAAGTGACTTAGCATAGCAAAGTACCACGTGAGTATTTCCTGTCAGACATTATGGACAATGTTCTAAATACCGAAATTTAAACAACTGTATTTTTGAAATTAAATGTCAAAGTAATATTGTCCAGATAGCATTTTCAATGACAAACATAGTCATGAAAATAGAAGTATCATGCTACCCATCAATTCATTTGTTCCTCCATTCATACTTAGCCCAATAATTAGTGCTGAAGACTATTTGTTATGCAAGATGCTGAAAGAGTTAATTCTTAGGTAGGTTGATAAGGAGATCAGGGACCTTGAGGAGGAGAAAGGACAAACTTTTTTTCCCCCTACATTCCTGCATCTTAGTCACATAAAACATTTTTTTCTTTAAGCCCAGAGCTAATGATTACACAACAAAACAACTCATCTTGCTCAAGGATATGTTTTGCCTTAAGCTCTGTACCAATGATTATATTGTTGTACAAAGTCACTGCTAATACAAAGCAAAAGAAAACACCAGTGCACTCTTACCCACCTTAAAAAAGTTTAAAGTTTTGATTACAGAAAATAAATGGCCAACAGGTTAAAATGCTACTGTTTTGGTATGAAGTCATCTCTGACTCTCTGAGACTCCATGGACTATAGCCTGCCAGGCTTCTCTGTCCATGGGACTTTCCAGGAAATAATACTGAAGTGGGTTGCCATTTCCTTCTCAGGGGATCTTCCCAACCCAAGGATTAAACTAGGATCTCCTGCTTTGCAGGGGCCTCTACCACTGAGCCACCAGGGAAGCCCACAGGTTAAAATATAAGTTGTCAGAAGTGCTGGGTATGTGTTCTTATTTTTTCTTAAAGATAAAATTCTTTGTGCCCCAGTTTTATAAATGTATGCACAGGGTCCCAGCAGTAGGTCTGCTGAAAAGAGGAAAGTGAGAGGGTAGCCTGCCCAGGACTGTGGTCACAACTGATGGCCAAGGGTCATTTGAAAGCCTGGGTGGTGCCCTGGGAACATCATTATTCTACTAACTTTCCTCTCAAAGCTGGGAACTACAACAAGAGACCACCAGTCTCGCAGCAAAGGCGATGCATTTCAACTCTAGGAAAAAGGCATTGCGCTTTCTTGGTAAAATCACAATCTCTGTGCCGTAATATAAATAAATAATGGCTTTCCTAACATTTTCTCAAATAAACGATCACGATAGTGAATATTCATTCTGTCTAAATGAACCGACAACATCATAACACAATCATTTGTCTAAGACTGCTCTTGATGGATTTATGCCTAAGAATTTATTCCTAATAATAGTTTAACAGCTTATTGATGTCTTGGGGTTATAATTAAATTTACTTATTTCAGACAATACCATTACTGTTGTGGTGGTTGCTCTTTTGTCATAGTCTCAGCATATTTCTCACGTCTGCTTGTATTTTTTTCTGTAAACTGAGTTTTTGGCCACTGCAGGGGCTTCCCAGGTAGCTCAGCACTAAAGAATCCACCGCCAATGCCAGAGACACAGGAGACTTGGGTTTGATCCCTGGGTGGGGAGGATGCCCTGGCATAGAAAATGGCAACCCACTCCAACATTCCTGCCTGGGAAATCCTATGGATGGAGGAGCCTGGTAAGTTATAGTCCAGGGAAGGGCAAAAATCAGACACTCCTGAGCAACAGCACGTGTGCACACGTGTGGGAGATCCTGTGCACCCGTTTCTCACGGTCCTCTTTCTCCCCTCCTCAGTGGGATGATATTCTGGACAATGGATCATTCAACTGCTAGGAGCACGTATCAAAGAGAACAGCCAGCCCTGGTGAGCACCTGGAGTCTGTGCCACAAGGCTGGACAGAAAAACCTTTGAACACACCTGCTTCCTAAACCGGAGAAGGCAATGGCACCCCATTCCAGTATTCTTGCTTGGAAAATCCCATGGACGGAGGAGCCTGGTGGGCTGCAGTCCATGGGATTGCGAAGTTGGACATGACTGAGCAACTTCACTTTCACTTTTCACTTTCATGCATTGGAGAAGGAAATGGCAACCCACTCCGGTGTTCTTGCCTGGAGAATCCCAGGGACAGAAGAGCCTGGTAGGCTGCCATCTCTGGGGTCGCACAGAGTCGGACATGATTGAAGCAACTTAGCAGCAGCAGCAGCAGCTTCCTAAATAAACCCAGCCTGACACTGGCCACCAGCATTGATGTCGTTCTTTTCCTATCAGTGAGGACTGTGGCAGAATTAGGATATTCAAGAGTTAACCTAAACAGTTCTGGCCTTTAATATACTTAACATGGCTATAGAAGTTTGTGATAAAAAATTACTGTCCAAATGAACTTTTGAAGACTGACCTACAATACATAGCTACAGTCCATAGCGGGGCAAAGAGTCAGACACAATTAAAGTGACTTAGCACACGTGCTATACATTCCTTAGATTTTGTAAAAGTGAAAGTGTCAGTTGCTTAGTTGTGTCTGACTCTTTGTAACCCATGGACTGCCCGCAAGGCTACTTTGTCCGTGGAATTCTCCAGGCAGAAATACCGGAGTGGGTAGCCTTTCCCTTCTCCAGGGAATCTTCCCGACTCCAGCACTGGCAAGGGATTCTTTACCACTGAGCAACGTGGGAAACCCCCATATGAAGATTACTGAACTAATAAATATGGCTACAAATCTCTTGTTCTAGAATGTTCTTTTAATAAAGGAGGAATGTTTCTTGTTTTTTTTTTGTTTGTTTGTTTCATGGAAAGCTATCTTTCAGGACAATAGAAAATGTCCCATTAGAATATTTAGAATTCTGTACTAAATTCCGTAGAATTCACAGTTGCTCTGTGAATGATTCTGAAATTCATTTTTTTCTTTTCTGCTAAGTCACTTCAGTCGTGTCCGACTCTGTGCGACCCCATGCATAGACAGCAGCCCACCAGGCTCCGCCGTCCCTGGGATTCTCTAGGCAAGAGCACTGGAGTGGGTTGCCATTTCCTTCTCCAATGATGAAAGTGAAAAGTGAAAGCAAAGCCGCTCAGTTGTGTCCAACTTGCAGCAACCCCAGGGACTGCAGCGCCAGGCTCTTCCATCAAGAGTACTGGAGTGGGGTGCCATTGCCTTCTGCATTTTCTTTTCTAGGAAATGTAAAATTTAAGCAAGACTATTAACTGCTTCCTTCAATTTCTACTAATTTGGGCAAAAAATTTCATAATGTGGCTGAATAAAAAGGCCTGCCCTACCAAAATCTGACGGAAGTAGCTCTAAATTGCTTAATTTTCCTACAAATAAAAGTATACGGAATAAGACAAATAAAGGATAAAGCGACTTAGCGTGCTCGCACATAGCAACTAAATAACACGGGGTCACAGAAATGCAATTAACACTAACTAGCCAGGGTTTTTTGAGGCTGCCACCACACCATTCAAACTCTCTTCCCGTGGAGCTGCCTTGAATATGATTTTTACAATAATTTTGTGAAATTATATATATATTTATATGTAATTGTATATTGCATATATTAACATATAATTAGGCTTCTAACTGCTGGTATCATTCCTGCCTGCCTGTATAAACTCTTGTTTGAAAACCTCACATCTCACTCTCCTGACTGCTATGTTCTGTCTGAATATGGGTTGGGACCTTTAGTGGTATAATAAACCAAAACAACCTCTAGCACTGGGGTTCAGGATGGGGAACACGTGTACACCCATGGTGGATTCATGTCGATGTATGGCAAAACCAATACAATATTGTAAAGTAATTAACCTCCAATTAAAAAAATAAATTTATATTANGTTGGGACCTTTAGTGGTATAATAAACCAAAACAACCTCTAGCACTGGGGTTCAGGATGGGGAACACGTGTACACCCATGGTGGATTCATGTCGATGTATGGCAAAACCAATACAATATTGTAAAGTAATTAACCTCCAATTAAAAAAATAAATTTATATTAAAAAATAAAGTGATTGGACCAATCAAAAATAAATAAACAAAAATTAAAAAAAATAACCACACAAAAAAATAGATAAATAAAAGGAGAAAACTAAATTTTCTTCTGTCACGTTATAAGAGAAAATTTGGATGTCTGTAGTCATCCTGCATGCACGTGTGCTAAATTGCTTCAGTCGTGTCTGACTCTTTGTGAACCCATAGGCTGTAGCCTGCCAGGCTTCTCTGTCCACGGGATTTCCCAGGCAAGAATACAGGAGTGGGTTGCCATGCCCTCCCCCAGGCGATCTGCCTGACCCAGGAATCGAGCCCGTGTCTCCTGTATTGGCAGGCACATTCTTTACCGCTGCGCCACCTGGGAAGCTGGGGTGACCAGCAGGACCAAACCCAAAGTGCTCAACTTTGATTCAGACAGTGAGCTGCCCTGCACTGGCTCCTGCCCTCCCATCCCACGCGCTGTATCGGAACCACGTGGCACTCTCTTAGGGACCCGTGAAGGCACGCTGTGGCTTCAGGCCTGTCTGTCTTTGTTGCCGCTGCCTTTCCTGTAATATGGGACTCTCCTACGTTTACCCGCAAATACCACCCCCTCCTTCACGCCACCACAGCACCCAGAAGACAACATACAAAGGATGCGTTGCCAAAGGACCTGTCTGCACGCGAGTGTCTTCTTTGATCTTGAAGACACCTGCAACCTGGTTTTCGTGCTCCATTTCTAGCTCGGCACTGGACACTTGCTCCTGTCACAAAGCAGAAGAATTTTCAGCCCCTCGCTGGACACTTGCTACCTATCAAAGAGCAGAAGACCCCTCGGCCCTTCCTCTGACAAACATGTCACTAATGGGGTCCATGCATGAGAAAACCAGCCTTCACACCTGTGCTGTGACAGCTTTTCCTCAATGGTCCTCAAAATCTTTAAAACCACTGAGTAACCTTTCAATCAACAGAGAATACACAGAGATCAAGTGGTCATAGTTCAAGTGGGTTGGGGCCAGGAGTAGTCCAGTTGGGCACCCGCTATGACCCCAGTGCCACCTGCCCAGGCTCACACGGCACCATTCACCAGACACAATAAATGAAGGTTACCCTACAGCTACTGACTGGTTATTAACTAGTAAGACATTGTAAGTGAGCTGGCAGCATTCCTTGGGAAAAACCACTCCCATTCTTGACCTAACAAATATTATTTCTTTGCCTTCTTGTGTTGAATTGACCATGAGGTCCAGAACAATACTGAACATTAGCAGTGCTGGCAGGAATCCATGGCTTGTCTTTGAATTCAATTGAACAACATCTAACCTTTCACCACTATGTATGATGGTGTTTGCTGTATCATTTTAGAAGGTATCCTCATAAGGTTAAAACAGCTCCCATCCATGCTTTGTTTGTTGACTTTAAAAAAAAACTATTACGAATGTTAAATTTTATCAAACATTTGTTCTGCACTGGGATAACTCTAACATTGTTTTTCTTTTCAAATCTTACTAATGTCAAATTTATTATTTACAAGTTCTCTACTTGATCATTATAAATGTCATAAATATGAACATATAAGTGAAATGCAATTATTTATCTAGTATAATTTATATTTATACATAAAAGTCTGATGAATTAACATTGTATAAGGTTGCACAGTATGTACACTGCCCGGAAGAAGACCCCGGCAGAGGGAATTGTGAGGGCTGAAATTCAGCCTGCCTGTTTTCCTAAACCATGAATACTGGCAGAAGGGCTGTCTGTCCTCAGAGGAATGGGCATAAAAACATGCTGGCTGCCTGCTGAGCCCCGAGCTTGTGGTATTGGGACCCTCAGAAGGGGAAACAGGTACTACTTCACAAAAAAGTACCTTACAGGTGAGCAGTGGTTCTGGGGCTCACCCCTTCCTAACCCTCAAGGCCAAAGGCATTTACCAAGCAACTCAACAGTTAGGGGTAACATGCTGACTGAAGCCACTCACCCTGCCCAGGTACCACAGTTACCATTTGTGTGAGTTAATTTATGACAGGAGGTCCTGGTAAGGAACATGGAATTAATAAACCACCACCAACCACAAGTCTGAAAAACGTCTAAAGGAGATGCTACGTGTTGGACCACCTCCCAGAATCCTCCTTGCTGGCATCCACCTTGGCTGAGCGATGCGTGCGCCCCCAGGAAGGACCCTGAGTCAGAATGCTTGGCCAAAAACAACTCAAAAACTAATCCCACCACCATAAAACCCAAGACTGTGAGCCACGTGGCAGAGCAGTCCTCCTGGGCTCCCTCATCCTACGGCTCTCCACACGGGTGCCCCTTCCCAGTGAAGTCTCTCACTTTGCCAGGATGTGTGTCTCCTTGGACAATTCATTTCCAATGTTAGGCAAGAGCCCACTTTCAGGCCCTGGAAGGGGTCCCCCTTCCTGCAGTTCAACCACTGGATATCTTATCTTGGGAGAACTTGCTGGAAGAGCTTCTCCCTTTGAAACAAAGGGTCCCAATTTGTCAACTGCTCAGAATCCCTGCTGCCATCTCTATGAGCTGGCTGCACTAGCTCTGACTTCTCATACGCTCCCCTTCTCAGTGATGCTGCCACAAGAAAAGGCACACAAACATCTAAGTAAGGCAGAAAGATACAAACGCAACTTAAGATGATGAAGACCTGACTCTTCTTGCAAAATAAGGATTGTCTGGGGACTTCATGAGGGAATGTGTGATCTCTGCTGCTGGTTTAAATTTGTGATGATTCTTCCTTCATTTGAATTTTGCCAGGAACTTTCACACAGTTTACTGAGCAGCTACTTTGCTCCAGGTATCCGGAAAGTGCTGAGAATATAGGGCTGAGCCCAAGAGGCAGGGCTTCTGCACTTGGGTGCTTGGAATCTCATGGTGTTCACAGCAAGGTGTCCCCAAGCCTCCTGGGACACCTCCCCTCTCTAGCGGAGTGTACCATAAAAAAAGCATCGCTCAGTTTTCTGGAAATTCAGGCTCACCCATGATTTCAGACTGGTACAGTTACAAGGATATGATTGACAACCTAAAACTCAGACGAGCACAGTTCCGTCTTCCACTGAGATGTAAGTAAAACCCCTGCAAAGTGCCAGCTTGTAAACCTGTCTTGGATAACACTAGTCCCTCATCATTTTTTAACTTGAGGACAAATTCTGAAAGTTAATTCAGATTCCTTTCAAATGAGGCAAAACCCGATGAATGTGTAATAAACTCATAGCTGCTTCTCCGAGGCCTCCCCTACACAAATATCAGCCTAAAAGCAACAAAAGGGAAACTGCAATTTTTGTTAAAGAATAAGGAGCAATGACTTCTGGGGGAAAAAGTTACCATTTCCATTATTTTTTGACGAGATTCAGGTAGAAGAATAGTCAGAATTCTAACAATTGACAGTTTGTATCAGGATGAAGTGGGATTTCCTCCGGTCAGGTTCCTCTCCTTATTCTGAGTCCTGGGTCTCCTCTAAGAATATTATAATCTGTGAGGGCCAAGGGTGACAGACAAGACAAAGAGCGCAAGAAATATGAGATCATTTAGGATACATGCTCCCAAGAAAAAGGGGGTCAAACCTTCATGAAGAACACACACATGGAATGACACCTCAACAGTCCAAGGAATCGGGTTTTACAAAATCAATTCCAACGGGCCAGAAGTATTTGCTTTTACAGTTTAATGGCTTTGCAGACTAAAGGACTCGTTTGTTTCAACGAGATTTGCAGTGCATGGAAAAACATGATAAATGCACTGGAGGTGCAGAGGCCAATCTGTTCAGTAGGGTAATCAGTGGGAGCTCTTCAGAAAGCACCAGGAGAGTGCTAGAGGCAAGCCACCCCTCCACACACACACACACACACACACACACACACACACACACACACACAGACATCCTCAGGACAGACACACACACAGAGACATCCTCAGGGAAACGTCAGCACCTCAGGCAATCTCTGACAATTGGTTTGCTAGAGCAAAGCAATGGGGGACACCATTTGTATCTTTTTATTGGAGGATAATTGCTTTACAATGTTGCACTCCTTTCTGCTGTACAACAATGAGTCCTCATGTGTATACATGTGTCCCCGCCCTCTTGGACCTCCCTCCCCCTTGGCTATCCCATCCCTCTAGGTCATCACAGAGCACTGAGCTGTGCTGGCCAGCAGCTTCCCACTAGCTTCCCACTAGCCATCTGTTTCGTATCTAACTCTCAGTAACTCTAAAACAAAAGGAGGACATCAAAGCTGTATATTGTCACCCTGCTTATTTAACTTATATGCAGAGTACATCATAAGAAACACTGGGCTGGATGAAGCACAAGCCGGAATCAAGATTGCCGGCAGAAATATCAATAACCTCAGATATGCAGACGGCACCACCCTTAATGGCAGAAAGTGAAGAAGAACTAAAGAGCCTCCTGATGAAAGAGGAGAGTGAAAAAGTTGGTTTAAAACTCAACATTCAGAAACTAAGATCATGGCATCCGGTCCCATCACTTCATGGCAAATAGATGGGGAAACAGTGGCTGAATTTACTTTTTGGGGCTCCAAAATCACTGCAGATGGTGACTTCAGCCATGATATTAAAAGACACTTGCTCCTTTCAAGGAAAATTATCACCAACTAGACAGCATATTAAAAAGCAGAGACATTACCACCAACGGTCTGTCTCATCAAGGCTTTGGTTTTTCCAGTAGTCATGTATGGATGTGAACATCGGACTATAAAGAAAGCTGAGCATTGAAGAATTGATGCTTTTGAACTGTGGTGTTGGAGAAGACTCTTGTGAGTCCCTTGGACTGCAAGGAGATCCAACCAGTCTATCCTAAAGGAGATCAGTCCTGGGTATTCATTGGAAGGACTGATACTGAAGCAAAAACTCCAATCCTTTGGCCACCTGATGTGAAGAACTGACTTATTTGAAAAGACCCTGATGCTGGGAAAGATTGAGGGCAGGAGAAGAAGGGAACGACAGAGGACGAGAAGGTTGGATGGTATCACTGACTTAATGGAGATATGTCTGAGTAGACTCCCGGAGTTAGTGATGGATGGGGAGGCCTGGGGTGCTGCAGTCCATGGGGTCACGAAGAGTCAGACACGACTGAGCGCCTGAATTGAACTGACTTCTGCTAAAATAGTGAGGTGGGGCTTGTCTAGAAAAACCCATCCTATATAGAGGGGGCTTAAAACTACCAGCCTGACTCCTCCCAACTTTTGGACACATGTAGCTTATCTCCAATATAGCACTGTCTACCTGAAGCTGATGTTGTTAGTATCTCTCCTCCTAGGCTGAGAGCTCCTCAAGGTTAAGGACAGCCACCTACTCAGATTCACATTCCACCCAGCCCACATCCCCGGCTGTGATTCATACTCATGGTTCTTCAAGACTCACTGTCGAGGGAACAGAGCTGGACTCCACGTTGGCTTTGCTCATGAAATGCACCAAGGGAGAAAAGACAATGTTTGACTAACAGGCAGGCTGATGGTCTGCAAAGGGCTCGGGGCCATTACATTTAATTTCTTATTTACAAAGGAAAGCTCAAATCCGTGCAGCTTTAAAATATTAAATTCACATCTTCTTTTCTAATTGGGAGCTCTGCATTAGTTATATGTACTCAAGTCTTGCCTATGGGGGTCTGATAAGGTCTTGGAAAGTCACCGCCAAGTATAATCTAATATCAAAACCAATTTTAATGAGCTTCACATGCTATTACTGCAGGCATGCTGGTTTTCAGTGCAGAATTTGATTCGTTTGGAGCAGCCTTGTAAAGTTAATTAGAAAGAATCTGAAATATTTTAAGAATATGAACAAGAAATGAAAAGTTCATAAGCTAATACCATGGAAAGAAAAATTAAATGTGAACAAAACCCAGCTCCATCGGGGTATGAAGAGTCTGGGTGAAGAAGACTGATCACAAAAAACGCTCCTTCATAAGAAACTGTAAGAAAGAACCAAAGACTAGACAAAAGCAATATAATGTACAAGTATAATCACTGCATTTGCAAAGATGTTGATAACATTTCCCCAAATTGCCATCATCTTTAACAGATTAACACATAAAATTATTAATAACTAGTTTCATTTATTCACTGCTATACATTCTGCTACGTACTGAGGATACAATCCCAAATAAGACAGATATTATCCTTGTGCTAAGTTCCTTTAGTTGTATCTGACTCTTTGTGACCCTATGGACTGTAGCCTGCAAGGCTCCTCTGTCCATGGGATTCTCTAGGCAACCAGAGAGGGTTGCCATTTCCTAAAAATCTTAAAAGACCATCTTTTTTTGGGTATTGATACGTTTAAAAGAAACTTCCCTGGTGGTCCAGTGGTTAATAATCCACCTTGAAATGCAAGGACATGGCTTCGACCTTGGTCAAAGAACTAAGATCCCGCATGTCTCAGAGTAACTAAGCCCATGTACTGCAACTACTCAGCTCAAGGGCCACAGTGAGAATCCATTTGGCACAAAAAAGTATTTTTCATGATGCAATGAAGACCCCGCATGCCACAACTAAGACCCAATGAAGACAAATAAATAAATAGAAACAAAAACATCACCCAAGGAGATTTAAACCATGTGTAAAAAGAAATTAATTTATCTCATTAATGTCATGGAACTTTCCCCTTGGAAATAGGACTAAACCCAAGATTACATGACATATTTGGGGGCAACATTGACTTTTTTTTTTTTTTTTTGGTTTAGAAGCACCTGTGAAAGTTGAATTTATGATGGTGGGAAAACAGCAAATTTTAGAATAAGGACTCTGCACCTACACAGATCTGCTTTCACAATGTTATGTACGTGTTGATAATTAGTTTCTTTTAGGTAGTAAAATCAGGATGCTTTTGGTTGTGTGTGTGGGGGGTGTCTATCAAGAAAAATAACTGAAACCAGGATTATATGTTTGAAATCACTCATGGAGTTATAGTGTGGAAATATTAACACAAGAAAATTTTCCTAGGGCTTTGAGGTGTGGCCAAAAAGTTCTTTTTTTTTTTAAACTCACAAAGTTATAGTAGCCCCAGTTATATACCTGCAATAGTGAGTGCGTGAGAGTTAAATGGCTATGCCCGCCTCAGCCTGATGTCAAGACCTTTCAGGAATGAAACACCTTGATTTACATATTGCACCTTGCCACATTCCTTGACGACTTCCCTGGTGGCCCAGATGGTAAAGCGTCTGCCTACAGTGCAGGAGACTCGGGTTCGATCCCTGGTTGGGAAGATCCCCTGGAGGAGGAAATGGCAACTCACTCCAGTATTCTTGCCTGGAGAATCCCATGGACGGAGGAGCCTGGTAGGCTACTGCCCACAGGGTCGCAGAGATTTGGACACGACTGAGCGACTTCACTTCATATTCCTTGACAACAACCTCAGGCTACACCAATGACACTGAAGGACAGGGAACCCTGGCATGCTGCAGTCCATGGGGTCACAAAGAGTCGGATACAACTTAGTGATCTGAAGAGTGGCTCCCAGGGTGTTCCCCACCCCTCTGATCCACAGACTTCCTTCATGCTACTTTTACAGGGAAGCTCTCATTCCCACTTCAACTTGGCCAAAGCCTGGCCACACCTCTGGGGCCATGGACCCATCCAGTCAGAGGTAACCGCCCCCTCCTCTGACCTCATTGCTTTCTGGCACACCTGACTTCTTCCTTATAATCTGCCCATTAGATTTATACGGTTTCTCCCACGGAGAGTTTTCTTGTATGCACTGCGTACCTTCATCTTCCACAGTACCTCCTACAGTTCTTTACACACAGCACATGTCTGAAATTTTTGGTTGACTAGATCTGAAAAGTCTATGGAGGATAGTATGGAAGACACGGATCCATAACTCAAGTCACTGAGAGCCTTCTTCTCTTTCGCACGTGAAACTGTTTAGAAATTAACAATTACATGTGAGATCACACCAAGTGTTTGAGAAATTAATTATCAAGGATGACTCATGTAACAGGCCAAGCTCCCTTCCACCCTTCGCTTTCGGATGTCAGAGCTTATCCCTAAAAGCTATTAGCCGTGACAAGAAGATAAGAGAAGGAAATCAATTACATCAGCTTC
This sequence comes from Oreotragus oreotragus, assembly GCA_006410675.1. Classification (NCBI taxonomy): domain Eukaryota; kingdom Metazoa; phylum Chordata; class Mammalia; order Artiodactyla; family Bovidae; genus Oreotragus; species Oreotragus oreotragus. Next base: position 44,970 of record SJYX01014742.1, on the reverse strand, counting down.
GTAATCGCCGGGCTAACATCAGAGGGCTCCTCCTAAGATCTGGATTCCATCTGTTTGCCCCTGCTATTTTCGTCTCCCTCTTTCAGAGGCGACGGCTCACATGCTTCGAGGAAGCCTGAATGATTTTATAAGGTAGATTCCACAGCTTCCTTTTTTCTCAGCCACTGACATTTCTTTCTCCCAGCACGATGACACTTGGGTTCCTTGGAAGACCGCTTTTTAATAGCTGCAAACCGGGCAATTTCACGGGACTAGGACAGACTGGAACAGATGTGGAAAACCTTCCCCATCATGATAGAAGCAAGATGCCAAATACTAATGTGGAGAATGCAGCTTGGCTTATATAATAAAGCAGGAATGTGACATGGTGCGAGTCAACTCCATCTTCAAGAGCCTTTCCTGCAACTACTTCTTTCAGACCAGAATCTCGTGAGATTCTGCAAGTCAAACAGATCTTGAAAAATAAAACATGCCGAGTAGTAAAATGAACAGACAACTGTTCTAAGAACGTGTGCGATTTCAGCACATCCTCAGACCACAGAGCAAAACCGTTCAGCTTTAAAAAAAAATTTTCTGCCCAACGTTAAAGGCTTCTAAATAGAACCCTGCATTTCTACTCAGAAATATTAACCAAAAAAATCAAAATGCAGCAGCAGCCTCTTTCTTGTATTCACATTGAAGAGTTCTGAGCTAGGCTCTTGTTCTTCAAAAATTTGAGGATTAATAAAAGGATAACACTTGGGAAGAAAGAAACCATGGCATCTGGGAAAAATATTCAATGTTTTAAAGCCATTTTTTTTCATGTTCCAACATCTGTTAGTTCCTTCTTTACTTAATTACAAGTTGCTTTGAAAATTATTATGTATGTGCATTGTTCTAACAACTGAAATTATACATGTTCAATAATTTCACTGGAGGCATTCAGATGAAATAATAAAAAAAAAGGGAAATGCAAATCTTGGGCAAAACACCAATTAAAACCTACTGTTGATATAATTAAACACTTGTGTTACTTCCCCTAAAAGGAAAAACTGCCACCAGTAAAGCCGAATGACAAGTGTCAATATGATATGACCAAAACCTGTCTTACAACTCTTTGGTTCCCCTAGTACATGTGTGAACTATTTCTACAGCACACCACTCATTCTGAATCAACACTGGTACTGAAGGACACTGTGAACAACACAGGGAGAGGGAAGTTCCCAAAGGCAATCCCTGATGTTACAAACCGCATACAGAGGACAGGAAGTCCTCATCTCCAAATGCGGGCATCACTTAAAGGCCAGTTGGATGGGACAGCTAAATTGCTTTTTTAAAACCTAGGAACAAGCAAAGCCTGTTCAGACTCCCAGAGACCATTCTCTTTAATTGCAGTGGCAAGTGCCTGGTGCAACTACAAGGAAACAAGGTGAGCTACAGTAATTGACTAGAAATAAGTGCCCAGTTTGGCAGAGACACCAAGTCGAATAAACAACCTCAGAAGTATCCTCTACGCATAATCCACGATTAACCAAAAGTGTCAGCAGGCCAATGATCAAAGGCTGAAGATGCATTTGGAAAAGAATCTTCCTTGACTGCTGTTATAAGAACTTCTACTAAGGCTTTAGATTTAGAAAGTCACTTTTCATTACTCATTTTGCAGCAGTTAAAACTCTAGCATCATTTGAAACAGAAGCCTGGGGGATGCACTTGGTGGTCCAGTGGTTTAGACTCCGTGCTTCCATTGCAGGGGGCATGGGTTCGATTCCTCTAGTTGAGTATTTATTAACATCTTTAGAAAATCTGTTTCTTATTTATGTACTGTGTATTTGTGTAGGTCTACAAAAGATTTTTAAACTCATGGTCATTGAGTGGCAATTGTTATGGCTGAGAATACTGTTTCTGTCTCTATAAGTTAATTTCAGGTATTTTTAAACCAGGTATTGGAAAATCTTTATCATGGAATGTATTAGCAACCTATAAAGAGTCTATGTGTGTGTGTGTGTGTGTGTGTCACTAAAGTCATTTTTACAACAGAAAATCTTCAGGAAAGTGTCTCTTTTTCAATTAATGTTGCAATCACTCTATTTGAATTGTTACAGGCAAAAACAACCCCAATTTTCTGTAAAGCCAAAGAAATCTTGGGCAATAGCCTCTTCCAACACTGTAACAAAAACATTTTTGTGAACTAGTCCAGATCTCCATATCAATTACAGTTTCCAGAGATGGTAGCATAATTCATATGTTCTAGAGGCAGGCTTTTGATGGATTAAGTCCTGTAATCCATCATTTTCTTTTCTTTCCATCTGCATCGTACATCATTCCTAGACTTGATGGCCACACTTCCAGTTCTAAATTTCAGAATGCTTCCATGTTTTCAGTTATCTGCTGTACCACTTGACTGCATGTACTGATATTAACTTTTTAAAAATATTCAAGCCTCTTTCAACAAATTCTGGCATTTTTAAGCTGACAATCTTTCATATATGCAAGCTTTTCATTGAGATCTCAAATAACAAAACAAAGCCAATTTTGCATTCCCATGCTTAGGAAGGTGTAATATCTAGTTTCAGCTAGAGAGATCCATCATTCCCCTCGCAGAGTAATATGCAGAAGTACAAGTGAAAGCATTTTACAAGCACAGTGCAGTGGGTGAGTCATGGTGATGAAATGTACATATATTATTTTTATTTATAAAAAAATATTCAATGTTTCCACTGAGTAAGAATCAACTATTTGATTTGTATTTAATTTTATTTATTAAATTATATTTCAGAGAACAGCCTTTTTAGAATTACAAAATGGTATCTTCATAAACAATGGATAAAGCTAGTTGTATTTAACCCAGAAGGGCCACTGACTGACTTATTAACGTAAGCAGAGCTTCCAGGCTTCCCTGGTGGCTCAGCGGTAAAGAATCTGCCTGACAGTGTAGGAGACACAGGAGACTTGGGTTCGATCCCTGGATTGGGAAGATCTCCTGCAGGAGGAAATGGCAACCCACTCCAGTATTCTTGCCTGGGAAATCCCATGGACAGAAGAGCCTGGCGGGCTACNCAGCGGTAAAGAATCTGCCTGACAGTGTAGGAGACACAGGAGACTTGGGTTCGATCCCTGGATTGGGAAGATCTCCTGCAGGAGGAAATGGCAACCCACTCCAGTATTCTTGCCTGGGAAATCCCATGGACAGAAGAGCCTGGCGGGCTACAGTCCATGGGGTTGCAAACGAATCAGACATTGCTGAGAGACTAAACAGGAGCTTCCTACAGCTCAGGGAGAAGCCGGAGTAAGCACAGATGGGGGGCCAGTGTTCGGGACAGAGCCTTCAGTATTGCTAGGGAAACAGACAAACGTGCAGAAGTGGATTTTGTTAGAAGTGAAATAATAACCCTTTGAATAACACAGCTTAGTGTAAACTGGCAACATGCAAGTGCCTCTGTCTAGCATATGCTGGGCTTACATCGTCCAAACGTTAACAAAAGCAAACAAAAACAACAGGACCAAGAGAAAATGTGCTTGCCCCTCCTCAGAGAAAAGTGCCTGTTCTGCACGGCAGGACCACGGAGCCCTAGAAAATCAGGAGTGCAAAGGAAACTAGCCAGCACACACCAGGAAGCAGACTACTTTTCAGGTTTAAAAACTTCAGTCTCTCCCAGCTAAGGTTTCCTTTCTATTTTCTGCAGAAAGGAGGTGCGAGCTGCCCCATCTGAGGAGAAGTAGGTGCCCCTGCAAGGAGGTCGTTATTCTCTTGAAGGTATGTATGTATAGTAGGATGTGTTCGTGCTCAGCCATGACTGACTCTTTTCAACCCGATGGACTGTAGCCCTCCAGGCTCCTCTGTCTCTGGGATTCTCCAAGCAAGAATATTGGAGTGGGTTGTCATTTCCTTCTCCAGAGATCTTCCCAACCCAGGAACTGAACCCGTGTATCTTGCATCTCCTGCAGTGGTAGGCAGATTCCTTATTACTAGTGCCACCTCTTAAAGATATTTTGAAAGCAGTGAAAGTTGCTCAGTCGTGTCTGACTGGGAGCCCCTGGATTGTAGCCTGACTGGCTTCTCTGTCCATGGAATTCTCCAGGCCAGAATACCAGAGTGGGTAGCCTTTCCCTTCTCCAGGGGATCTTCCCAACCCAGGGATTGAACCCAGGTCTCCAACACTGCAAGTAGATCCTTTACCTTCTGAGCCACGAGGAAAGGTATTTTAGTACTAAAAAAATTCTTTGGGGTGGGGGGGTGGACTAAAGATAATTTTATCAATTTAGAAGGAAAGGAAATTAATCCAGCTTTGTGGGCAGGGTTATTACTTTGTGGACAGGGTTATTAACTTGTGGTTGTTAATTTGTGGGTGGGCTTACTACCTCTTGTAGAATGATTAGTTCTTACCCCAGGATCTTCTGAGGAGGCCACAGCATCCTGGACTTTCCAGCATTTTAAGGCCAGAAGACCTGGACTCAGGGTCTTGCTCTGTCAATCATCTGTGTAAAATGATTTTCCCTGAGCAGTGATTTTCTTATTTGGAAAATCAGGAACATATGAGATAACCTTTCCCAAAGTATTTTGGGAAATCCAATGTGCTACACAAGACCCAGCTATTTTGTAATATTGTTATTATTTTCATGCATTGCAATCTATTTAAACTGCCAATTGCCAGGTCTTACTTGTTTCTAAATGTATCCACGATGACATTTGTTGTTGTTCAGTCACTAAGTGGGTCAGGCTCTGGGACTCCATGTACTACAGCACACCAGGTTTCTCTGTCCTTCATTATCTCCCAAAGGTTGTTCAGACTAATCCACTGAGCCAGTGATATTATCTACCCATTTTATCCTCTGTCACCCCCTTCTATTCTTGCCCTCAATCTTTCCCAGCATCAGGGTCTTTTCCAATCAGTCGGATCTTTGCATCAGATGGCCAAACCACTGAAGCTTCACTTTCAGCATCAGTCTGTCCAGTGAACATTCAGGACTGACTTTCTTTAGGATTGACTGGTTTGACCTTCTTGCAGGCCAAGAGACTTGCAAGCGTCCTCTTCATCACTACTATTTGAAAGTATCAATTCTTCAGCGGTCAGTCTTCTTTGTGGTCCAACTCACATTTGTACATGACTACTGGAAAAACCATAGCTTTAACTATACAGGTGCCATTACTTGAGTCAAACAATTTCCAATATGTTATATCAGCTCTGATTAATCTTCCCAGAAGCCCTTTTGACAACTTGTATTGATTTAGATGTCTTTATTCCTGACCTTTCAGGGCCTTCTGTGGTCCAGTTCTTTTGTATCTGGAAAATAGATCTCCCCCCTCTGGTCCCCGCTGATATCTGAAACCATGGCTCTTGTCAACTGCTTCACACTGGGTGTGATTCAGTAATAAACACAGTGCTGGCAGGACTAAGGCTGTTTTTGCTTTGAATTATCTTAGCTGCGTGTGACCGGGGAAGGCAATGGCACCCCACCCCAGTACTCTTGCCTGGAAAATCCAATGGACAGAGTAGCCTGGTGGGTTGCAGTCCATGGGGTCGCTAACAGTCAGACAGACTGAGTGACTTCACTTTCACTTTTCTCTTTCATGCATTGGAGAAGGAAATGGCAACCCACTCCAGTGTTCTTGCCTGGAGAATCCCAGGGACGGGGGAGCCTGGTGGGCTGCCGTCTGTGGGGTCACACAGAGTCGGACACGACTGAAGTGACTTAGCAGCAGCAGCAGCAGCTGCGTGTGACACTGTCTTTAGCTTTATTCTTCTGCTAAACCTTTGAGGGAATTCAGAAGTACATGAATTTAAGAAGCAACTCTATATACACTGTAACATTTTACGCCTTCCTTGCTGTTTTTGAAGAAAATCGTGTATTGGTTTTGCCCCTGCTGGGTCCTTGCTGCTGCCCTCGGGCTTTCTCTAGTGGCAGTGAGTGGCGGCTGCTCTTCGTTGCAATGTGTGGGCCCCTCATGGTGGAGGCTTCTCTTGCTGCGGAGCGCAGGTTCTGGGCGCACGGGCTACGGTAGTTGCACCTGGTGGGATCTAGGGCTCAGGCTCAGTAGCTGTGGCGCACAGGCTTAGTTGTTTCCCAGCAGGTGGGATGATCCTGGACCAGGGATCAAACCTACATCTCCTGCATTGGCAAGCCGATTCTTATCCACTGCACCACCATGGAAGTCCTGTCTTTCTTCCTTTTCTATGTTGCAATTTTCAGCCAAAACACAGAAGTAAGATTTGGGCTATGAGTTCACCTTCCATTCATTTCCATGCTCATGAAATAAATGAAGTGGCTCAGTTGTGTCTGACTCTTTGCGACCCCATGGACACCAGGCTCCTCCGTCTGTGGGATTTTCTAGGCAAGAGTACTGAAGTGGGTTGCCATTTCCTTCTCCAGGGAATCTTCCCAACCCAGGGATCGAACCCAGGTCTCCCGCATTGTAGACAGACGCTTTACCGTCTGAGCCACCATGAGCATCTCTAAATGGAACTCTCACCGTGGGGGCTGGTGAAGGATATGACTGCAATATTATGGACATCAAGGAAGCTAATGAACTAGGGGAGGGTTATGGAAAGGGAAAAAAAAAAAAAAATGAAAAAGCTCTTCTTTCTTTTAAGATACAATTTGTATTCCATAAGAGTAAAGAAAAATAAGGTCTTATCATTTATCACTTAACATTAAGCAAAAAAAGGTGCAAATGCAGTTGTGTCAGTGTATTCTATTTGTACCCAAAGAACCAGTTCTCAAATGCTGGCCCAGTTACCCACTACAGCAGGGTACTGGCCAAGTTCATTAATTTGTCTCAAGTTGAGTTTCCCCATCTCCACATGGAGGTACTAATGAAAACTGCCTAGACAGGACACAGTGAGAATAGAACAATGTATCGCACACAGTAGGGGCTCAATAAAACTGAATTATTTGATTAGGAAACACAGAATTTCAGTCTATCATAACACACCTAAATAATAACTCCAGGTTGCTTGGTTATAGTTTCAACATTTCATTTGATATTATGCAGAAAGTTATGATTTGTAAAACTTAATATAATGATTAGCTTGATGGTTATTGGTGTGATCACTCACCTAGAGCCAATTATCTTGGAGTGGGAAGTCAAGTGGGCCTTAGGAAGCATCAGGAAAAACAAAGCTAGCAGAGGTGATGGAATTCCAGTTGAGCTATTTCAAATCCTAAAAGATGATGCTGTGAANACTTAATATAATGATTAGCTTGATGGTTATTGGTGTGATCACTCACCTAGAGCCAATTATCTTGGAGTGGGAAGTCAAGTGGGCCTTAGGAAGCATCAGGAAAAACAAAGCTAGCAGAGGTGATGGAATTCCAGTTGAGCTATTTCAAATCCTAAAAGATGATGCTGTGAAAGTGCTGCACTCAATATGTCAGCAAATCTGGAAAGTTCAGCAGTGGGCACAGGACTGGAAAAGGTCAGGTTTCATTCCAATTCCAAAGAAAGGCAGTGCCAGAGAATGTGTAAACTACCACACAACTGCACTCATCTCACACACTAGCACAGTAATGTTCAAAATTTGCCACATTACACTTGAACAGTACATGAACTGAGAACTTCCAGATGTTCAAGCCAGATTTAGAAAAGGCAGAGGATAGAGAGATCAAACTGTCAACATCTGCTGGATCATAGAAAAAGCAAAAAAATTCCAGAAAAAAACATATATTTCTGCTTCACTGACTACACTAAAGCCTTTGACTTTGTGGATCACAACAAACAGTGGAAAATTCTGAAAGAGATGGGAATACCAGACCATCTGACCTGCCTCCTGAGAAATCTGTACATAGGTCAGTGAGCAAGTTAGAACCGAGCATGGAACAACAGACTGGTTCTAAATTGGGAAAGGAGTACATCAAGGCCACATATTGTGACTCTGCTTATATAATTTCTATGCAGAGTACATCATGCAAAATGATGGGCTACTCAATGGACATGAGTTTGAGTGAGCTCTGGGAGATGGTGAAGGACAGGGAAGCCTGGCGTGCTGCAGTCCATAGGGTCGCAAAGATTCAGACACGACTGAGAAACTGAACAAGGAAAAGCAAGTTTAGAAATGAAGTAAAAATATGCCAAATATAATTGAGCCCAAGGTGCCTATTCGAAAATGATCTAATTATTTTAAGTAAAATAAGTATATCCTCACAGTTCCAAATCACTGCTGTGATCTAGGCTTAAATCCTGGCAGGAGACCTGGAACAGACACTGACTCTCTCTCAGCCCATCCTCCCGCAAGAGGAGGAGGCGACACTGGAATGGAGACTCTTCTGGCCTCCTCCTCTAGGGACAGGCACAGCACCGTCGGGCAGTTTACCCCTGGGCTGCCTCCCTAGGCTTCATCCATAAGCACTGGTGTGGTTGAGTCACACTTACAGAGTGGTAGCATAGAACAAGAGGCCGATAGACTGCATCCAGCTCTCAGCAGGTGCTCAGTAAAGAGTATCACTTCCCCTGGCTTCTACTGCTGTCCCCTGTGGGCTTCCCTGGTGGCTCAGCTGGTAAAGAACCCGCCTGCAATGCAGGAGACCTGGGTTCGATCCCTAGGTTGGGAAGATCCCCTGGAGAGGGGAGAGGCTGCCCACTCCGGTGTTCTGGCCTGGAGAGTTCCATGGACTACTCAGTCCACGGGGTCACAAAGAGTTGGACACGACTGAGTGACTTTTATTTTTACTACTGCTATCCAGGTTTACTACAAGCACTTTGTTAAATGACACGGGATTTCAGTCTGTCATAACCTGACTTGATAACAACTCGAGTATGTCTAATCATCACCTCATTTCAATAATTTGTGTGACATTATGCAGCAAGTTAGGATTTGTAAGACTTGATCTAACAAGCATCATTATGGTTATCAGCTGTAATTGAAAGAGGTTAAAAGTGAAACACACATGTCAACCTCGGGCTTCACTGGTCGCTCAGTTGATAACACAATCCACCTGCAATGCAGGAGACCAGCATTTGATCTCTGGGTTGGGAAGATCCCCTGGAGAAGGAAACGGCAACCCACTCCAGTAATCTTGCCTGGAGAATCCCATGGACAGAGGAGTCTGGTGGGCCACAGTCCCTGGGGTTGCACAGAGCTGGACACGACGGAGTGACTGAACACATGTGCCAACCTCAGGTTAACATAAAATAACTTACATTTAATATAAATTTCTGCTGCTGCTGTTAAGTCGCTTCAGTTTGTGTCCAACTCTGTGCAACCCCACAGATGGCAGCCCATCAGGCTCCCCCATCCCTGGGATTCTCCAGGCAAGAACACTGGAGTGGGTTGCCATTTCCTTCTCCAAAGTATGGAAGGGAAAACTGAAAGTGAAGTCGCTCAGTCGTGTCCAACTCTTAGCAACCCCATGGACTGCAGCCCACCAGGCTCCTCCATCCATGGGATTTTCCAGGCAAGAGCACTGGAGTGGGGTGCCATTGCCTTCTCCAAATAGAAATTTCTACATTTATACAAATACAAATTATAAATTATACAAATATGAATATAAAGGTAATTTTAAATAGAAAACCATAAAATATGAGTTGCTAATGGTATATTATTCAAGAATAGAAGATTTTCCCCCAAGACTATGACTTGATGCCAATAATGATGATAGTGGGTGGATCCTCAGTCATGTTCAACTCTTTGCAGCCCCATGAACTGTAGCCCACCAGGCTCCACTGTCCATGGAATTCTCGAGGCAAGACTATTGGACTGGGCTGCCATCTCCCCCTCCAGTGATTGACCCAGGGATTGAACTGTGGTCTCTGGCATCGTAGGTAGATTCTTTACCACTAGCGCCACCTGGGAAGCTTCAACAATGATGGTGACATTTTCTATTTCAATTTGCCTAGTTGGGTTTGTTACTGAGCAATGATATATAAACATATGTCTCATACATTCTGTGCATCCTCCCAGACAGCCATGGGATTGCATTCAAGGATGCTGACTGGAGACGTGGAAGAGGGCCCCAAGTGTCCTGCATACTCAGAGGCAGAGCTGAGGTGTGACACCAGCTTTCTCACCTGCCACCTGTGCTTTCCCCACATGCTCTGGGAGGCCACAGGTGTGAAGGGAGCTGGGGAAGAGCAGCGAGGACCAGAGAAACCGAGCACTCATACGGGTTCTAGAGCAGCTTACTCAGAAGTGGGGCCCGATGCTCATTCAAGTTCCAGAGCGGCTAGAGCAGCTTCCTCAGAAGCGGGACCCAAGGCTCATATGGGTTCCAGAGCAGCTTATATGGGTTCTAGAGCAGCTTACTCAGAAGTGGAACCCAGCGCTCATATGGGTTCTAGAGCAGCTTACTCAGAAGTGGGACCCAGGGATCATTTGGGTTCTAGAGCAGCTTACTTAGAAGTGGGAGGAGTTTGTCCATTAAGTGTCCTGTTGTATCTCATTCCAAATACATCAGAGGATTCAGACACCAGGGAAGGACCCATGTGTCCCCAGGGTCCAGGAAAGGGCTATCAGGATCAGAGCATCAGTGATTTCAGGGCCAGCAAAGATGGCCTCTAGCTAGCTTTGAGACAGAGGCCCAGAGGACAGTGGGCAGACCTCAGGGTCACACAATTAACTGGCTGCAAAAGATCCAGGCCCTCCCTCTGCGTGTGTCAGTGAGCTCCCCAAACAACCCAAGGCTCGGGACCCCCAAACCTTTGACATCTGGAACTTACTTTTGTTAACCTTTGTTTTTTATTACTCTATTTTATCATGGTAAACATGATAAACATTTAACAGGAGAGTGACCTTCTTATAGATTTTTAAGTCTTCAGCACCGTATCGTTGGCCATAGGCACAATGCTGTAGCATACCTCTAGAACTTGTCCATCTTGCTTAAATAAAACTTTATCACCCCATCTCCCTCTCCACCCAGCCCCTGGCAAACACCACTGCAGTCTTTGATCCTAAGTATCTGACTGTTTCAGATATCTCCTTATAAGTGGAATCACATGCTATTTGTCTTCCGGTGAAGGGCTAATTTCACTTAGCATAATGTATGGATGTGAGAGTTGGACTGTGAAGAAAGCTGAGTGCTGAAGAATTGATGCTTTTGAACTGTGGTGTTGGAGAAGACTCTTGAGAGTCCCTTGGACTGCAAGGAGATCCAACCAGTCCATTCTGAAGGAGATCAGTCCTGGGATCTCTTTGGAAGGGATGATGCTAAAGCTGAAACTCCAGTATTTTGGCCACCTCATGCGAAGAGTTGACTCATTGGAAAAGACTCTGATGCTGGGAGGGATTAGGGGCAGGAGGAGAAGGGGACGACCGAGGATGAGATGGCTGGATGGCATAACCGACTCGATGGACATGAGTCTTGAGTGAACTCTGGGAGATGGTGATGGACAGGAAGGCCTGGTGTGCTGTGATTCATGGGGTCGCAAAGAGTCGGACATGACTGAGCGGCTGAACTGAACTGAACTGAATGTCCTCAAGGTCCATGTTGTTACATATAGTGGAATTTCCTCCTTTTTAAACGTGAATGGTATTCCATTTTATGTATATCCTGTTCTTTATCCTTTCCTCTGTAGATGGAGATTTAGGTTGTTTCTACATCCTGCCTATTGTGAATAGTGCTTCCATGAACACAGGAGTATAGAGAGCTTTTCAAGATCCTGGTTTCTTTTGGATATAGAAAAATTGAAAACCTTGCGTGCTATAGATGGGGATGCAAAATGGTGCAGCCACTATGCAAAACACCACAGAGATTCCTCAAACAATAAAAAATAAAACCACCATCCGATCTCAGCATGCCCACTTCTTCTTTTTTAACAACAACAAAAAATTTTAAATCAGGATTGTGAAGAGATACCAGCATTTAGAACTTTAAGAGCTGAGATTCACAGAAAAAAACTAACAGTTCTCAATGAGGATCCTTGAGTGACCATCTCTTACTGAGACTTAAATAAAGGCTTGGAGATTTATTCAAAAACAAGGATATATGAACATCACAAGTGAAACATGGAAAACATTTTTGGGGAAATTTCAAGTTAAAAATGGCAGAGCAAGAAAAGATACTCAAGTCTTTTATATCCTATTCATTCTTGAACTTGAATGCAACACGTTTTCTATTGGCTGCTGCCGTGCTTATGAAATTTAACTTCTTATCCTTTTCACGAGTCTGTCCTTTACTGTGTGAATAACATTCCATTAGTATAAATCATTTTTAATAAGCTTGAACTCAAAGGAGCAGCTGAAGACCAGGAGTAACAAAGAAGCGAAAGTAGGGAAGAGAACTCACAAGGAAGCTGAGACTTCCTGGCAGGAGGTCACGGGCATCTTGATACTCACCGTGGCTCTGGGAGGAATGAAAGATTACCCTCTTCCCAGAGAGGAGCCAGAGATTCAGAAATATCACCTGATGTCATCCAGCCAGACACAGGCATGCAGATAACAAAATGTGTGACTCCAAAATCAACCAATTACCTATACTTACAGCCACATCTTTTTTTTTTTTTTTTTTACCAATTTAAAATGTCCTTGTATTTTAAAAAATTCTCTTGTTTTAATATTCAATTTTTATTTTATAATAGAGTATGGTCAATTTACAATCAAACATACGTTGTGGCCAAAGATGTCTAAACTGTAGCTAGAATATGATCAACATGTCACTTTACTAAGTAGCTATTATTTTTAAATAAGCATCTTAGGAATTGAACTGATAGGATACGTTTTCTAAGCAAGCCAAAGAAACCAAGCCTCTCCTTCATTCCACTTATGTTCCTCAGTTGATATTCCTGCCTTGGAAGAGACAGAAAGTGGAATAAATAGGAAAAAAAATGTGGGGGAAAAAAAAAAAGTTGTGCTTCTACTATAAAGAATAGAATGCTCCTGCTGCTGCTACTAAGTCGCTTCAGTCGTGTCTGACTCTGTGTGACCCCATAGACGGCAGCCCACCAGGGTTCCCCGTCCCTGGGAATCTCCAGGCAAGAACACTGGAGTAGGTTGCCATTTCNATGTGGGGGAAAAAAAAAAAGTTGTGCTTCTACTATAAAGAATAGAATGCTCCTGCTGCTGCTACTAAGTCGCTTCAGTCGTGTCTGACTCTGTGTGACCCCATAGACGGCAGCCCACCAGGGTTCCCCGTCCCTGGGAATCTCCAGGCAAGAACACTGGAGTAGGTTGCCATTTCCTTCTCCCTAGAATGCTCCAGTGTGCCGTAATAACACCTTCCAGGAATCACATGGCCAGTAGTTTAACTATGGAGGGGAAGAAAAAGAAAACTAAGCTAAAATACCTAAAAATTTATACTAAACTCCTTAGAGATATTCCTGATATTCTTCTGAATTTGAAAACTGATGTTACAGTTTTCAGAAACCAAATTCTGCAAATTTAGACACAAACAAAACAAATACATGAACATTTTAGGAAGACATTCAAGTTTTACATTTCTAATCATATGTATCTCTCACACACACACACACACACACACACACACACACACACAGAGTCCAGCGACTGCATAGGAGACTGCTACACTTTTCTTTCATTAAACTTTTTATATGTAATAACTTAAGTTTGCAATAAGAAAATTAATGACTTGAAATATCTTATGAGTTCTTTGTAGTGCAAAGTTTACAAACTAAAGTGCAATTCCATTCAGGTCATCCATCCCTATGGTTTACCAGCAAAGGAGACAAATTTTGACTTGAGAGTGGAGACCCCAGTGTTAGATGCCAAACCATCTGGATCAGGACCGATATATTTTAGAAAGGACAAACCTACCACATTTGAACGGTTTCCTAGACCTTCTAAATGATCACAGATTTACCTGTCACATTTTCATAAATAATTTTAAATCTCAGCATCTGAATTATCAATAATTACATCATCCTAAACTGAACACTAAGATATTCCATGGTTGAAAGTTAGTTCAGGCTGACCTGGAAAGAAGTGCTTCTATAATCAGTAATAGATTCTGCTAAAGCTACTGCAATATCTTTGCCAGTGCAAAGGGGAACAAATCTAATTGCAAATCCCAATAACAAAATCTCCTTGGGTTGGGTATAATATCCAACAAAGCATCTCATAATCCTCTTTTCCTCTCCAAATTTCCCAAGACTATCTGAACTGTGTGGTTTTTAGGTCTCACAAAAACAAACTTTACAGCAGCACAAAAACCTTCTATGCCTCATAAGCCAAGGTTACAAAATTACTGCAAGGACCAACTGGAAGATCATCAAGGAAGCATGCCCAACCAGACCTTCTCATGCTGAACCTCCCCACCAAGGCATCCCTACTGTCTCTACAGTCACTCTGCAATGTTTGCAACAGGGGCAAGCAAATGAACCCAAAGCCCCGTAGACTTAAGTGCTCAGTCACTCTGACAGATGGCACAGGAAGAGCAACATCAGGCCTTCACACAAGTGGAATTTTGGCAGACCAAAGTGTTAGGAGAAATAGGACCCACTAAGGCGTAAGAGAAAGAAAAGCATAAGTTGTCTTTGACGCCCTTAAAATTGGCACCAAATGGGCTCTGATAACGGCCCCATAAAGTCGGTTAGTCTTCAGTGTCTAAGGTTTGTCCACTTGTTACATTAATAACTTAGTGTGGGCTCAGTTTGATGACCTTATGGCATTTCCCAAACCAAATATAGCACCCAGAGTTAAGCAGGCTAAAGTTTTTGTACTAGCTCAGAGACAAGAACTGGAAAACCCCTGGGGCAGCTTATCCCATATGGGAAGACTTCTTCCAATCAGCCTTCAGGATACTCTTAATTCCAATTATTTCCTCCAGACATTCTCGTTAGCCAGAAAGACTTGTGAGTCACAGCATCTAGTACCTGAACAGGTACTAGATTCACAGCATCAAGTGTCCAGAGCATTTTAGGTTTGCAGAACATCAAGCGTCTGCTGAGAAGCTCCTGTTGGCAGTATCTCCAGTCGGTGGGAGCACCTAGTCTCTGCAGAGCATCTGTGTTTGCAAAACATCTTTTGTGGGTGTAGCATCCCGTGTGTGCAGAGCACCCGGTGTTTGATGACTGTGGTCTCCCAGCTCTAGACCGTGGGCTGGGGATGAGGTCTACTCACCACATTACAACCTGCACAGTCAGGGCCATTCTCGCAGGTTCGGCGGCGCGCTTGAATGCCACCCCCACACTGGGCCGTGCACCGTTCCCAGGGTCCCCATCCTGTCCAGAACACGTGTGGCGGGCACAGCAGGTGCTCATTGCAGTATCTGTAACGGGGAAACCAAGAGGGGGAAAGCAGCCGTTTAGTGGAGCGCGAGCCCGCGGGCCTGTCCACTCTCCGTCCCTGCACCGGATGCTGAACCCATGCGCATGCTCCGCGTGGAGGGGCGCCTCAGTGTTCCGAGTGGTCGCACGGGGAAGGAGGCGGATGCGGCGCTGGCCATGCTGTGTGAGCACAGACAATGGGATATGCGGGAGACAACGCAAGATGCTAGACTCACGATGCAGGATGGAGCTTCCTGTGCAGCCAATTAGAGGAGAAACAAACAAACAGAGCCCTTCAAGTAGACGCTCGGAAAAACGAGAACACACACAAAATACCTAAGTAGGGCATTGATCTTCCAAACATAAACACTGAAAGATAAAGTAGGTTATGAATGCAAAGTCAGCAAATTGTATTTGGGGTTCATTTCTCATCCTTGAATCAAGGAAGGCCTGTAATCCTAGTAACATTTCTTATAGAAAAGTTAGTCTAATTTTAGTATGAAGCTTCCAGCCACACACCACCTAGGTTATTGTATTTTTAAATTTATTTGTGGACTCTCCCAGAATGATGTCCCACAACCTTAATTTCGATGAGCACCTGTTATCCAAAAAGAGATGAATTACTGTTGACAACTAGTCTGTTTTAGTGACTGACTATATGTCTTATGTGTATATTCATATTACCAATTCTTAGCCAAATATACAAAGCCATCCTCAGCCTTAGAAAATTCAAATTTTTCCTCAGTCTTTCATACTACAAGTGAGATAAAATGAAGTGAGAGAAACAATAAGAAGGAATCAAGCTGGCAATGCACAGGTTCATGGCTCACAGGTAAGAAGATGCTGTTCTTCTTCATCAAGGGAGATTCCCCATCTCAGGTGTGTCCAACCTGAGTTGCACTCAGGGAAATAGACACAAGCCCAGGGTGTACAGGACAGAACAGACTTTTTTTTTTAAACTGAAATACAGTTAATTTACAATGTTGTGTTAGTTTCTGGTGTATAGCAGTGTTTCAGTATACATATTATTTTCAGATTCTTTCCCATTATACTTTATTACAAGATATTGAATTTAATTCTCTGTGTTATATAATAGGTCTTTGTTGTTTATCTATTTTTAAGGAACCTCCATACTGTTTTCCGTAGTAAGAAAAACACTGTCTTAATGAGCAAAAAACAGAGGTTAAGGAGCTGATTTCCAGAAAGTAAGAAAGGTAGTTTGAGCAGCATAGTTTCCTGACAGCAAATGCTGATATGACTCAACTGTTTTCCCATCAAATGAAGGACATTTAATGACTATGGTAGATGCAGGAATATATACAAGCATGAAAAGCAAAAAGTCAGGCCAAGCTGAAGGGAGTCCATAGGATTAAGCACAGAGAGCATCACTGGGCATTCTAGGAAAGAGTGGAAAGCAGGAGTGGGTCTTCCCGGTAGTCACGTAGGGATGTGAGAGCTGGGCCAGAAAGAAGGATGAGCACCAAAGAATTGATGCTCTTGAATTGTGGCACTGGAGAAGACTGTTAAGAGTCCCTTGGACAGCAAGGAGATCAAACCAGTCAATCCTAAAGGAAACTGACCCTGAGTATTCACTGGAAGGACTGATGCTGTAGCTGAATGAAGCTCTAATACTTTGGCCACCTGATGTAAGGAGCTGACTCACTGGATAAGACCCTGATGTTGGGAAAGATTGAAGGCCAAAGGAGAAGGAGGCAGCAGAGGATGAGATGGTTAAATAGCATCACTGACTCAATGGATGTGAATCTGAGCAAACTCTGGGAGACAGTGAAGGACAGGGGAAGCAGGCATGGTGCCCTCCATGGAGTCACAAAGAGTTGGACATGACATAGCAACTGAACAACAGGAAGGGAAAGACTGTGATTAAAAAGGGCTTAAGAGAGATGAATAGAAAAAGTCGACGAGAGTGGAATGATCTGTCTTTATACAGACAGAGTGGAGGAATTTGAGTTTTATTTTCAAGGAACCAAGGAAATCTCAAGCTCCAGAGAAAAAAACGAGCACTGTCAGAGTTGGAGTAAAGAGTTGGCTGCAGGAGTTGGTGCCTCATCCTGCTGGTACTGGAGCCCCTGAGAGGAGCAGAGTTCTCCATGCTTGCATGGAGGTGGTACTGAGTTCCCAGAGGTGGATTAGGAGGAGCTGATGGAGCAGATGCCAGCCAAGAGGGCGTGTTTGCAACAATCCCAGGCAAAGACAGCCCAAGTTGGACAAATACGATGGTGATGCCAAGAGACAGGAAGCGACATCCATGGGACATCCATGGTAGAAGGGAATAAGACAAATAAATAAATAACCTGTAGAGTCAGCCTCTCCAAGGAAAGTGGGTGGCGTGCTCACTTCTAGGGAGAGAGGACTGATATTTCACAGCAGAGGGAGAGTCAGGGACTAATTGGGAAAATGCTTTTGTCTCTAACTCATCTCATGAAAGATTAGCCAGTGAAACTAAAGAGCTCTCACTCTTCTTCATAAGATAGCCTTCCAGGGCCCTGAGTCTCACAGCTCGGGACTCTGGACAGTCTTACATGTGGGAGGGAAGGGGAAAGAGGCTTCTAATTGACAGAGGATGACCTTGAAAACAAAACTGAGGATATAATAGAAGAAAAGCACTAGACCTTTGCAAATGTGCAGTTACAAGACGTGAAGCAAAGCATCCTGACTCCTCAGTGACTATTAACACCCATGTCGGTGCGATGATGGTTCTACGAGGAAACTGCCACTTGCTTTAAGAAGGCGTTTGGAAGAAGTAAGTCAAGAATACACAAAATATCAGAATTCTTAGCAGTAAATTAAAAATATCCATGTGGAGCCTTTCTCAATGTGGACAGAAGACCACCCCCAGTTTCCAAAGTGATGTTGCCCACATGTAAAGAGTCTGGAATTCCTCGACTCCTTAACACTAACTTCAGCTTTCTAAACCAAAAACAAACCCACGTTAAGAGTAGAGTGGGCAAAGGAAAATCTTATTCATAGTACTCATAAAACCCTTGACTTTTTAATAAAAAGCACAGCAACGGAGCCACCGCTTACCAAAAGGAAAGTAAACCATAATGTATGTATCCTTTCTCATCTCTGTCTATATCATGCTCCCCTCTGAACACACTCAGTGTATTATTACAGCTGAAAGTCTGCTGCAGGAGATCCTGGTAACTGTGTGTAGCCTAGAACTTTCTATCCATGTTATAAATTATATCCCTGGCTGCATTTTAAGGTGGTCAACAATGTGCTTTTCTTTCTTCTCTTTGTTCTTCTATAGTAGTTCTATGACAAAAGGCATACCAGATAATGTAACTGGTGTCCTCTGCAAGGGAAGTCAGAGAGCACTAGAAATTGCCAGGCTAGTCTGTCATTTATGTTCAGGTTTCACACAAAAATTCACCCTGGGGGAAGTCTGCTCAGAGGCTGAGCCCTTACAAGCTCCTAGCTCTGGATTTTCTGCGATGTCAAGAGAGCACTGGCCCTCTGCCTTTCTTACTCCGTCACCCAACAAACACGTGCCAGAGAGACGTATCTCTTGTTAAATTACAGACTGGGCCTCCGTTGTCCTTCTTGGTCATGAACGACATTGGGCATCTAAGCCTCTCCAGTATCCTTGCCTGGACAATCCCATGGGCAGGGGAGCCTGGCTGGCTGCAGTCCGCAGGGTCACAAAGAGTCAGACACAGCGACTGAGAGTGCACACACAGTTACCTTGGTGACTCTGGGAGTGCGAGGATTTTTATTAATTTATGGGTAAAACAGATACACAATATATCAGCCCTTTGCTCTTCAGTACTGAGTCCTTTATACACGGCTGGCTTTTACCAAAGGACAAGCTGAACAGTTCTGAAATCTTATTGGCTCTCTCGGACCACCAGCCTCTTAGAGCACGGACGGTCACAGATGCATTTCACGACACATTAAAAATTAAGATTTTCATTTTGCCCATGACTGCTCATTCTCATTTTGCATTTCAGAATGAATTAAGAGCCTGGCGCTATTTCTCCATAAATTATCCATTTTTTCCACAGACCTAATCTCTGTGAAGAGCATTGTCTTTCATAATCCTGCATGGACTAGATTTTCAATACCGTATCATTTTCCCTTGTCCTATTTCTTCATGCTACAAATTGTGTTCTGTTCTGGTTCCACCCATGTTGGTTTCTTCTCATGAAACCTGTTAGCCTGAACCAATCAGAGCCCTGTGAGAACTGTTTTCTCCTTGATTTACTCTTAAGTGATTGTTGCTTTTCTGGGCCACACTGGGAGAATAGAATCTTCTGTGGCACCAGAGGAACTGTACAAGTATTGAGTTCTTCACAATATTATTTTTTCCCCAAGAAGCAACTAAGGGAACCATTAGGAAAGAGTAGTGATAATAATTTGCAAAGAGCATCACTTTGGCTCATCATGGGATTAAGCAAACTTGCCTGTGCAGACAGAAAAAGTCATATCATAAACCCCGATTGGTGGCTGGCTCTCTTTACTTTGATAATACAAGTGAAAGACTCTAGCGCGGTCTCCATGAGCCTCACTTCCTGGAATTCACATCTTGTGTAATTCCTTCCCACTCTGTGTGGGTGGGACCTGTGGCTTGCTTCTGATCAACAGAATATGGCAAAGACGACAGATTGTCATTTCCATGGTATGTTACCTAACCCTGTATTATCCTTCTTTCAAGAAGTTCCTTCTTGCTGGCTCTGAAAAAGTAAGCAATCGGATGGGAAAGTCCCAGAGGCAAGGAGATGAGAGCAGTTTCTGGAAAACAGCTTCAGTCCAATAACCCAGGAGAAATCTAGGAAGCAGACCCCTCCCCTTGCCAAAGGAGCCTCAGGGGAGACCACGGCCACAGTCTATACCTTGCTCACCCTAGGCTGATGCTGAAGCAAAGGGTCCAGCTAAGCTCCGTCTGGGCCACGACCCCATAGACGCTGTGAGCCAATAGAGCACGTGGTGTTTTAGGCAGCTAAGTCTGAGGTAATATTTGTATGAATGACAACTAGAACAGATCTTGATACTTAGACACATGGTGCTACTTTAAGAAAGATCTAAAAATATCAAAGCGGCTTCAGGACTAGAAACTGAGTAGAAGCAAGCAGAATTTTGAGAATCCTGGTAAAGAAAATTAATCCCTTTGAATAAACTGTTAGTATAATATTATAGAAGAATATTATTCAGCCTGAAATGCAAGGAAGTTATGATAAATGCTACAAGATGAACTTTGTAAATGATATGCTAAGTGAAATAAGTGAGGTACAAACTAGAAAAGATTATATAATTCTGCTTACTCAATACTTACTTAAATCTTCTATTAGGCAGATTTATCAACTATTGGTTCCAGAGTTCTTGTTTCGGGGGATGCAGAAGTTTTGGAAATGGTGATATGGTTGCACAATACTTAAATGTAATAATGCTACTAAGTCAAACTCTTAAAAATGGTTGAATGACAATTTTATGTTATGGGCTTCCCTGGTGGCTCAGATGGTAAAGCGTCTGCCTGCAATGTGGGAGACCCAGGTTTGATCCCTGGGTCGGGAAGATCCCCTGGAGATGGAGGAAATGGAAACTCACTCCAGTATTCTTGCCTGGAAAATTCCATGGACGGAGCAGCCTGGTAGGCTACAGCCCATGGTGTCGCAAAGAGTCGGACATGACTGAGCGACTTCCCTTCCCTTTATGTTATAAATATGTGTGTGTGTGTACACATATATGTGCATGCATCTTCAGTCTCTTCAGTAGTGTCTAACTCTTTGTGACCCCACGGACTGTAGCTGCCAGGCTTCTCAGTTCATGGGCATTCCAGGCAAGAATCCTGGAGTGGGTTGCCACGTCCCTCTCCAGGAGATCTTTCTAAGTCAGGGATCAAATCTGTGTCTTCTACGTCTCCTGCACTGCAGGTGGATTCTTTACCACTGAGCCATTGGGGCAGCAGAAAAACACATTGAGGGAAATAATATTAAACAGAAAGGAAACTGGCCTCTCCTGATGCCAAAAGATACTAAAATGAAGAGGCGGCTTCTGAGCACCACCAGGAAGGCTGGCAAAGAGTAAAAAACTGAAGTTGTGAGTGTACAGCCTTTTGTTAGAACCTCAGGAGCGTCAAAAGATCAGAGTAGTGTTCAGTCCCACAAGGGGTCCTTTCAGAAGTTCAAGAGCAAGAATCGCAGATCCTCTCAATCACAAGAAAGCTGGAGGGTGTTGTCCCTCAGCCGTCTTAGCAAAAGCCCCAGCTAGAGAAGGGCTGTCTCAGAAAGATCTGTGGGTGTAGAGTGTTTAGTGGAGCAAAGCCCAAGGAAATTCATGGCAGACTTCTGAAGTTGACTTCAGCAAAAAGATCACCAGCTGAGACTGAATATATGGAGAAAGTACAAATGAAATGAGGCTGTTGGAAACCCAAACTTCCACTGGCAGGAAGCAGGCTCATTAAACTAACCAGCTGCAGGCACATGCTACCTTTCATGGAAAAGGAAGGGTCAAGCAGGAAACAGACATGAGAGCAGAGCTAAGAACTGTGGAGAATTATGCCCAAGCTTTGCAACTTCATCAAGCAACTTCATACACTTGTCTGTGTAGATCTCAGAATTTTTATGGAAATTTCTTTCTACCTTCCGTTTCCCACTTTTTGAACAGAAGTAACTATAGCTCTTATCCTCTGCCTGCCCCACCATGTGTCCGCTGAGTGTGTTGGTGGCCAGATAACTTGTCTCACCCTTTAAGATGGACAGGCTGAAATGAACTACACCCAGGGAGACTCATTCACTTTGAGTCTGATTTGAATAAGGTTCCAGATTTGGGGAAATGACTGAATGGTATAAAACTGGGAGGAAGCTGGAGATGAGGTGAATTGGATGTTGTAAGTGATAAGGACAGTTCATCATTGACAGCAGATAAACTCTACATTGAGCCCAGCAGATTCCTGCCTCTTGATGTGTATATCCTGTGCAATGCATACGTTTATGTATGATGTATATATCTTTCCTCTTGATTGAGCATTAGGTCTGTGACTTTCTTCTAACCAATAAACTATGGCAAGGTGTGGGTATGCCACCTTTGTGATGATTTATTACATAAGACAGTAATGTTCATTTTGCAAGGCGATTCTCTTCCTTGCTAGATTTGAGGAAGCAAGTGACCACATTGGGAAGGCTTGTTTGTCAAAATACTGAGGACAGTTTCAGACTGACAGTGAGTAAGCAACCAAGGTCCCCAGTTTGATGGAAATGAATGCCAATAACAACCAGGTGACCTTGGAAGTAAATCCTTCCCCAGGTGAGCCTCAGATGAAACCACAGCTCTGGCCGAGCAGAGAACCCAGGTGAATCATATCGGAACTCCTAGTCCACTGAGACTGGAGGTGGTAACTGTGTGTTGTTTTAAGTCAGTAAGTTTGTGGAACTGTTGTTACACATCAGGAGAAAGTGAATACAGACAAGGATATTCGCATTTCAATAATATTTGCACAGGGGTCCATTGCTTCATCCTTGTGGGTAGTGTCTCTGGGAATCAATACTCCTACTCAGTTTCTACTTCTCAAGAAAATAATTTTCCAGAAATTTTGGAACAGATAAGCAAATGCCCATGCCTTTTAAAGTACATCTAGAATAGAAATTGGATATTTTCTTTATCCATTATTTAGACAAAAATCGATGTGAATGTTTCTGAGATTTCTGTTGTAATAATGTTCTCACTGAATTTTCCACATAGTGGAGATTTTGTTACAAGTAAAAAGTCACTCACTAAAATCTTAGCATTAATTTAGGGACCTTACTGGGAGAGTCAGTTTATTCATTTGTGGCCACTCAGGAGTTTTTTAGGCTTGTTGTTCAGTTACCAAGTTGTGTCTGACTCTTTGTGACCCCAAGGACTGCAGGATGCCAGGCTTCCGTGTCCCTCACCTTCTCCCAGACCTTGCCCAAGTTCATGCCCATTGCATCAGTGACTCCACACAACCATCTCATCTTATCGTATCTATTTTTAGGTTTGATGGTGTTTAAATAAGCATGATGTGACTTTATTAATGAGTGTGTATGTCTAGCCCTTGTTTTTTTGTACCTTCCCATGAAGATCGGGGTCTCCTTTAATCTTGAGTTAGTTCTGAAATATGTCTTTTGTCAAAATCAGGATGGTATTTCTTTATATTACTTAGGTAGAGAGACTCCCCACATAACATGACAAAGACACTAAGAACTCTTCGCTAGTGAAGGCTAAGAAAGAGATGCCATGCATTTGTTTTTTCTAGCTTTCATTAACTTCTAAATCACCCCCTAAGAAAGGCTGTTTCAAAGGGAGATTCCCTGGGGATACAGGCCCTGTTCTTATCATCCACATGTCTATTACTTAATCCAAGTTCCCTTCTCAAGCAAATACTCATTTAGTCCAAAAGTGTTTCTTCTGTAAAATAAGAACACTTTAAATGAAAGTTCCCCAAACACATTAACCATCCTGATCTTTTTCTGAAAATGAAGCTTTATGAACACTTGTAAATGGATACAGAACATATATAGATGTTAACCACACAATTAACCAGCTTCTTCCTTCCTGTGTGCTCAGCTTGGGAAAGGAGATAAGAGCTGTGAGGTTNCTTTAGCTGCAAAGAATTTAAAGGGAACACCCCTGTGCTTGTACAGTGTGGTTTGGACAGAAGAAAGGACTTCACACAGACAGTGGCATGTTTGAACCAGTTTCACAAGACACTGCAGATGCATTGACTCCTAAATTCAGAGATGTGGAGCTAAAGAACAAAAAGGACTGGCAGCTCAGCCCACCCCCTTCAAGGCTTTGCTGAGAGCCTGGAGGCGGTGATATACCCTCCTTTAGAGGGAAAAGCCTACACTTTGTGCCAACAATTGGGGAATGACACAGGTTTAATCGCCTTAGCCTTCCTCTGGTCACTCTGCCTGCTTGTCTCACTTACAAACTGAAGGACAGCCTTTGTGACATGTGGCTTAGACAATGCAAAGAGCAAGTTCCTTGATAGGAAATGGACAGACTGTTCCAATGCCTCTGGCTGTTTGGAATTGAAGGACTATCATGGATTTAACATAAGGGACGGTGTCCCTGCTTTCTCACCTGTCTTGCAGGGTGAGGCCAGGGCTGATAAGAATGCACACGGGCATTGAGGTGACGGCCAAGGGACTTACCTAAACCCTAAATGTGCTGAAGTTAATAGTTGTTGCTCATATTCTCCAAGAACAGAAAAATAGAACTTGAGGTGAATCACCCCCTTCAAGGCTTTGCTGAGAGCCTGGAGGCGGTGATATACCCTCCTTTAGAGGGAAAAGTCTACACTTTGTGCCAACAGTTGGGGAATGACACAGGTTTAATCGCCTTAGCCTTCCTCTGGTCACTCTGCCTGCTTGTTTCACTTACAAACTGAAGGACAGCCTTTGTGACACGTGGCTTAGACAATGCAAAGAGCAGGTTCCTTGATAGGAAATGGACAGACTGTTCCAATGCCTCTGGCTGTTTGGAACTGAAGGACTATCATGGATTTAACGTAAGGGACGGTGTCCCTGCTTTCTCACCTGTCTTGCATGGTGAGGCCAGGGCTGATAAGAATGCACACGGGCATTGAGGTGACGGCCAAGGGACTTACCTAAATCCTAAATGTGCTGAAGTTAATAGTTGTTGCTCATATTCTCCAAGAACAGAAAAATAGAACTTGAGGTGACTTAACTGACGGCTCTGAAGACAAAGGAGAAGAAAGGCCAGACTGTGCAAGTGAGGACCCAGATAAACGTAACGGCAAAGGCAAGAGTGGAGTCTGTGTTCTTGGATTCAGAGTCTGACTGTAAACAGACTGGAGTTTCTCCACATTCCACAGGGTTCCCGGGGGAGTGTACTTTAGGCTGTTTCTCCCAGGAATTCCCTGAGCCGGAGCAGTAGCAAAGACACTCTGCCACATGGGGTTCCGTCATACTATCCTTCAGTTTGTTTAAAAGCTGTTTCCCTGCTTCTGGAATTATAGCTCCCAGGAGATAGGGATGGGTGTGGAAGATACTATTTTATTAATATTAATGCTACAAAGGGCAAAATAGTCCACACCAAACTCTGGAGACAAAAAAATCCAAGAATTAACAGAGACATTACATTCCACTTGCAAACCAGCACTATTTTCTCTTAAGTTCGTGTGTGTGTGTGTGTGTGTGTGTGTGTGTATGTGTGTGTGTGTGTGTTCAGTCATGTCCAGCTCTTTGCAATCCCATGGACTGTAGCCCATGAGTCTCCCTGTCTGTGGGATTTTCCAGGCAAGAATACTGGAGTGGGTTGACTGGAGTGGGTTGCCTTTTGCTGCTCCAGGGATTCTTCCCGACCCAGGGATCAAATTCTCATCTCCTGTGTCTCCTGCATTAGCAGGCGGATTTTTTTCTCTTTTTTTCCTGAAATTTATGTGTATTTAATTGGAGGATAATTGCTTTACAATGTTGTGTTGGTTTCTGCCACACATCCCCATGAATCAGCCACAGGTATACAGATGTCCCCTCCCTCCCACCTCCCAGCCCATCCCGCCCCTCTAGGTTGTCACAGAGCACAGAGTTTGAGCTCCCTGGGTTACACAGCAAGTTCTCACTGGCTAACTATCTTCCATAAGGAAATGTATATGTTTCCATGCTACTCTGTCATGGAAGCAGTTCGCCCCACCCTCTCCTTCCCCTGACTGTGTCCACAAGTCTGTTTCCTATGACTGCATTTCCGCTGCTTCCCTGCAAATAGGTTCATCAGTACCATCTTTCTAGATTCCATAATAGTAGTGTTATTCACCCAATCGTGTCCGACTCCTTGGACCCCACAGACTGTAGCTCACCAGGCTCCTCTGTCTGTCTGTCTGTCTGTGGGATTCATCAGGTAAGAATATTGGACAGGATTGCCATTCTCTTCTCTAGAGGATCTTCATGATGCAGAGATTGAACCCAGGTCTCTTGCATTGCAGACAGATTCTTTATCGTTTGAGCTACAGGGAAGTCCTCTAGATCTCTTATGTATGTGTTAATATATGATATTTGTTTTTCTCTTTTTGACTTACTTCACTCTGTATAATAGCTCTAAGTTCATTCACCTCATTAGAACTGACTCAAATGCATCCCTTTATATGGCTGAGTATTATTCTGTGATATATATGTACCACAGCTTCTTTATCCACTCATCTGTCGGTGGACATCTAGCTATCGTAAATAGTGCTGGCAGGCAGATTCTTGAGCCACCAGCAAAGCCCCTTCTCTTAAGATATTTATTTTCAAAATGGACAGCAAGTGATGGCAGCATCCTGTGTGGCTTGGTGCAGGAAGAGCTGAATGCGTTAAGAAAGCACAGACCAGATTTATGCGGAAGGTTCTCACAGGAAAAGGAATGGAGACCACAGAAGGGCGGGTTGGGACTGCGGGTTAGGGCCGCTGGGGTCCCAGGGACGGTGCTTCCAGAGCTGGGGACCCGAACACTCACGGGACAGGTGGCGATGCTCTGCTCCCACTGCGTCATGCTCAGGCTGTCCTCCAGGCTAGTGCACTTCTTCATCACCATGTCCCAGCCACAGTACGGGTCCTGGGCCCCAATGCAGGCGCTGAAAACACACACCAAAGGGTCATCAGAAAGGCAGGCCAAGCTAGAACAAAAGGGGTAAGCCAAGAGTTGACCTTTAGGACTTGATGTAGAAGCTAGTTGTGTGGAACAAAAGCTTCCGTCTGCATGTTAGACAATATAGCTAACTGCATATACCAGTAAGTATCTAATTAAAATTAAACAAATTAATTTTAGTTGAAATGTCTATTTTTTTTCTGAGATATACAAAAGCACTATCGGTGCTAACATGGTGACTTTTGGTGTTATGAATGATCTAAAGTCAGACTTTTGCTCAAGAATATAAGTTATCACCTCCACTGCCACCACAACCAACATCATCCCATGAATAATAGGCATTATTTGTGATAAATAAAATTATTACATCATTGATACACTAACAGCTTTTATAGAAAGGTATTAATATTTTTGCTNGGAAAAGACCCTGATGCTGGGAAAGATTGAAGGTGGGAGGAGAAGGGGACAGCAGAGGATGAGATGGTTGTATGGCATTGCTGACTCAATGGACATGAGTTTGAGTAGACTCTGGGAGTTGTTGATGGACAGGGAGGCCTGGCATGCTGCAGTCCGTGGGGCTGCAAAGAGTTGGACAGGACTGAGCGACTGAACTGACTGACTGGCTGAATATCCAGTTCTTCATGTTCTCTGGGTTTCTCACGTGAGTAGAAGATCCTGCTACCCCTTGACTGACAAGGCATTAGTATACTCCCCTTTCCTTCCTTCTCCCCTTTTTTTCTTCAGTCCCTTTCTCATGATATCACTTATATGTGGAATCTTAAAAAATAATGGCACAAATGAACCTATTTATAAAGTAGTCACAGATGCAGAAAACATACTTACGGTTAGAGGGGGAGGGGACATGGGGGAGGGATAAATTGGGAGATGGGGGCTGATATAGACACACTAATAACACAAAATAGATAACTTATAAGGACCTATTTTATAGCACAGGAAACTCCGCTCAGTAGTCTGTGATGATCTATATTGGAAAAGAATCCGAAAAATGAATGAATATATATATATATATACAGGTATATCTGATTCACTTCATTGTACATGGGAAGCTAACACTATTCTCCAATAAAATTAATTGAAAAAAGAAAACATAAAATAAAAAAAAAAGAACTGAAGTTAAAATTCACACATGTACAACTCTTGCATTTTTATGTTCCTTAAAACACTGAAAGATTAGTCAACTAGTTTTATTTAAGATCTGGCTTGGTCTAAAAAAGTCATTTCAAACTGACATTTAGTTTACAAATCCAAAGAGTGCCTATTAAGCAACCAGATATGTCCTAGTTAAGCATATCCCAGTCAAATCCATATTGTGTCCACACTCCTAGAGTTTATGAGCTGGCATGGAGGAGCTGGACCCATAATTATTACTGCAAATAAATCCAATGATGCATCTCAGAGTAGGGAGTATGGACAAGGAGATGGGGGGCTTCCAGCAAGCTGGTGGGATCTGGAGGGATGGTGATGATAGAGGCTCCTGGAGAAGGGGTCTGCTGGGGCTGTGGAGGCAGAGGGCAGCCTGAGTGATGACAAAGGGGAAGGATACTGCCACATGTGTGGGCATCAGGCTGCTGTCCCTGAGACAGGAGGAGGTAGCCCAGAGAAGCAAAGCTGAGAGCTGAGCTAGAAGCTTCAGCAAGGTCAGAGTGGAGGGCGGGAGGGGTGTGTGGATGCCCTCTGATGTGGATGCTCTGTGACGTGGATGCTGAGAGCCCCTAAGGGAGGGGCCTCAATGGTCCCGTGACCCACGGAGACTAGTCCAGGGCAGGTGGAACCACATCATGTCAGCTCAGATCTGACAAGGGGATCTTGCCAGGAGCTAGTGAGTCCCAAGATTTGAGACTCATGGGACCCAGACTTCAGATCACCCAGCCCTCAGAAGGAATCTCCCCTCTGCAAATGGACAGAAGGAATAGAGTCCAAACCTCCTGAATTTAACATGAGGAACTGTGCATTTCTTAGAAAATACCATAGATGAAGAGATGAGGTTACATGTAAGTTACATGCTTTGCTTTACCCTCTGCTGCCTGCTGCTCCCACCATCTTGCTCACAAGTTCCTGCCCTGGTTGATTCTGGGGGATTCAGGATTCATCATCCACATAAGTGGGGAACTCCATGGAGGAGAGAATTAATTCCTTTGGAGCAAAACCACTGTGACATGACGACTCAGCAACTAACATGTGTAACTTGTGAAACAAACTGTACTTGCATGTCGCAGTTTCAAAAGAAAGGTGAAACCATATTTTGTAAAAACCCAGGTGACTTTCCTGGTGGTCTGGTGGCTAAGAATCCAAGCTCCCAATGCAGGAGCCCTAGGTTCCCATGGTCAGGGAACTAGATCCCATAACTTGCAACTAAGATTCAGCATAGCCAAATAAATAAATATTAAAAAAAAATATATATATATACTCAAGTGAGTTTTATCTCTGCACTGTCATGCCTCCAAATACAACAGGCAAGAGTAACCACTGCTGGTGGTTTAGTCGCTAAGTCATGTCCGACTCTTTGTGACCCCATGGACCGTAGCCCACCCAGGCTCCTCCGTCCATGGAATTCTCTAGGCAAGAATACTGGAGTGGGTTGTCATTTTCTTCTCTGGGGATCTTCCTGACCCAGGGACTGAACCCGGGTCTGCTGCACTGCAGGCAGACTCTTTACTGCCTGAACCACCAGGGAAGCCCAGCATCAACTGTGTCCGTTTCCCCTGACCTGGCTGGTTGCTCGTCTCCATCTGCCACAGTGATGACTCTGACCTTACTTATCCACACCCCAAGGCTTTATACCCACTTGCCACACCAGGCTCTTTCTATGACATGAGGGCAAAAGGGAGAGGAGAAACCTGCCTGATCCTCTGGATTCTGAGTGATTCACGGGACCCTACACAAATGAGTGAAGGGACAAAGGCAGATAGTTCCTGAGAGGAAAACATCCCCCCGTTACTAAGGTCCCTGCAACCTACTGTCCCACCAGGATAAAAACAACAACAACAACAACGCAACTCCTACTCTGACCGTGCTTCAAACTGTGGTGTTGGAGAAGACTCTTGAGCCTCCCTTGGGATTCAAGGAGATCAAACCAGTACGTCCTAAAGGAAATCAACCCTGAATATTCCTTGGCAGGACTGAGGACTGAGGCTGAAGCTGAAGCTCCAATACTTTGGCCACCTGATGCTGGGAAAGACTGAGGGCGGGAGGGGAAGGGGGTGGCAGAGGAGGAGATGGTTGGACGGCATCACCGAGCCAATGAACGTGAGTTTGAGGAAGCTCCAGGAGACAGTGAAGGGCAGGGAAGCCTAGTGTGCTGCCGTCCATGGGGCACCAAGAGTCGGACAACTTAGTGACAGAATAACAAACTCTAACCATGAGGACACGTCAGCGTTTTCTTAGAAACAGAATCCTATGTAACCTCAACTCCCTTTTCTTTCTTTCACAGTAGATTTCGGTAATACCTGTCTGGCTATCTGAACATAACAAGTGGATGACAAGGGGGTCACCAGTTACTTAGTCTTCCAATCAGCCACTGCTTTGGGAGATGTTGCCAGCTGGGAATGGCACTGATCTCCAGACAAGGGAGAATCTCAGAAGTACTGGACTTAAGTCCAGATTTATTGCCCAATGTAGTTTCAGAATCTTGTGTAAAACCTTTAGTCTGTGGCCTACGGTACTGATGTCTAAATAAAGAGCTCTAGGCTTTATCATTGCTAAAGACTCCTTTCACTCAGAGATGTTAATTACACAGCAGCCAGGGAAGAATCTGTTATTTTAATACATTTAGGTGCTTATTTGGTCTACCTTATTTTGTTAATCACTGCAGCACGTATTTTGAAAAAGAGACTCATTGTATGACATAGTGTGCTAATATCCATGTGTCCAGACAGTATTCTTGCTTGGAGAACCCTAGGGATGGAAGAGACTGGCAGGCTACAGGCCATAGGATCACAGAGTTAGACACGACTGAAGTGACTTAGCATGCACGTACACACCACACAGAGTGTGGATGACATTCACACATAAATCAAGCCCAGGTAGATTTCCTTCGTAGCTCAGATTAAATAATCTGCCTGCCAGTGCAGGAGACTCAAGTTTGATCCCTGGGTCAGGAAGATCCCCTGGAGAAGGGAATAGCTACCCACTCCAGTATTCTTGCCTGGAGAATTCCAGGGACAGAGGAACCTGGAAGGCTGCAATCCATGCAGTCGTAAAGATTCAGACACAACTGAGTGACTAATACTTTCACTTTCACCCTTGTTAAGCAACACTGCAAGTTAGGACATATATATTACTTGAATCACTCTAGGTGTATAAATTTAGAACTAACTTTAGTACTTGAAATCTCGTATACTGAGTAAAATGCTTACATTACAATAATATAAGCAAAATGAACATTAATCAATGTCAATTAACTAGTGTCCCATCTCCTGGATAAGAGAAATCCATAAACATTTTAAAATAGGGATCTTTGAGTGGAAAATAGGTCTCTGTCTTTACTCTGATCCATAAAGTCAAACCTTTCTTTCATTTCAGTCAAAAATTAAAAATAATAGTATAAATTACATTCTAATTGCTTTTAAAAATACTTCTCTAAGCCTGATCTACATCA
Source organism: Oreotragus oreotragus (assembly GCA_006410675.1). Lineage (NCBI taxonomy): Eukaryota > Metazoa > Chordata > Mammalia > Artiodactyla > Bovidae > Oreotragus > Oreotragus oreotragus. The sequence continues at coordinate 13,657 of SJYX01014742.1, read as the reverse complement.
ATGCTAATCATTTCATCTAGGTCATTTCTTTCTAAGAGATTTTTTGAAAGATATGTATAATTAATTAAGACAAGAGTTGAGTAATATAGGATTTCCCAAATTCTCCCTGGCAACTTACCTAAATCAGAAAAATACACGTTTTGCTTTCTTTAGCTTTGCTCAAAGTGATACAATTTATTATTGTCTGTTGTTGGATGCTTTGCATATTCTTATTAAAAGTGTATCTTGGTAAATAACCAGTTACATTGGATGAGATAGGAGAGATGGTTGTACGTAATGAAATCACCTCAAATCAGGAGAAAAAAAACAAAAACAAAAACCTTCTTAAGGGTCTTTCAGGAACAGTGAATCAGAGATCACATTTCAGCCACAGTTTCCAAAAAGAGTTGGTGGAGGGGCAGCTCTGAAACCAGGGTAGGTCCACATCATCCCCTGACCTTTCCTGAGTTTGTACCAGAAGCTGTCCTCTCAGCAGAAAGAAGCAACTTTAATGATAACCCTCCTGTCACTTCTTAAATATCCAGTCACCTTCATTTTCCGACCATAGAAACATACAAGACGTACTTGTCACAAACTAAGTGGGTGAGCGTGTATTTCCCATTATGTAATTAAACACGTCCCAGATAGCCACTGAAACACCCTTGAGCCCTGGACCAATGACTTTATTGCTTAAGAAGAACCTCTGTTATCTTCTGCCCCCTTTTTAAGCATTAAAACAGTAAGGTCAAACTTCTGCAAGAAGATGTGCTGATTCTTCTAAAGTGCATGCCTGAACTTTTAAAGCTATATGTCACATAGCATGCTTTGTGTTTTCTTTAGCTGCAAAGAATTTAAAGGGAACACCCCTGTGCTTGTACAGTGTGGTTTGGACAGAAGAAAGGACTTCACACAGACAGTGGCATGTTTGAACCAGTTTCACAAGACACTGCAGATGCATTGACTCCTAAATTCAGAGATGTGGAGCTAAAGAACAAAAAGGACTGGCAGCTCAGCCCACCCCCTTCAAGGCTTTGCTGAGAGCCTGGAGGCGGTGATATACCCTCCTTTAGAGGGAAAAGCCTACACTTTGTGCCAACAGTTGGGGAATGACACAGGTTTAATCGCCTTAGCCTTCCTCTGGTCACTCTGCCTGCTTGTTTCACTTACAAACTGAAGGACAGCCTTTGTGACACGTGGCTTAGACAATGCAAAGAGCAGGTTCCTTGATAGGAAATGGACAGACTGTTCCAATGCCTCTGGCTGTTTGGAACTGAAGGACTATCATGGATTTAACGTAAGGGACGGTGTCCCTGCTTTCTCACCTGTCTTGCATGGTGAGGCCAGGGCTGATAAGAATGCACACGGGCATTGAGGTGACGGCCAAGGGACTTACCTAAATCCTAAATGTGCTGAAGTTAATAGTTGTTGCTCATATTCTCCAAGAACAGAAAAATAGAACTTGAGGTGACTTAACTGACGGCTCTGAAGACAAAGGAGAAGAAAGGCCAGACTGTGCAAGTGAGGACCCAGATAAACGTAACGGCAAAGGCAAGAGTGGAGTCTGTGTTCTTGGATTCAGAGTCTGACTGTAAACAGACTGGAGTTTCTCCACATTCCACAGGGTTCCCGGGGGAGTGTACTTTAGGCTGTTTCTCCCAGGAATTCCCTGAGCCGGAGCAGTAGCAAAGACACTCTGCCACATGGGGTTCCGTCATACTATCCTTCAGTTTGTTTAAAAGCTGTTTCCCTGCTTCTGGAATTATAGCTCCCAGGAGATAGGGATGGGTGTGGAAGATACTATTTTATTAATATTAATGCTACAAAGGGCAAAATAGTCCACACCAAACTCTGGAGACAAAAAAATCCAAGAATTAACAGAGACATTACATTCCACTTGCAAACCAGCACTATTTTCTCTTAAGTTCGTGTGTGTGTGTGTGTGTGTGTGTGTGTGTATGTGTGTGTGTGTGTGTTCAGTCATGTCCAGCTCTTTGCAATCCCATGGACTGTAGCCCATGAGTCTCCCTGTCTGTGGGATTTTCCAGGCAAGAATACTGGAGTGGGTTGACTGGAGTGGGTTGCCTTTTGCTGCTCCAGGGATTCTTCCCGACCCAGGGATCAAATTCTCATCTCCTGTGTCTCCTGCATTAGCAGGCGGATTTTTTTCTCTTTTTTTCCTGAAATTTATGTGTATTTAATTGGAGGATAATTGCTTTACAATGTTGTGTTGGTTTCTGCCACACATCCCCATGAATCAGCCACAGGTATACAGATGTCCCCTCCCTCCCACCTCCCAGCCCATCCCACCTCTAGGCTGTCACAGAGCCCCAGTTTG